>JAKSZT010054160.1:1979557-2259305 GCA_026826555.1 Tolypeutes matacus
TATTCATTTATCCCCCCCTTGCTGCTTGTGCTCACTGGGTCAGCTAACCACGCCGTGCAGGCGGGCTTGCCTTCACCAGGAGGCCCCGGGAACCGAACCCGGGGCCTCCCATATGGCAAACGGGAGCCCTACTGATTGAGCCACAGCCGCTTCCTGGTAATGAGGTCTTATAGCTAGATGGTCCTCAGGCTCGGTGTGACAATGTTATATATACCCATCCTGGGCCTGGAGTACCAATGACATTTTCAAATTGGCAATCAGACATAATGTCCCAAAGACAATTGCCAAATAATGCAAAAAAAAAAAAAAAACAAGCAAATTCCACCTTGCAGCAGCCATTCTTTGGAGCTGCCCTTCGGTCCTCTGCCTGACTCACCTATCTCAGAAGCAACTGTCCCCCAGACTGAACAAATTCTTTGTTATCCACTGGTCAAGAGAGCTGGGAATGGCATGAATAATTAAAATCCAGGAATGACTCAAACATCATTTTTTCATCAAGTCAAGCCCATCCCTCTCACCCAGAGTTTCTCCATCGCTTCTAACAAACTACCCCCAAAAAGCAAGACTGTCTTCGCACCTACCGCACTCCCACCCAAACCCAGCTAGCCACTAGGGAAAGTTCCATCCTAACGTGTGTTTATATTTAGATGACTCAGTTCCTGCCACCGAGGAGTTAGCAGTCAACTCGGGGATCAGACAAATCCATACCACACAAAAAAATAACTTTTTCCCAGCCAAGGAAAAATCCTAACGAGCAGATAGGCAGAAGGTACTGGGTTTTAATTATTTTTCCCCCAGCACCTGGACCCTAGCACGGTTCCTGGCACATAATATGCAATAAAACCAAAATCAACAGTCATAATAGCGGTAAGATTTCTTTGGGGACCTAGTGCATGCTGAAACTCACATGGTTAAAAGTTTATCCCGGGTTCTCCCCTTTGACTATGGAACAACACAGAAAGTGCATCTCAAGGAAAGGTCCCTGCAGGATGAGCTACGAAATCCCGGCTATGGTGAGAATAGGAGCCACCTTCAGTTTTATCCGCTGGATTTCTTGAGAAGTGCAACGCAGGGTACCACCCATCTCTCCCGCGGATGATCAGGTCTTGAGCCTAGTCCTCCGCAGCTGAACCCTCGAGTTTGGGGAGGCCCACCCAGGTCCCTGTGGAAGGTCGGGCTGGTGGTTTTGCCATCGCCAACTTCAAACGCTCCAGAGGGCATGGCCACCAGCTGGCTCCCTGGAGCACTAACAGTCAGCCCTGGCCACACGCCTCGCCTTTAATTTTGCAAGAAGGTGGTTTGGCTGAGTTGCCATGCTGGCCTTTGAAAAGCCTCACCCCTTGCACCGTGACCAACTGGCACAAGGGAGAGCTTATGCACTGATGGACGACACACAGACCAGACCCTGCACTTCTCCACAACGCCCCAACCCAGCCCCAAACCAGCTGTGCCTGTGGGTTCCTTGTGAGCAGGCACTAGAGAAATCCGGAGTTAGCAACAAGCGCTCAGCCCAAACCCCAGAACGTTGGAGAGTCCAGAGCAGAGTCTTCACTACCTGCCTGTCCTTACACAGGAAACCTGCCTCCTCACATCTTTTCCCATTTTGTCTGCTGAAGAGCTAGGGGTTTCCATATTTAGAAACAGGCCTGTCTTCAGGGAAGGGTTGCCTGGAGGCTGAGGAATGGACCAGATCCTTGCTAGTCAAGGAAGCGTGGCCTGCGCGGCATCAGCTTTGCTTGTGTATTGTTAGGGGTGCAGAATCTTGAGCCCCCACCCCAGTCCCCCTGAATCCCAGTCGGCATTTTTCCAGCTCCCTAGGGGATCTGTGTATAGACTATGGTTTCCAGAGGACCTAGATCAGATGCTCTCTCAAGCCTTTGGAGGCTGAGATCCAATATCCCCCACTGAACCTGCCTTGGGCCTTTTTGCCCAAAAGGGCAGGCCACTTCTGCCTCTGAGTGTGGCCCTGAGTATCCCTCTCTGCATGCCTCAGGCCCAGGTTCTATCCTCTCAAGAAACATTTCAAAGGAGACATTTTTGATCTGCTCTGTTGCATGCAGAAAGGCTGTGGAATGGCAGAGGTCCTGCAGGGAGGCTTAGCTGTCCCCGACATACATGTCTCCATGAGGATGAGTATCCTCCACAGGGCCCCACGGACTGTGGCACTGCAGCACAAATGCAGCCCTTGTCACCAGAACCACAGAGGTACCCTCCAGGGCTCTGAAGTCCAAGGAAGCCGGTGTTGGCTGCTGCAATTCACGGAGCAGTACAGCCACTGCCGGTCAGAGTGGGGCCAGCCCTGCCACCCACTTTGGGAAGGAGGCCCTGGCAGTGCAACCCAAAACCAACCTGACTGTTTCGGCACCAGGCTTCTCGCTGTGGTCAGAAAAAGAGAGCATCAAAGCAGATACTTACTCCCTGCTACCAGGCACCCAGTGGACATCCCCATCTTATGAAGACAGCAGCAAGGTAGAGACAAAGCCTACTCAGCCTTGCCCTTGGAATCCTGACACACACCCCAGGCCAAGTGGTGAGCCAGCTCTTCCCTGCATCCCAATACATGTTCAGGCAAGGCCACTGGGCATCTAGAAGCAGGGCTATCCCAAGGCTTGCAAAGGAGACCATGGGACACCGCTGTCCCCCTAGGAAATGCTGTAAAATAGGGTTAATGAGGGTACCTACCCCATAGGGTTGTACTCAATTACAATCCCCAATGTACAGATAAGGAAACTGAGGCACAAAGTCAAGTCCCTGCCCAAGGTTACAAGGTTGACTCTTGGTCACTGCCCAGGCCAGCTATGACACCCAGGAGAGGTGCTCGAAGCAAGCACATTCAAGAGCAGTCTCACCCATTTCTCTACAGGTGGGATTCTCCAAACCTGCCATGTGAAGCTCCAAGATGGGAGCTCAGGCATGCTCCATGACTCCCTCTCCCTTCCCCCCCACAGGGTAATTTCAAAGACAAGGGCTCCCCAGAACACATTTGAGGAAATGCTGCTCTAGAGGCTGTCAAGAAGAGCTGGTGCAGGCAGAGATCACCCCGAAGATCGCCTGGAGATTGCCAGGAGACTGTTGTGTGATTGAGGAATCAAGTCTGTGAGCTCTGGCCTTGGGGTAACAGGGATGGCATCAGGGGTGTGATGCCAGGCAGCCACACTCATCCACTAAGCACCACCTATGCTGGGCCTAGAGGTCCCTGGACCCCCACATTGTCGGTGCTCGCTTGCTGACTTCACACCATCCTTATCCGTGCAGTCTTCCTTTGCTGTTCCTGACCAATCTTCCCATCCTACAATGGCCAAGAGCCATGACCCTGATCCTAACTAGTTGTATGACCCAGACCTCCAGACTTCTGGTCTAAATAAATTCTATTTATTCTAGTTGTATGCCCTTCAGAGGCTGTAAATTCAGTGGATCAAAGAGAAAATGAACTCAACAATTTGGGAAACTGAGGTAGCTCCCATTTACCACAGGCCTGATAAATGCCAGGCATTTGCTGGGTGCTGAATATTATTGTCAGTCCTTTAGGAATCCGACAAGATTATTGCCATTCCTTACAAGAATCCAACAAGGTGGGCATCATGATGCCATTTTTACAGATGAAGAAATCAAGGCTCGGAATGGTTGCCAGCCAAAGATGCTCCACTACGTGTGATACCCACAATTTGAACTTGGGTTCGTCTGATTGCAGAGTCACTCCTAAAGTGTATTTCTATAAAGAGGGCCAGGAGTGAGAAGCCAAGGTTCTCAGGCCAAGGGAAGGCCAGCTGAAGCTCACAGTGACTGGGACCTCAGAACATCTCCAAGGCTATCCCAAGTGATCTGATCACAAGGAGTATGTGAAGGTGGGCCAGTGGCAGCCGATCCCTGCAAAGGGACAAGGCACCAGGGCAAATCTGGAATCAAGTCCCCAGGCTCTGAAACTCCAACCCTAGCTAACTGCATCAGGCCAGACCCTGAGTAATTACCAAGCCATAATGGGATGTGATATTTATATTAGTTATGGGCCTGACAGAGAAAACGCATGTTTTCTCAGACACAGCCATGGAGACGATCCCTCAATAATTCATTACATGCAGACCATCCCTGAGCAAGCCCAAGCTTCTACAAGGGAGGACAGCTCAACCGAGAGCCAGAGTGAATCTGTGCCCAGCCACATGCGGGGCACTTGGCAAACTCCATCAGGAAGCTGGACCCTGAGCCTCAGTTTCCCCAGACATTTAAAGAGAAGAAGAATGCATGCTGGAAGAAGAGTGGAGGGTGAGAATAAAGACACATACACTCTATGAGGCTGAATTTCTCAAGGAATTGATAGAGAATCGTAAAACACATTCTGAGCTAGAAAGAGTTCCTTCAACTCTTTCCTTTCTCCTACATGGAATCAGAAAGCAGGAAAGGATATTACAACTCACAGAATTCAATCCCCACATTTCATAAGCAAGCAAAGAGAGACCAGTGAGGTTAAATGACTTCTTCAAGGTCACAGCCTTGTTCAGGCTGACAGTCTAGTTCCTTTGTCACTACAGCCTGCTTCTGGACCTCAAAACGTCACAGCCAGGTGAATAGAGAGTTCTGATGAAATTCAACAGAAGAAAAAGTAATAATGTGAAAAATACAGCAAAGAACACATTACTGGAATGATGGGCCCATGTTCCAATGGGGGGGGGGGAGGAGTTATTAGCTTTCATCTTTATTTCTTCAAAAAAAAAACAGTAATCCACATAGATTCTGTTTAAAACAGTAAAATCATTCATCATTTGAGATTCAGTGGCCAAGCTAATAAAGATGAGATGCCCCACAATGCGCTCCCACCATGTCAGGTTCTGTTTGTTTTTTAAAGAGAAGTTGTAGGTTTACAGAAAAATCAAGCAAAAGTACAGAGTTCCCATATACTCCCCCTCACACACACAGTTTTGCTATTATTAACACTTTGCATTAGGGTGGTATCTTTGTTACAACGGAGGCAACATGTTGTTATAATTACACTATTAACTCTAGTCCACAGTTTACATTAGAGTTCATTGTTTGTATTGTACAGTTCTATAGGGCTTTTTATTTTTATTTTTGGTAGCATATATATAACCTAAAATTTCCCCCCTACTAACTAATTCAAATACACAACTCAGCAGAGTTATTTACATTCACAATGTTGTGCTACCATCACCACCATCCACTACCAAAACTTTCCCATCACTCCAAAAAGAAACTCTGTACCAATTAAGGATTAATTCCTACCCCCTCTCCAGTCCTATGTAACTTGTATTCTAGTTTGTGACTCTATGAATTTGCACTCTAATTACTTCATATTAGTGAGATCATACAATATTTGTCCTTCTGATCTAAAAGGACAGTGCAGCACCAGAGAATGAATCCTTGGGATTCCAGAGCTCTCTTCTAAAACTTATCTCCCATAGAATTTCAGTTGCTAAAAAGACCTGCCTTCCTTAGACCCCAACTCCTGGCCAAGCATCGTGGGGCTGAATGCCGGTAGAATTCTGTGGAAAAGCAACTTAGGTTTGCTTGGGAAACCTAGCACTAAAAGAATTATTCCAAATGATAGCCAAATGCATTATTCTCTACTAAGTCTCTACCACAACTGCCAATACTTGGAAAGCAAAAAGGATGAAGAACAAAAACAAACAAACAAAACAAAACAAAACAAAAAAACACAAGATTGTGGCAAAGATACAATCTTCCAGGGTAGGAAGAAAAGTTTATAAAAGGCCTAAGTTGTGATTGGCTATAATGAGCTGGCTACACACGGTTTAACGAGCAAAGGGCCAGGTACAAAAAGATTCTGGGTGTATTTTACAATGGAACAGCATCACAAGTGACTTGATCTCCTCCTATGTTGACCTCACATCTTACCAACTGACACTGCAATCGTCTCTAGTCTTAGGAAGATTCTTTGTAGAAGCCTCCAGTTATGTCAACTCAGCAGGTCTTGGAGCTACAAAATATAGCCAAATATTTAGGGATTGTTTTTTCTAACGGTGATTGCCAAAAATCTATTTTCTTGAGAAAACTCACGGAAGTTATGCTTAGTCATCATTTAGAAAAGAGATTCTTTATGTGAACTATCTGATTTGCATTTCATCACAGGCACCGCACTGGCATTTATGAACCAATAATAAAGAGATTTTAGAAGCTATATTCAAAACGCCAGGATCACAAAAACACCAAAACTTATTTTTCTTCATTGAAAAAAAGTATTCATTTTAATCAAAACTGCCCGGTGCCTGAAAGGAGACTGTTTAAAAAAAAGTTCACTAAAATCCTTCAGTCTGGGAAACATTTTCAACAGAGACAACGAGGACTCCCCAAGGGCAGTCACTGAATCTCAGTAAAGGAAAAGAGGCTCCGCAGAAGGTGGAAGAGAGAGAACATGTGCACAAGAATGCCCTATGAATACGCGATCTTGTAGCGGGCATCAGTCTCACTGCTAGGATTTGGCTTAATCAGAGGGCTTCTCCGGAATCTGGGAGATTTTCTTCATAGACAAGAAAGAGGACCCTCTACTCCTGCAAAGGTAACTCCAAAGAAAGCTGACTAGCCAGCACCTGGAGGTCGCTGGAGAAGAGGGAGGAAGATGGGGGGTGGGGGTGGGGGGTGGAGTGGTGGCTTTTCTTTTTCTCCTTTATTTCCAACACACCAGTATTTTCCAAAACACAAATGTGCTGCCACAAAACACAGCTGAGCTCCACCACCCAACACCATGTATAATTAATGATGAGGTGAGAGTCCTTCAGTTCCCCCTTGTGTTTTTAGAGCCAGCCTTTACCTATAGGCCCCAGCTTCCCCACTTCTTTGCTTAACAACCAAGGAGGCTACTGTGCCCTGGGGAAGTTGGTGGGGGTCCTCGGATTAACTTTACTAGAAAAGGTGTGAAAAATGAGGGACATGGATCTGTGTCTACCTTGCACTATTCCCCTTGATATACCTTCCCTCCAAAAATTTTAACGCTGTGAAGTTCCCTAGGATGGAAATTACACCCCCACACAGGAGCGCAAAAAAGCCAGCTGTCACTCTTTTTTTTCCCCAGTCCTTTCTTCTTTATTCCACAGTTTTCGATCAAACTGCTGCCCCCCCGCCCCCGGCCCCTCACTCCAGCTGGTTGGGGACCTCTAGACAGGACCACAGACCAAGCAATCAGCCTAGCAACCATACACCCAAGGTGTAGCGCGCCTGGGTGCTGGTGGGCGTCCCTGCGCCAGGAATAGCTTAAGCCGACATCCAGCCACCTCAAAAGCGCCAGAGAAGAGGCTCGGCGGCCTCGGCCCATTCTAGAGGGGACCTAGCGTTCCCGCTCCAGCTCGGCGCTGCTGCCAGCCTGTCCGGGGACCCAAAAAGGAGTGGCCTTGGGGGTAGGAAAACAGAGGCAGAAAACTTTGGGGTGAGGGGTATTTTTCACGTGAATATCTAAGGGATGGAGAGGGAGGTAACATCAGATCTGTGACCTCGCTACATTCCTAAAGTGGCAACCGCATGGGATGCCTCCAAAACCGGGGTGGATTTCCCCAACTTTTCTCGTCCCCCCAGCAAAACCTCCCACTGCCTCTGGCCGCGTTCCTCCCCCTGATTCCTCAGTCCCAAAGATTTTCTCCCTATCCCAAAGAATTCCCCCTCCTTCTAACCCCACGAACTCATCTCCCCCAACAGGCTCCTCAAGTGCGGGCTGATGTGCCCCCCCTCGCCCACCGCGAGGAGCCGAGCCGCGGCAGGTGAGCCGCACGGAACACGCACCAGCGACCCCCACCTTCCTCTGTCCTCGCGGGGTTGGCGCTCCCTACCCCGCACCACCCCACCCGCGCGGCGCGCGTCCCCCACCCCCCCCAGCCGCTACCGCAAACGACCCTGCAATAACCAAAGGGGCAGGATTGGGCGTCCGTGTCCCGGAGCGCACCGACTGGGGGGTAACTCCTCAACCCCCGGCGCGCCACCCGCTGCCCCATCCTGAGGACGCAAGGAGAGCGGAGAAAGCGGAAGGCAGCGAGGGGAAGGCAGGCAAGGATGGAGGGAGGCACGACGGGGTGCGGAGCGAGGAGGTGGGCTGCAGAGGACCCCGAGAAGCGGCGGGGCCGGCGCAGCGGGCGGGCGCCTGGGGCGCGCGTTACCTTCGTCTTGCCCCCGCAGTGGCAGCAAACAGTCCACAGGTACTTGAGCGTCCGCCAGAGCAAGATGATGAAGAGGCCCCCGAAGAAAGTCACCATGGAGGAGGCCAGGAAAGCCCACCACATGCGTTGGCCCCGGCTGTCGCACGGCACCTCCATGGTCACCGGAATGATGAGCGCATCCATCTTGGGCTCGTGGACCGAGGACGAGGAGGAAGAGGAGGAGGAAGAAGAAGAGGAGGAAGAAGAGGAGGAGGAGGAGGAGGACGCGTCTAGGCTGAGATGGTTCGCGTGGATATTGCTACTCATTCTAAGACTGCTGCCTCCGCCGCCGCCGCCGCCGCCGCCGCTGCTGCTGCCGCCGCCGCCGCCGCCACCATTTGCCATAGCTAGCAACGGGCAGCCGGCGCAGGGGCTCGGGGGAGCTCCTCCCGCCGCCAGCGCCACCCCGAGCACCCATCAACAGCCATATTGCTGCTACTGCCGCCGCCGCCGCCGCGGAGCGCGGGGAGGGGGCGGGGAGGCGCCTGGGCTCGGGGCGCTGTGCGCGACCTGGCGGGGTGAGCGGAGATATATACAGCGAGCCGCCGCCGCCCGCCCTCCCCCCGATCGCCCGCCCGTCCGCGGGTGGGGGGGGATGGAGCGCGCGGGCGGCTCCCCCTCCCCCGGCCCGCGCCCAGCTCGCTCGGGGCTGCGCTGGCTCCGGGCGCCGGAGAGCGAGGGGACGCCGCGGGCCGCCCGCGCCCGGGGTCTGCACCGCCCCCCGGGCCTGCCCGGGCGCCCTCGGCGCCGCCCGCTCGCTGTGCGCCACGAGTGTGCGCTGCGCTCCGGCCGGGGACCCCTCCCCCCCGCGCTGCGCGCCTTCTGCGCCGCTAACGAGCCGCTCTTGGGCTGATGAGGCGGGAACTCGTTAATAATGTATAATCAGCCCCCTCCTCCCTGGACGCCCCCGCTGCCGCCTCCCGGGGCTGAGCTCAGCTCTCGTTCTCCGCCCCTTGTGCGCGCGGGGCCGCGGCAGGTTCACCGCGTCGGGCTGCCGGGCCGCTGCCGCCGCCTAGCCCATCCTCTCGGGATCCCTGAGCCGCTGAGCGTCCGCGGCCTCGGTTCGCTCTTCCTCCTCGCCCGCGGCTCCTCCTAGTCCCCGGCCTCTCCGCCCGAGCCTCTTCGGCGCGCGCCCTGCGCTCCCGGCAGCCGCCAGCAGCAGCTGCTGCAGCAACTGGATCGGGAGCGGGCTCTGGCCACCCTAGGCGGGAGGGGAGGAGGCTCGCCCCACTGGCTCGCCTCGGCCCATAGCTGGGCAGGGGGCAGGTAGGCCCCTTGAGAGCGGCCCCGCAGGCGCCCCTGGTGTCCCAAGCGCAGGGCAGAGCGCCCCAAGCCCTGGCGCAGGACCGGGCGCCTCTCTCCAGGGTGCTGCGCCCCCAGCTGATAGCCCTGGGAGACGGGGAGGACCGCGGGGCGCCCGGGACAGGCTGTGGTCCCCAAACGAGCCCCCAGTCAATTGAATTCCACAGGCTGCGCGCCCCCGGGCCCTCGGGCTTCGGGAGTGAGGAGAACCCTTCTCCAGGATACACAGACCTACAGATCTCCAGTTTGCTCTTTCCCCTCTTCCTAGGTGCCCCAGTGTCCCGTGCTTGGTCTGGAGGGCAGGGCCAACAGCTGATGGTTTTTCTGCCTTTGCATTAGTAAATGACAGAAGTTGACTAAGGGGGAGGGGGCAAGAGATGGCCAGGAGTGACCTGGCCTCAGGCAAGGTGCGCGCCCCAATAGGCAAGAGATGAGGGCAGCTCAGGGAAGAGGTGCTCCAGGCTCCATCAGGGCTCACCTTTCCCCACTTAGAGGCTTCCCTCCTCCCTGCTTAAAGCCGAAGAAGTGTGACTTTGTTAAGCAGCCTCTATCCCTACCCCAGTATGGAAATCGCCCCTTCTGAGACTCTCAGAAACCCTTTCTCGACACTGTCCGTCACCCCAGCGGGGCCACAAGTTTTTTCCAGTGCTAATTCTAAGGAGGATGACCTCCCTCTCCCCTCAATGCCTACAGTGCTTTACGCCCAAAGTTTCCAGCCCATTCGATTGAGCCTACCTGGGATTCTCAGGTTCCTTCTTGTGGTGTGAGGGCCCATCTTAAAGTCCCTAACTGCACAGGTTGGTGGCATTTCTGGCTGAGTCAGAGATGAGCCCCTCCCTCGGCATCGGAGGTCATTGGAGGCAGGGGAGGCAGCGCTGGGCAGAGAGGCTGCTGGGGTGTTTTTATTTTATTTTATTTTTTTTTTTTTTTTATTTTTTTTTTTTTGAGGTACTGGGGCGGGGGATTGAAACCCGGACCTCCTAAGTGGGAAGCCAGTGCTCAACCACTGAGCCACATAGGCTCCCTGTTAATTTATTTTTTTGCTTTTGCAGACCTTCACTGGGCTCAGGGTTCGCAGTCATTACAGTCATTAGAAAGCAGGCAAGGGCAAAGGGAGAAGTGGGCTGGCTTGTATTTGGTACTCGAAAAGCAATATGTAAAAGGGAGTTCAAGATAGTATTTTCCAGAAAGTGAAACAGACTCCTCTCTTTGTCACCCAGATGGAACCTCCAGCCTCATCCTCTGTGTTCCGCACCCACTCTGAACACATCCCCGCCACATTGGTCTCACGCATGAAAAAGTTCTGGGTCGTCTCCAGCACTAGGTTGAGGGAGTTGACCCAGAAGTGCTGCCGGGATGTGCAAGAAGGTGGAGCACCGAGGCTTCTTTATTTCTTAGCCTTCTAAATGGCTGCACTTGTTGCCTTTGTGCCTCAGCATATGCCAAAAAAGATAAGGACTTCCCTTAAATCAAGTCTAAGAAGTGAAATTCAAAAGTAAGACACCCATAACATAAAAAGAGCATCAAAGGGTGGCACTGTCTCCCCAATGGGAAATGAAACCTCCAGGAAGGATTCCCTCCCCCACAAAATTGATCGTCTGCAAACCAATGGAGCCCTTCCTGGCCCTCCTGAACCTCCCCCTACAACCTGGATTCCCCTAAAGTGCCAGTCCAGGAGCTATTAGCAAGAGGCCCCTGGTTGCTGTGACTTCTGTCCCCCCAACTGCAGAATCCCCAGCTGAGTTTCTCCTCCATCAGCACCTTTATCATCGCAGCCTCCTTCAAGAGGCCCTCCAGACGCCATCTCATCCTGCTCTCATCACCCCTGCCTTTGCTGACTGAAGCTTTTAGCAGCTTCTGTGTTATTTGAAACCTAGCCTTAGTCCAGACTCATTAGAGACCCTCGCTGTCAAAGCCGATATCCTACCATCCTTACAATCCCCTATCCCTCACCACTTCCCGGAATGGCGGGACTGGTATGTACCGAATGAGAAAGGGCCACCATCAGCCAGCAGTAGAGAAAATCAGGCTTTTGCCCAGTGCTCTCCGACCACTTTCTTATTGTCTGCAAACTTCTGCTCCGGGTTCAGAAAACCTGGCACCCGGCATTACCAATTTAGGAAGAGGTTCTGCACAGGCGTGATGGATCCTCACACTTAAAAAGGGACAGAGGTATCTTTTGTCGATTGTAAAATTGGAACAAAAACAGGTACTGCACTGCCTGAGAATGAAAAATAAAACAGTATACAGACCTTAGTTGCAATTACTGTGACCTCAAATTCAGATGGCCAAACTCAGACTAGAAGCGAGATCTTTGACCCCCCAAGCCAAGTGTGTGTGCACCCCCAAAACACTGGAGATGAGTAGTTACGATTATTGCTCCCTGACCCCACTTTGCTATTCTGCACCCCAACAAGTCCCCTCGGGTGGATGAGAACTGCGTAGAGGCATTTCAGTGGCACCTCCTCTGGGCCACAGCCCTGGTTGAGCCCAGAGAGCCGTGCAGTCCCCCGGGCCGCGGGCAGATTGCAGTGCGCGTGCGCAGTAGAGCCCCTCCAGCTCACTGGCTCCTCTGACTCCCTGACGCCCACTCACCGCGGTTCTCCCGCTTCAGCTCCGAAGCTCCAAGCCCTGGGACTTCCTCCAGTGTGAATACAATGGACAGTCACCTACGAATAGCCTCAGTGCGCTTTCACTTAATGTAGGTGTGTCTGCAGCCTGGGAATTCAGTACAAGAACTTGAGGGCTCTAAGCAAAATTAGAAACCTCAGCCTCAGTTATAAAAACAATGAAGGCCACTTATTTTTTTCTAAATGCAAGTAAAAGCTTTCCAGAGAAAACTCTCGGGGGGGGGGGGGCATCTATGGGAACTCTGTACTTTATGCGTGACTTTTCTATTAACCTACAACTGCTCTAATAAAATTACATTTTTAAGCTTCTCAGAGTAGAGGGCAGCCTCTTTACCATGTTCACATATGACTGAAACAGCTTTCGAAGCAAACCAGAGGTTTCAAGTTTCTGAAGTGTTCAAACCTGAATAATCTCAATGGAATTAAAATAAATAAAAGTGCATAAATATACAAACTAAAAAAGCTGAGTGACGAAAATAAAAGCCAAGAGAACAAAAAAAAAGTTATTTACTTAAATGTTGGTCCAGCATTAAGGTACACTGGATTTTATTTTTCTCCGTCCTCGACCCGGTTCGCACACACTCTTGACATAAACCTGGTTTTGCTTTGGAGAAGCCAGGTAGTGACTCTAAGTGATCTATCGCCCTCTGGTGGTTGTTTCTGGAACATGACTTTTTGTGACTTCGAAAAGGGGCTTAAAACAGTTGGAAATCTGAGATGTGAAAATTCCAGGAAAGTCCCGCTGTAAAAGACTGCAACCCCAATAATATTAATTACCCAATTACTAGTCCTGTCATCATATAAACGGCTGTGATAAAGGCAGCTAACAGGATTCATATTGTTGTGATGATATGTCAGATTTAAGCTATCACTGCCATTGGAACCCGAAACTTCTTAAATCGCCACTGTGTTTCCTTCTAAACAGCTGACATTACTCTCCCTTTCTTACCTCTTTTAGTCTCCATAAAACCTTTGTGGTTCTCGATAAAGCAGTAGTGGTTCTCCCTTACTTTATAGGAAAGAAAACTGAGGCTTGGATCTGTCGAGCAACTTGACATGACAAGAGAGTCTGTTACCTCTGGAGCAAATCCTCTCTTTGTGATTTGCAATGAGAAGGAAGATCACAGTGGCCCAACCCTTGAAATCATGCTGAAGGGACCATTGAATCCCAGGAGGGAGTGCTGGTCTCCAAAATGGAGAGACTCAGAGAAAACATTTTGAGAGGGTTTTTGGTGGGGGTTTTTGTTTTGTATGATGTCAGTTGTTGTTTTTTTTTTCCAATATATTTTTTATTTATTTTAAAAGATACTTAGATTACATAAAATGTTACATAAAAAAATATAAGGGATTCCCATGTGCCCCACTCCCCACACCTCCCACTTTTCCCCACATTAACAACTTCTTTCATTAGTGTGGTACATTCATTGTAATTGATGAACACATTTTGGAGCATTGCTACTAAGCATGGATTATAGTTTACATTGTAGTTTACAGTCTCTTCCACTCAACTCTGTAGGTTATGGCAGGATATATATATAATGGCCTGTATCTGTCATTGGAATGTCATTCAGGTCAATTACAAGTCCTGAAAATGCCCCAATATTACACCTCTTTTTCCCTCTCCCTGACTTCAGCACCTCCAGTGCCCACTGTCTCCACATCAATGATATAATTCCTTCCACCGCTAGAATCACAATAAGTCTGTAATAGAATAACAGTAAGTCCACTCTAGTTCATATTTTATTCCCCAGTCCTGAGGATTCTGGGGTGGTGATACCCACTCCACCTCTAATTGAGAGGGGACTTCGATCCCATACGGCTGATAGATGGGACTTTCTTGCTTGCAGTTGTAGGCTCTCTCGTTTCTTTGGTGTGGTGGTTGTCAATCCTCACCTCCTTGTTGTCCTGGGTGAGTCCAATGAACTAAAGAATAGGTGTTGCAACCCCACTGAGGCTCAGGGCCCAGACAGCACATGGACAGTCCAGAGATTAAAGTCTCTTGGACATACACCTACCAACTCCAGCACCAAATATAGGCTCAAATAAAAGGGACAGAAGAGGCATGTGTAGAGGAGTCACGTCTGAGTCCAACTCTGTCACACTCAGGAGCACAAACTCCGAAGTAGGGCCCACTGGCCAGGCACCACACTCCGGAGCTATCTGCCCTGACCATAGGAACTGGGTGTCTCCAGAGCCCTCAGGAGCCCCATTATTTGGAGTAGTGTCCATTTTGGCTGTTTCTGAGATCCTGCTGAGACATGCATAAGCGTTACCTCTCCGATGACCTCCCAACTTGGTTTGTCTTTTATACATAAGTATTCCATTTTTATTTCTGCTTATAATAATAATTCATAATCATTGTAAAGAATGTGGGAAGAAAATGTTTCATGAAAGAATCCAAAAATCACCTAGAATTCCACCACCCACAGATAAACGCTCGTAATATTTTTATTTTTATTTTTCACACCTTTTTCCGGGGTGTGTATTAGAGCAAAAGTTGGACTAGATTAAACCTCTATATTTTTATCCTATTTTCTCTTTAATATTATATTGTAAGACTTTTCTACATGTCATTAAATACCTTGGAAAACACTTTTAAAATAATTGAATAATTTTCATTCTGTTGACATTTAGATGATTCAAAATTTAACAACTTTAAAAATAAGCCCTAAAACTGTGGGCCAGTGATTCATAGTAGTCAAAATTATTTCTGAGAAGATTTCCACTGATATTTGTATATCCTTGGCCCGAGCACCTGTCTTCCACGATGACTGGATGTGACAGAGATGGCATGTATGAGCCAGCCCGGCTGTGGGATACATCCCCAGCCTGCCCCGTGTATCACTCACCTAATAGCCAATTCCACATGAAGGATTTTTTGAGCCAGGACATGGCATCTAAAGAATCATTCTTCCCAATGCATATTTTCAAAGTTAGTACATTTTGCCGTACATCAGAAAATTGGATGCAGACTTGACTTTTTATCCAAACTGAGCATTTAAATCTTTTGAAAGATTAAAATTTTTATAATGAAAAATTTGAATTTCTGTTCACCACTATGTAGCACTGGCCCCACGCCTCTCTAAGCTGGAATGCACAAGACTGGCATATTTGTGATATCAGGGGCAAGAGGTATCCTAAAACAACAAAAGAGAGGGAATTTTTTTGGAACATCTGTATCTGTGATCTATAAATGGTAAAACATCTGTGATCTGTAAAAAAAAAAAAGGAATTAATTAGGATGTCTTCTCTTCAATTTTTGGAAGAGTTTGAAAAGAATTGATGTAAATTTTTCTTCGAATGTTTGATAAAATTCACAAGTGAAAACAAACAGAATCGTTCTTTCCTCTTCTAATACATCGAAACCAGTGCCTTTGGGAAAATAATGACTATGGTGCAACCATAATTGTCCCTGATGCCAGCCAAGATGCAAACTTGCAAAAACAGTCTTCATTCCCCAAAACTACCTGCACTGCTGGGTCGAAGCTGACCCCCTCATGGACCATGACCTGGTTAGAAGTCACCTCTGAATTTCATTCTGCGGGACTTCCAGAATAACAATTCCACAAATTTCTAGCCCCTTTCACCTCAGTGACCATGGCCGCTCCACCAGAACACGAGGGCCGTGCATCTTCCCTCTGGGAGGCGTACAGAGCCAAATGTAGTCTGCTCATTTTAACTGGTAGCAAAACAGGACACCCAAGGGGAAGAGAGGCTTCTTAGTGGCACACAATTTGTTCTTCTTTCAGACCAACAGCCTTTCTAATCCTTCTCTTAGAGGCCCCTGCTTGGACCTTTGCAATATCAACATGGGGGCAGTCTGGGACTAAATTCCCCAACTATGGCTCCAAGGTAATCCAATGGCTTGATAATAAAGGAGAGTCTGCACGGAGGTCAAGGGCTTAATCCTGAACCTGCCACATGGCTCTTGCCACATTTGCAAATAAGGACAACGCAGAGACCATTCTTCCCTCAGAAAAACACTCTGACGCACAAAAAAGAGAGGAGCTGGAATGTCACACATCTCTGGGTATTATTTGGATTTCCAGTTCTAACTTGCTTTACAGGTGTCTGCTTTTGGTATAACAACATCAGTGGCAGACTCCCTTAGGTTCATTTTGAGAATTTACCTCCCTTGACGTTGCATCTTTCTTCTGCTTTAGTACCCACAGTAACCAAGCTCCCTGTTTCTCCAAAATGAGGAAATCATAATGGCTCAAAAAAATAACCCATATTAATTTTGTGAGAGGTAAGACTGTGAAACTAAGGAATCCTACTTTTGCTCTATTTTTGAAAAAAGCCACCAAAACAAAACAAAACCTCAGTTGAGCAATGTCCCAGGAACAGAGCAATAAACTGGCCCCCAAGTTCAAGAGGAAAGTTCATTGAAAGTCTTTACAAAAGGGGCTTGCCATGTTTCAGCAGGAGAATGCTATGAAACCCCATCCTAGGATGGCTGCCTAAGGATAGGAAGGAGAGGGGCATCCTCAGCAGTGGCCAGGACCCGAGTCCTCGAGTCTGCTACCAGCGGGATTTTCCCAATCAATCCAGAGGGGCGCTCAAGGAGTTAGAGGCCCCTGCCAATTCCCTGGCTGTTCTGACCAGTCCAAACACAGAAGTTTCCCTGGTGCTGAAGCCATACTGTTTGGGAGCGTCCACGGAGTGCCTTGCCAGCTCCCTGGGGATGTCTGACATGGGCTGTTTGGAGCACAAAGTTTTACACACTTCCGGAAAGTATCCTGCAGCACTCTGCAGCGGGGTTGCTGTCTGGCCAGCAGCTGAACCCTGGCTGCAGGAGTGCATCAGCATGCTCCAGAACGCTGAGCTAAATGCTTTTTCTGCAAGGTGCTATACTGAGTTGGGGGACCACAAAAACATCCTTTGGGTTATCTACAAATCGCACTTTTTACTCCCTCCTTATACAGAATTGAAAGCTGTAAGCTGAGCAAAGTCACCCACCAGCTGTCCTAGCTGCACTGGGAACTCTCCAGGTGATGTATAGCCATGGACTGAAAGCTTTTTATTTGACTTGCTCTTGGCTCCTCTATCAAGTTCTGTCTTGGTCACACTTTACTGAGACAGATGGTTTGGTATGCATAAATAGCTTTTATTTCAGAAGGTAAAACATATTCTGTTAAAGTAGAATGGCTCAGATGGGAATTCCAGCCCCTTTATCATTAGTGGAGAAATTCATTGGTTCATAAGCTGGGAGCCCATTGAAATGGCTTGCCATTAAATTTCGTGGGGAACAGAAGGGACTGGTGAACCATGTGCAGGAGGACTTATTTGAGTCCCATTCCGTCACTCAATATTTTGGGTAATCTAAGCACCTCTTAAAATATATGTATATATATATATAAATAACATTTTTGTAAGCAAATACACATATATGCATATATATTTATATATCATTTTGCAAGTGCTTGTATGTATTGTGAGAATTTTGATTTTTACCCACAATAAAAATTAAAAAAATAAAATAAAAAAATTTTGTGGGGAAGACCATTTGAGCTGGAAGTAATCTAAAGGTGGAACAGAATGTACCCCCACTTTGTGCTGCCCAGAGGACTCTCTCATCATGGGTCTTCCAGGGAGACTGGTGTCACTAGCACAACCTCAGAGCTGAGGGGTTAGGAACAGAGTGACTGAGCTATTTCTCAGAGAACCCACAGCAAGCCAAAGGAAGAAATGGCGTTTATGCTCAACCTACCATAAATCAACAGAGACCCCTTCCTTCCAGCACAGTAATAGTGATGATGAAACACTGCTGAGGTCAGGGACATAGTGGGTACTTCGTATATCCCAAAATGTACTGCAAACCTCTCCCCAACTCTTAGATCATCCTCACGATTTTGGCCGTATCTTCATGCTACCTTCGCTATGACTTACTTAATACTAGCCTTCAAGCTCACTTACTTTATTTACTTAAATTTATTTCAAAAGGAAATTCTATAACACTACCTTAATGGAAACCCAGCGTCACTCGCTATAAATAAAAGAGGAGCGTAAAAATAAACACAATGAATAAAAGCAATGTTATGGAATCAGAGCTCAGTGTTGCCAGCTGACCTGGACCCTCTTTGCTCAACAGAGAAATTGGAAGTGTGGTGGAGGAGTTATAGGAAGGCTGTTTCTGTGGTAATTGGGTTCGAGAGAAAATTGAAAAGGGAATGACTGTCATTTAATGCCGGGGTCAAGTAGGAACTAAAATTGTTCTTTGCACAGCTCAGGGCTAAGCAGTTTCGTTTGGGAAATACTGCTTTCCTACTTGGTTTAGCTCCAGGTATGACCTCCCCTTTACGGATGTGGGAACCGAGGCTCCATGAGGTCAACTTCCTCATCCAAAGTCACACCAAGAGCTGGTGTTTGTTCCGAGGCCTCCCCGCCAGGTTAGGGGACAACAGCCGGCAAGTTGGTAGCCTCTTCTCCCTGCTCTGCTTCCCTAGCAAGGCCCAGACATGTTCTAAAGCCTCAGCAACAAGAAATGAGTAGTTTCCCCTATAAAGCCCTCTGCCCCTCCTCCCTGGGAGCCATTGTCCCACCGGACCTGGCAGGACTTAGCAGATTGTTTTGTCTGGCTTTTTCTTTTTATAGGTGAGGAAAGTGAAGCTTGGAGATGTTAAGTAACCAGCCCTCTGCACATCAGTGACTGAGCTGAAGTTAGAATCCAACTCTTCTTCTTCATCATCTGCAGCCCTTTCTGTCCTCTCAGATGCCACCTGGAGGAGGGGGCAATGAACTTTCCTCCCCAGCATTCCTTCTGCTCCTCCCAGCAGGTCTTGGAATTCCTCTTTTGCTGACCTTTCTTTAAAATGCTAATCGGGCCTCTGTGCTCCATGGGACCCTGTGCCCCATCAGGAGCCCACCTGCCGTGGGTCAGCACAGAGCTCCTCAGAAGTCCCCCAAGCTGACCCCCATGCATCTTGGCCTTTACACCCTGCAGGGGCTGGTGTCCCAGTCTGGCCAGGAAATGCTCCCAGGCTAGAGGCTTTAAACTCAGCAGGGGCAGTTGGCAGCTCATCCCCTCGGCCTCTCACTGGAACCTGGACCCAGCCTGTGGCCCAGGAGGGGGCTTTGAAGCACCTCCGTGGGAGGAGCCCTGGGGTTGCAGAGCAGCCAGGCCCTTTCTGGGGCCACAGGGAGGCGTGGTGGGAGGCAGGGAGAATGGCTGGTGTGGATGTCCTGCTGAGTCGTGGGGAAGAAGGAAGACGTTGGAGGGCGGAGCTATGGGAAAGTTCACAGAAACCGGTGTCAGGCATGGAAGCGGAATGGAGAGAGCAGAGAAGAAGCAGGAAGAACAGAAGGGAAAAGTTAAAGGAATGAGAGCGAGAAGCACAGAGAATGAGAGAGAATGTAAAACAAGGAAGACGAAACGAGCACACACCTGCCAAGTTGGAGCCTCTTCTCCATGCTCTGCTTCTCTCGCAAAACAAAAACAGGTTACAGCAAAATATAGAGGGGTTGCAAAGCCTCAACAAGAAATGAGTAGTCTCCCTTATAAAGGAAAGATACAGAACCCTGGTGGCAAATTCCCCGCCGGTGAGCCTCGCCACCTGCTCACTCTGGGTTTCCAGGGAGAAAGATGCTTGAGATGCTGCGTCTGCCTCAGAGCACAGTCCTGGGGGGCCTTACAGCATGGACACCCCAGTCCTAGGAAGGCTTGGGGTGTGCACTGGTTGCAGGAGACCCGAATGTGTGTGTGCAAAGGGTGGGCCTGGGAGGAATCCCCTTCATTCCGTATTCTGCTTCCATCACCAAGATGAGGATTTCTAATAACAGGACTCAGCAGGTTCAGTATCTAGAAATTGCTGCCCGGCCAGGAGAGGCTGCAAGAAGCCAGGCAGTGCTTACCGGGCACCATTATTGCCTGCAGTGCCCCACATGTCACAGGAATCCCTGCCACCCCCAGCTCAGCCTCCTTGCCAGGAAAAGTGAACCAGGAAACTGGTTTCTGTGCAGTGTTTGAAAGCCAAGGGAAGGGAGAGGGGAGGAGAGGGACTTGGTGTAATATGTCTTATTCCACTGCTCCAATGCTCAGCTCCTCACTTCTACAAGGGAAAAGTATTCTTTATTTCCTAGATATATATTTATTAGCACCCACCAGGTGTCATGTACTCTGTGCTATTTATGATTTTGATCAGTGGAGTCTTTCCATCTACAGAAGATCTCCTCAGTGCCACAGGAGGGGTCCATGGCATAGTTAATACATGGATCATGTATTTAAAAGCACTTTACATCATATCCCAATGCAAGTGCTGGTTCAGCCCCAAAGTGGCTGTATTTTCCAGGTCTGGAGGCCCACAGATCTGGGTTTAAGTTTCGGCTCTGCTATTCTCTGGCTGTGGGATGTGGGTTAGGTTTCTTAGCTTCTCAAATTTCAGTTTCCTTATCTATATAACAGGGATAAGGAAACTGCCTCCTCAATGAGTGGTTATGAGGATCAAATAAAACAATCCAGACAAAGCTCTTTGCACAATGCTTAGTACATGGAAAGTGCCGGTCTTTCACTGCCATTTGCTGTTATTAATAAAAGCAGACAACTAGGGAAGTGGATGTGGCTCAAGCAATTGAGCCCCCGCCTACCACATGGGAGGTCCATGGTTCAGTTCCTGGTACCTCCTAAAGAAGACAGCAAGCTGGAGTGACGGGCAGGCACGGCAAGCTGACAAAACAAGATAACACAGCAAGAGACACAAGGAAAAAAAACATAAGGAGAGACACAACAAAGCAGGGAGCAGAGGTTCCCGGTGCCTCCTAAAGAAGACAAGACAGCAAGCTGTCACGAAGCAAGCTGATGCGACAAGATGACACAACAAGAGACACAAGAAAGCAGGGAACAGGAAGTGGCTCAAGAAAATTAGGTGCCTCCCTACCACATCAAAGGATGGGGGGAGGTCCTGGGTTCAGTTCCCGGTGCTCCTAAAAGAAACAAAGACGAACAGACACAGCAAGTGCAAACAATGGGAGGTGGGGTGGGGAGAAAAAAATTAATTAAATAAATCTTAAAAAAAAAAAAAAAAAAAAGGCAGACAACTAATGTTATAAACCTATTCCCACTTTCTCTGAGTGCTCATCCTATGATCAGTACAGTGAGGTGCGTCCTATTCCTTTGGTACATAAGCCGTGTTATTCTTGTCTCTGATCCCCTATTTCAACCCCAAGAATGCCAATAGTCTTGTTTATTCATCTTAATTTGCTGTCCAATGTAGTCTCTCCATCCTGTGGCTAAAGGATTTTTCCATTCTTTTTTCCCTCTTTCTAGATCCTTTGCTCATTTCTTGTCTCCCAAGGCCAGCTACATTCCCTTGTCTCAAGAATTTATATCTCTACAACAATGGAAATCTCACATACACAAAAAAAGCTTGGAAGAAATGTGGTAGATAATTGAGGTCCACTTCTAATAAGGGAAGTGAGGAAATTTTGCATATTTTTGTAAGTTGATCATATGATCAACCAAGGAAGTGTTTATTGAGCACCTAATATGCGTATAAAGTATATTAATTTCCAAGAATACAAAAAAAGGAAAAGGAAGAAGATACATACCTTCAACTCAATGTGGAAAGGATTCCCAAAGATAAAGGCTCAGTGAATATGAACTCACAGTCCAAAATTTCAAAGCCCATGAAGAAACAATTACATCATGAGCAAACGTCAGTAGAAAGAAATAAAGATTAGATCAGACTGCCAAAAACTTCATATAAATGAGTGAATGATAGAGACAATAAAATTGGCAATTTACACATTCTTAAAAGCATAAAAGGAATACAAAAATTTTAAATGGAAAAAGACATCATAGAAAAAAAACAAACATATCTAGAAAAGGACCAAATAGACCTTCTGTATATTAAAAACAAATTGGCTACGGAAAATTTTAAGTCAGCGAATAAGTTAAATCTAAGAATTAGGCAAATACATCTGAGAAATATACTCAGAATGTAGTACATATAGAGAAAAAGGTAGAAATAAAAACATTTACATTAAAGAGAAGATAGAAAGAAAAGGTCTGCAATGTATCTAGCGTGAGTTCTAGAAAAAGATCAGAGAGAATGGGGATGAGCAATATTTAAAGAGATAAAATAGCTGACAAATGGAAAAACAAGAACCCACAGATTCAGGAAGCAAAAGTTCTAAGCAGGATAAATAAAAACCCACCTTTAGATGTTTTCTAGAGGAACTGTAAGTCAAAGAGTAAAATATCAAAAGTAACAGAGAAAAAGAGAAATTACCTACAGAGGAATGACAGTTAGACAGTAGACTTCTCAATAGCCACAAAATGAAACCAGGGGACAGTGGAATAATATCTTCAAGAGAACTGAATGAAAAAAACTGTCAACCTGGAACTCTATACTGAGCTGCACTGTGACTCAAACGTGAGACTAAAATAAAACATTTTTAGACAAATGAAAACTGAGAATCTATCATCAAAAGACTTCCTGAAAGAATGTCTAAAGGCTAAACTTCTAGAATAAAGAAACTAAACCTAGAAGGGAATAATGAAGAATTGGTTCACAACTGATGAACAAAGATACTGATTACCATGTGGGTAAATTTAAACTAGCATTGCGTGTATATACCAATGACAATAATACAGTGATAAATGTGGGTGGTGCCAAAGCAAGATGGGACCAAAATACTAGAGAGCAGTAACATCTTAAAAGGACAGTGAGTCTAGAGTCCTAGATCGTTTGTAAGAGGATAAAGGTATGGATTAATCTGAGATTGCATAATTCAAGTAAACATTAAAATTTTGGAGTAATCACAAAGAATAGAAATATACCTTCCAAATCAGAGAAAGATGAAGGGGAAAATAAAGAAGCAGAAAAGAAGACTAGGGGTGAGGGGAGGGGGGAGCAGAAAAAAGTATGGTTACAGTGAATGGCAATAGATTCAGCTCACAAATGAAAAGAATTACCTGGTTGGAATTAAATTGTTTAGCTATGTGCTATTTCCCAGAAACATCAATAATTTCAGGACCCAGAGAAGTTGAGAGTAAAGGACCTGGGAAAGGTATATTGGGCAAATTCTAAGCAAAACAAAATGGTGAAACTGTTTTAATATAGTTTTTGCAGCAAGAACAAATGGAATTTATGTAAGTGGAATGGGGGTGTGAAGAGGGGCAGTCATGGTAAGCAGAGCAAAGACACAAAGAGAGAACACTGCCTAACAAATTTCAATAGCCCAAATTCAAATATGGGTTAAAATAGAGATTCTTCTTTTTTTAATTATTTATTTTTATTTTTTTTTTTCTAGGAGGTACTGGGGATTGAAGCTGGGACCTCATCCATGGGAAGCAGGCAGTCAACTACTGAGCTATACTTGCTCCCCGAGATTCTACTTCATTGCAACATGATGTTCTGCTATTTTTTAAAGTGTGTTTTTGAGCATCTGGATACCAGATACCATACTGACTATTCTACATACACCATTTCTACTCCTCAAAGAAATCCCACAATGTAGGTGCTTTATTAGTCAGTACAATTTTGGTTGCACAAAATAGAAGCCCAATTTGAATCAATCTAAGTCCTGAGTAAAGACAGAGCTGGATCTCCCAGGAGAAATCGCCCCTGGAAGGACTCTGGCCAAGTTCAGATCGCATGGCCACCCCGACCCTCCACTGAGTTCAAGAGGATAAACTGTTATGATGGGGACAAGCTTGGGTCAAGTTCCTAGCCAGCCTGGGGGGTGAAGTATTATAATTGAAACCCCCAACCAAAACCTCATGATCTTCTTTTCCAAAAGAAGGAAACAAAATAATCAATTCTACAAGAGTCGTCTGTATTTTCATCATTTGACATATGAGGCAATTGAGACTCAGAGGCCAAGAGTCTTGTCCGGGCCCCAAACTCCTACATGGCAGAGCTGATGGGAAACCAGGTCTTTTTTTCCTCCAAATGGCTGCACTTTCTCTCCAAGCAATAAATGCAGAACTTCGCATAGAATGCTTCTTACACTTAATGATTTTAAGTAGCTGTAGTATATAGAAACAATCGACCATTTTTCTTCTCAGTCATTTGGAACAAGGAACCCAAGGCCAAAATCCCTATAGCATAATGGCCCTCCCAGGGGTCCTCCCAAGACACCCATGAACTTGGCATCAAAATCAATCCTCCTGTTTAGAACCCCTCTTGCAGTGATAATTTGTACTATGCAGTTCAGCCTGGAAGTCATCATTAATTGTTTCTTAACTGGTTTAGGTCTTGTGCCTTCCTGCTTCTGACAATACCCAATGAGCCACCAGTGAGTGGTTAGATTGCTGATTCTAGATTATTTAGCTAAAGCAATTATTCTTAAAGTGTTTAATTCATGGCCCCATTTGGAAAACTGACGAAACATATGGGCTCCCGTCCCCATGGGGTGGAAAACAGTGCCTGTTTGCACATATACACGAAACTTTCAGAGACTTTGCAGACCCCAGTGAAGTGGGTCCATGAATCCCTAGGGGTGAGGAACAGCTTCAGAGAGTGGAATTCAACTTATTATCCCAAGAGATAGTCCTGGCAGGCTATTTAATCAAGTCCAAAAGGATTGGAGCCAACTCATGTGTGACCACCTCAAATGGCCTTCAAGAGAGGACACACCCTGGAGTCAGCTGCTGGCCACCTGGCTTTCGCTCAGGGCCACTTAAACACACCAGTTGAGTGCCCACAAGGTGCCAGGTGCTCCGCTGGGCACTGAGGATAAACTTGGGTAGGACCCTGTCCTGGATCCCCAGGAGCTCACAGTCCTATGTGCAGGATGGACAGATGCCTAAGCAGTGACTTCCGCCTGCACGCTCAGTGCAAAGGTGCAGCTGTGCAAAGGTCCTATGGGAGCACTGGCAGGAGGAGCAGAAGTAAGGAAAGGTTTCCGGGGAGAGGAAGCCTGAGTGGAAGGAGGATAAGGTGTTTGCTGGCTAGGACCTGGGGGAGGAGGGAAGCAGCCCTGGTAGTAGGAACATGAGCAAAGACCCAAATGCATGTCTGCTGACATGAACAGGAACCCCCAAGCAAGTTGGGATCACAAAAGTAATGGTTCTCCACCAGGGTGATTTTGCCACCCCACCATCCACCCCTTGCTGGGGTCATTTGGCAATGCCTGGAAACATTTTTGATTGTCACCTCTGTGGAGACATCTAGTCTCTAGTATGTAGAGGCCAGAGCTTCTGCTAAACATCACACAATGCACAGGACAGCTCCACACACAAAGGATGACCTGGCCCAGAATGCCAATAGTGTTGAGAAACTCTTCATTAGAGCATCAAGTGTGAAGGAGGGGTGGTTACCTACAGAGGGAAACTGATAGTCCTATATCCTTGGAGCTGCTTCCATCAGGCCCTGCCTTCCCTAAAGCAGTGTGACAAAACCTGCTCCTCTTCAGAGGAAGAAAAGAATGGGGTAGGTTTGGTCTCTGAATGGTGAAAACATAAGTAAATTCTGAGTCAGTTTGACCTCTGCACTCACACCTCAGTTGTGTTTGTTGAACAAAGGCTCTGCTGTCCCCAGCAAAACTGAAGGTAACCCGGGGGACACTGAGATGCTCACATGCCCATCTCAGGGAGCAGCAGGGAACTCCAGTTATTCATGGGATTTGGTTTGCCTGGTTATCTCATAGTGGGTCACAGGAAAGAAAATTTAGAGCTGTTACCAAGTGCCCCCTGAGCTCAGACACTATCACCAAAATCTGATGAATTCTCTCTGCAATTCAGGGAACATTTCATTGGAAGGAATGTGAAGGTTTGAAGATGTTTGTACCTCAGAAAAGTATGTTCTTAAACTTAATTCACTCCTGTGAGTGTGGGCCCATTGTAAGTAGGATCTTTTAGTAAATAGGATCTTAAGATGTGACCCAACTCATTCAGGGTGGGTCTTAATCCTCTTACTGGAGTCCTTTACAAGAGAATGAAATTCAGACAAAGAGAAAGAAAGTCACAGAAGCAAGAAGCTGAAAGCAAAGAAACCCAGAAGAGAAGGGAGAGACCAGCAGATGCCGCCATGTGCCTTGCCATGCGACAGAGGAGTCCGAAATCACTGGCAACCTGTCTTTGGGGAGAAAGCATTGCCTAATGATGCCTTGATTTGGACATTTTTCTCAGACTCGAAACTATACGCTTGTAAGCTAATAAATCCCCACTGTTAAAAGCCAACCAATTTTAAGTTATCTGCTTTTGATAGCAAAGCAAACTAGAAGAGGAAGTAAGATGCTCCAGGTGTAACTTTTTACAGTGACTTACTTCCCAACTCTTGGAATATTGGAACACGTTCCTTAAGAGAGCTGTCAGGAAGCAGGCTGGCAACTCTATAAGCAAGAGCAAGAATCCACAAAATCACAGAAGTAGCATTTGCTAAGGGGTTTACTAAGGGTTGCTGCAGGAAAGAGAAGCTACCCACAGCACAGGCCAATGGGAGCAAGAACCACCTAATATGTCACTAACCACGGGAGACCTCCGGGTCTTACCTACAGCTCAGAGATGGGGGAGCATCCGAGACTGGCCCAGGAGCCAATGCTTCCAAAGCCTCTGATGAAAACTCCCATTGAGTTGGTCAGCTAGAGTGTTGAGTGTCAGGGACTTATTTCTCAGAATTTTCTCTCTCTCCCCATCACAGCATGTGTCACCCTTGATACCTTTGTAGAAAGTATTGTTGGTTTATATATATATATGATTGGGAGCAAAAGCCAGCTCCCTACAAACCTTACAAGGAAGAAGTCTAGAACTCAGAGGGGACCTGATTTAGCCAGGGAGGCTGGAACTATAACCTAGTGCTCAGTTCCTGGTGCAGAATATGGCCTGGAGGAATGTGATTTTCCTGGATACCTTGGCTGCTGGTTATGGTAGGGAAAAAAAAAAAAAACCTACTTTTTCTTTCTATCCCAATAGCTCTGCCCCAATATGTTAGGCTGGCTGTGGGAAATCAAATGAGATAAAGAAAACAGAACACAATAAGATCATTTATCCTGAAACAAACCGGCCCTTCAGTTTTCACAAGACATCCCATAACTCACTTCTCCAGGGAAGCACTTGCACATCAGTTGCCTCGCTCTCTGGCCACAGAGCACCATTAGCTTAAAAAATGTATAAACTGTTGTGGGAGAGACGAGTCATCAAGCCTGGACTGGAGAAAGGGTGGTTTGAGCTCCATTTATGGAAACACGCTGGGAACTCGCAGGCTGCAAACTTCCCCAATGGAATCTTTCGAAAAGGCTTTTTCTTCCATCTGGCCATCCCATCAGCAGCCAGTGTGTACCCATGGAATTGAAGCCTGAAATTCCAATCTGCCAAATACCAATGCTTTTGTCTCTTGTTTCTCAAGTTGAGGTCCTAACTCTGAAGTCAAATGTGGATGGAGTCTGAGGCTCTACTTCCGGACACTGTTTTTAAATATCCTGAGACCTAATTATTTTTACAATCAAATTTTCATTTGACTGTTGAGCCTCCTCTGGGGTCATGTAATTACCCATCCCCATTTGCAGGTTTAAGTGCATGACTCTGAAGTCGTCTGAGCGCAGGGAAAGCTTTGTTGTGCATGCGTGAGCATCTGACCTTCATGGCCAAGTTACTCCTAAATTGTCAACCAGTTTAAAGACATGTTCCATAAAAACCTTCTTCTGGATTCCATCCAAGGCGGTGGAGCCAGCATGATCCTGGACAGATATTTCAGGAGGGCCAGGAGCAACCACAAGGAAGAATTATGCCTAATCATGTCACTTGTAGGAAAATTTATGACCAAAATTACCTTCTAAAGACAGAATGACCACATGGCCTGCGGAAGACTGGCAGAGTCAAGGTGTTCTGTTTCTTTCCCTAAGAATGGCACAGGGAAGACCACTAAAGAATTGAGCTCTCCTTGGAAAATGGTTATGCCAGGGACAGCTCCGGCAGTGTGGAAAATAAAGTTCCCCATGTAAGAAAATCAGCTACTGAGGACCGGCATGAAGGGAAGTATGGCATAGCGTCAGGAGCCATGTGTCAGTGGCAGACGGATCTGGGATCAAATCCCAGCTCTGTGCCTTTCTAGAAGCATGACCTTGGACAATTTAATTAACTACTCTGATTGCCAGTTTTCCCATCTCTAAAAATAAGGATCATTATGTCCATATGGTTGTGTAAGGATCAAAGAAGATAGAAAGTATTTTGCACAGAACATGACACCTAGTAAACACTTGAGAAATGGTAGCTATTAGAGTATTATTATTTTTTTTATTCTCTTATTGTTAACTCCTTATATCGTATAGTGCTTCAGAGTTTGCAAATGGCCTTTCTATCCATTCTTTTCTCTGCTGGCACTTGTCCATGTAGCACGGTTTGAGCAGAACTACTCCCCTGCCAGGTCCCTCAAAATACTCCCAATTGCTCTTTGAACCATAGCATTCACTTAATAATAATGGAACAAAGACTTTCATTGTATTATGTGAGATCAGGCTTGCAGGAAAAAACATGCCCTGCAAAAGGGAACCAAAGCCATAATTTCGTGCAAACATGTGAATGACTTATTTCAACACACAGCTTTCCATGTGGGGTGGGGTAGAAGATGCTGGAAAAGGTAGTGATGATGGTGTCTGGGGTTAAGGAGCTCAGAAAAGGAAGGCTGGGGCAAATGATCCTTTCATCTACTTGCTTGACTAAGGATAAGCCGTAGTTGTCAGAGAGAGGGTTAATTTGATTTTGCATCTGACAAGTACTTCATTTCCTAAGCCCTGAAGTTCTATGGGCACCTCCCTACCACTGCCACCCTCTACCCAGACTCTCCAGCCTCATCGAGATTCCTTGACCAAAGCTCCAAGCCTCCAGAAGACTAAAAGCTAAGGGAGCTGGGGAATAGGGAGAATGGCTTGGGAGAGAAAGGAAGGTGGCAGCAAATTAAAGGGACACCAAGAGATTGTGCACATAAAGTACTTAGCAGAGGACCTGGTGCCCAGTAGGTGCTCAGTAAATGGTGCTAATGATGCAGAAAATGAAGATGATGATGGCAATAATCTTGGTGATGATGGATAGTCTCCAACACTTCCTCCAGAATCATCTGCTTGAACTGTGGCTCAGCTCCCCACTAGTGGACCTGCCAGCTTCTTCATACTGACCCAGAATCTGTCCCCTTCCAGTTCCCACCCCTAGGTCTTAATTCTTGGTACACCCAAACTTTTATTTCTCTTCCAGGCATCCACACATCATTGGGTTGAAAAGAGAAATGGTTCTTCCTGGCCTCTTCTCTTCTCCAGTCTGAATTCCTATTGTTCTTCAAACATCCTTCACAAAACCAAGCTTCTAGATCCTCATCAAGCATTTGACAGATTGAAATAAGGGAGGCAGGGAGAGAGCAGCTTCAGTCCTATGAAATGGAAATAGGATGAGGCCAAGGGGCAGGTAGAATTTGATGTACCCAGAAACTGGTGAACAGGAAAATGAATGACTCTTTGGGACAGAGGCTCAAGGAAATGGAACTCCAGGTTTCATTCCAGAGTGATGGTCTCTGAGGGCACATTACTAGACTAATGACCGAGTTAGCCCTGGATCAAGGGATGCTGGGACCTAATAGGGATCTGTGGCTGAATTTAATTACTATTTCAGAGGTTCACCTCCATGTGAGCCCATCCAATTAGTTGAATGGGCAGGTTTCACAACATCCTCCCAAAGCCACCTCTACCTCTAGGTGGAGAGTTAAGCTGTGATATGAAGACTCTGAACTCCACATTCCAAAGGCCAAGTCCCAGCATTGAACAGAAGAGCTCTGAATCATTTGCCTTGTGATAACCCAGTGGTGGTACAGGACGGAGTGGAAGGGCAGACACCAGTACAACAGGGAGGGGCACTTAGTACCACGTGGCTTCCTTTCCCTAGAAATCCCTAAGGACCCAGCGCCCATCGGGGAGCAGTATCATCAGCACCAAGATCAACTGACTGATAGTGGTAAATAGGCCAGTGGATCCCTGGTGTTGAATGCCAGTTAGGTATTATGTATATGCAGATTTTATAAATCCTAGCGGGTTTTCAGCTCAGATTATCAAGTACATCTTTGCTTCTGCAACTCAACAGCTTAACTTCCTAAACATTCATTCATTACTCTCAGTTGATAAAATGTCCTCCATCCATTAGCCTTCCTCCTTATACCACTCATTACTCCTGAAACCTTCCTCAGAGCAAATACCACATCGACGTCCCTTTCTCTACTAAGCCCAGCAGCAATTTTAAGAATGAAGGCAGTCTTTGACACACACAGCAAACCACCAGGAAGGAAATCTCATGCCCACTGGTGTCTCCTCTTAAGGGTGCCACTGTCACCCACCATGAGCAGAAGAACAATCATTGGCTCCCTACTACTCCCAGTTCAGTGAACCTGGTCAATTACAAGATGCCTGGTTGGTGGAAACAGTTCCCCATCATCTCACTAGCCCTGGTTATTGCTACATGCTGGGACAGATCTGGTGGGAATGAAGATGTGATCTGCGCTGATGGCCCACTGTTTGGGGGCTGAGGCTTGAGAGAGGATTCTCCTCCACAGGGCATGGATGAGAAGCTCAAGTTCAAGCTGTTTCCTGCCTTGGCCCCGGCCAGGAATATGTGTAGCTGCATGTAGCCAGCCTTGCCCCTTCCCAAGCTGTGGCTGCAAGTTCTTCCCAGCAAAGTACCATCTTCATTAACGCCCCCCTCGTCTCCCTCCTCACCCACCTTCTTTGTACTTTTTTTGGATGGTAGCAACCGCCTATGCTGGCTCTGTGAGTCAATTCCACCTACTTCTGGTCAAACTCCACTCCTGACTTGGTCCTCTTCCAAGACAAAGGCAGAAGCCACAGGGGGTTGGAGCGCTGCCCAACAGAACTTCAATTAATTTCTCAGGTTGCCATCAGGACCTCCCACATGGGCGTGGAGCTCAGCATCCAAGCCTGGCGGGGGGCTTGGCTGGCATTCTGGGTCGACGTTTAAGACGCTGGGTCCTCTCTACCTTTGCCTTTCAAGAAGAGAACCAGTTCCTGATCCCAGCACTCTCACAGACACAGTGGAGCCAAAGCTTCTGAATTCTATGTCTTTCCTAAATTCTAGAGTCAGAATGGAAGAGAGATAACGAGAGGCAGTGAGGCAGTGAGAAGGTAGACAGTCAGAGGCAGAAACAGAGAGAGCCTCATTCCAAGGGGCCCTGGCCATCTCTCGCACTCAGGCTCTGTGGTAGATTGAATTATGTGTTCAATCTACCACAGGCATGTTTTTAATCTTCATATGTGTTCCTGTGGATGTGAGCCCAATATAAATAGGACTTCTCGAAGTTATCTGAGTTAAGGTGTGGCCCAATTGAAGAGAGTGGGTCTTAATCCATTTTATTGGAAGCCTTTTAAAGAGAAGAAACTGGAAGCAGAAGTTAGAGATGACCACAAAGGAAGAAGCTGAAGTCCGTGGAAAGCAGAAGAGCAACACACAGAGGGACATTGCCATGTGAGAAGAGGCAGAGCTAAGGCAAGGAACTCCAAGGATCAGGGGCAGCCGGCACCAGAACCCTTAGACTCTGGGAGAAGCAAGCCTTGCTGATATATTGATCTTGGACTTCGGCTAGCCTCAAAAGAGTGAGCCAATAAATTCTGGTGGTCAATAAAAACTGGTGGTCAAGCCCAAAGCAGTTGTGGTATTTGTGATAGCAGCTCTGCAAACCAAGACAGACCTTTAACTGGGCTTACCCCACATCTTCAAACATGTGCTCCTCCTACTCCCCAGCACCAGTGGCAGCTCCAGAATTTTTATGTAAGAAGTTGACAATCTGGTTGGAAGAGGGGCTTGGAAGCTTGTCTTGAGACTGCATTTGCATAACAAGCATACTGTGTTGATTTTGACTAAGTGTTTATTTGGGGTAGCTGATGGGAATCATTTAGGTACTCCCACTGCCTAGCACAATCGCCATTCCTTCAGTAATGCCCAGTCAGCCCAGTCATTCTCTTTCCTCTCAAACCGGGGCGTACATGCCCATGTACCTAACTTGTCTCATCTCTCCTCCTTCCAAACTCTACACAGATCTTCCCAAGCTCAGTTTCTCAATGAGATCCAATTAGATACCATTTTATCAACATTATTCACTTCCTTGACAGCTGGGTGTGGTATCTGGATCTATACAGGACTTTACAGTTTACAAAGCACTTGCACATCTAGCAGCTTAATCAACTTTCACAGCAATTTTATATGGTAACCGGAGAGAAAGGGTCATCATCCCATTTTAAGGATAAGGATTAAAAAAGAGACCTGGCAACATGTGCACAGAGTTTGAACATGCAGAGCTGAAATGAAATCCCACCTCTGATGTCTATTGTTCCGTGCAAGCTGGGAGTGGGCCAAGCCTCAGTTTTCTCATCTATAAAATGGGGATACAATTGCCTACCTTGCAAAATTCTTGCTAGATCTGGAGATAATATAGGTAAGATGCCTAGCAATGGTGCATGGAGTTTAAGTTTCTACATGGTAGCAATTTTGATGATTATGTGGGGACAGGGCGGCATGAAGACTATACTAACCAAGATGCTAGTAAAGATTTTGTTGTTTATCTGTATTTTCCCATTTTTGTACAGTTTATCATGACTAGTATCACTTAAGAGAGAAATGCTGATTTAAGTCCTTTCAAGTACTCCTGAGTGTTTTGTTCTTCTGCTCAAGGGTAACATGCGCATTCTGTAGGAAACCTATTAGGAAGCCAGCAGCCATGGACAGGTGCTGTCTGAATGTCCAGCCAAAGCCTCTTTCCCTATGTTCCGTCTCACTCACCATGTGTGAAAGCCCAGGTAATTGTGCCCAGCAGCCACCGATTCCCATGCAGTTGTCCCCGAATTGCTTGGGGTGGTCTTTCCAGGCAGGAGCTGTTCACAATTAGCCCTCGAATGGAGATGCTGAAAGACAAGTGATTATTGCAGGGAATTGCTTGTCAGCAAGATGATGCAGCTCAGATAGGACATAAAGGGGCCCTGTGTTAATTGCAATCTGCAAGACGCTATCACATCATTTCTTAATCCACAGCCCATTAGGCATTCCAGCCTCAGCTCCCTGTCATTACTGTGGGTTTGTTACAATGTGTGAAGAAAAAGGCATCTCAAATTAGGACAATTTAAGGATTGTGTGGACGCACCCATATGCAGGTGGTCAGCAAACATCTTCTTGATGAGCCTAATTTTGCCTTGGATCCAATACCACATGTATACCCATGGGGATGAACACAGCATCTGTACACACACACACACACACACACACAGAGCAGTCACTCTTCAAACATCTTGCAAAAATATCCAATGCTTCCAGATTTCGTGTCTTCCGCTTGTCTTTCTTTGGATTCTTTTAAACAACTAGGAATTATCCCTTCAGACAAGAATCCAAAATCCTCAATCAAATATTCAGAATTTCCTACAGGCCTGCTCTTGGTCCAAGTCTGTGCTAGGCACCCCAAGGGATAACAGAAAAGCAGAACGTATGTCCTCATGGCGTTTGTAATCTAGAAAGGAGGAAAGATGCTACCAAACAAGGGTCTATCAAAATGCCAGCAGAGGGAAGGCTTGTGTAATCATCTTCTAAACGCTCCTGGCATTCTGAGACGAGAAAGGAGTGTGAATCAGAGGAGAACTCAGGCAGAAGCAGAAACGCGGCTTAGCCTTGGGAGATGAGTCAGCTTGCAAAGGCGCGGGGCGGAAGCGCGGAGGAAGGCCTTTCCTGAGGAGAGTGATGGTGAAGGGATGTGCGTTTGTGTGTGTGCACAAGTATGTGTGCACTACTGTGCTCACGATTTGAGGGGGAGGAAGGAAAACTGCAAAGCAATGAAGACCCAGAGAAAGTTCTTGCATAGCAGAGATATTGGGGTGATACAATGATGTACTATTTTAAGTCCTTGAGCAAGGAGTAGAAAGAAGGTGATGATGACAGGAGTTTAAGGATTTTAAAAGGTCAGTCCAGGGAAATGGATGTGGCTCAAGCAATTGGGCTCATATCTACCATATAGGAGGTCCAGGGTTCGATTCCCGGGGCCTCCTGGTAAAAAGCAAGCTGGCCTGCGCAGAGTGCTGGCCCGTGCAGGAGAGGTGGCCTGAGCAGAGAGCTGGCACAGCAAGATGACACAACAAAAAGAGACACAGAGGAGAGATAATAAGAGACGCAGTGGACCAGGGAGCTGAGGTGGTGCAAGACATTGAGCGCCTCTCTCCCACTCCAGAAGGTCCCAGGAACGATTCCTGGTGCTGCCTAAAGAAAAGACAAGCAGACACAGAAGAACACGTAGAGAGCAGACAATGAGCACAAAACAATGGGGGGGGGTGGTGGTGGTAGATTCGAGAGTGGGGAAAAGAGAAAGAGATTAGGAAGCTGATGGAGCCTTTGACCTCTGGAAAGCATGAGAGAAGCTGGCTCCTGCAACCTTGCTTATAACTCACAACCCCATCTCCTCCTGATTTAGCTAAATCCTTGCATATCAATATTATCCTTGCCTAAGGATATTTCATGCTTGCTGAGAGTGTACTTATTTTGGATCTCTTGTAACCTAGGGTTTGAGGAGGCTCAAAGAGCAGTGGGCCTCAGATTGAGTCCCTATTTGTCCATCCCATAAGTATGAAGCTGCCTCTGTCATTCCATCCACCTCCCAAGCCGAGTCATTTTAGGATCTAGCTGCAGGAGGCCAGTGCTCTGAGCCATGGCAGGAGGCATACATGGGGATTAAGGGAAGGCCAGGGACACCAGATTTGGTTTCAAAGGGACATTGACTAGGACATTGGATTGCGTTTCAAGAAGCTGCTGATGGAGATGGGGGTGGGAGTGTGGGAGGTGGCCAGCCCCTTGGAAAACAATAACCCCTGCAGATTTTCCATCCCGATAGTGAAATTGAGTCGCCCCAGAGCAGACTGCTGCATGGGATTGCTGCCCCACTTTGCTTGTTTAGAGGGGAGCCAATGACATTGGAAGTCAATGACAGGGGAGGGAAAAGCCACCACCGGGACTGTTTCCCTGGCCGAATCAGGTGAGAAAGAAGTCCAGTGCTGAGCTGTGTCACCAGCGTGGCTCAGGGGTGGGTAGAGCAGTTGTTCCCTGATAAATACAGGTGTGGGGAGACCCTCCTGCAGCCTGCACAGGTCCCAGGTGCCCATGATAGCAATTCCTTTTCCACAGACAGCCTGGAGGGCTCTCTGGTCTTTGAGGACCCCTTAAGTAGCATAAACATCCCCAGAGGTGCAGGAGGGGAAGCTTGACATGGTGTAGGAGAAGGGTGGGGGTAGAGTTTACCTGTGGCTAAATGGAAGACCTCATGGGATCAGAATCCAGTCTGGACTCTGGGAGGAAACAGCAGCTAATATATGTTGACATCACAGGGTCGGCCCTTCAGGGAAACTCGGCCTTCGGCATTGCTGACTCAGATGTTACCCTTCAGCACAGACCCAGTTTTAATCCTCTCATCCCTCCTTACTGCCATCTACCTTCTCTGAATCTGCTGTCTCCTGCCTCTCTCACTCTGCCTTCCACAGGGACCATTCACACTGTCTCCTCCACCTCACACTGAACAGCCACCCTGAACTTCTCTGCATGCATCTGACCATGAGTTCCTGAGGGAGGGTGGCAATGTACACTGGAAAGAGCATGGCATTAGAGTTCCCAAGGTCACAGATGGGCTGGGGACCTGTGACCTTAGCCTCCCTGAGACTCAGTTTATGGACATCATTATAGTAGTCTCTCAAGTCGTGGTGAGGATGAAATGGAAAAATTAATGGAAGTGCGACGTCCAACATCAGGCCTGGCACAGTGGGTGCTGAATTACTCCTCTCCCTTCAGAATGTGAGCCTCTAAGGGTAAGAACTGGGGGCTCTACCTCCTTTGTTCCCTCCTTTGGGCCATCCCAGAGTGGTTAGAACAGGGTTGTATGTGCAGGGAAGGCCACCAAGTTCCCAGTGGCTAGCGCCCCGGAGGCCGGTGTCATGGCCCACAGGGCCACCAACCAAGACGACCAGACTCAACTCCAAGGGGCCGAAGCTGAGTCACTGCTCCCAGTGGCCCCAAGAAGCAGTGGCTGAGGCCCGGTCATCTGGGTGATGAACTGAGAAATGTCCAGGCTGCTAAACATCCACACCCTTCCCACCTAGCCCTACCTGTCCTCCCAGACTGCCATGCAAACCTTTGCTGGCAGGGGCAAAAGCCATAGCAACTTCCAGGGGGCAAATCTTCTCTCACTCACTCTCCTCTTCCTCCTCAGCATATGGCTAAAAAACAGTCACATTTCATCACCATGTGTGGCAGTTTGAGATTCTTTATGAATCACAAAAAAGAAAGATTATGTTCGTAAATTAATCTATTCCTTTGATTGTATTAAATTCTTGCAAAGGATTCAAGTTTACTTGATAAAATCAATTTAGGGCTTTTGATTCGACCATGCCAGTAGGGCATGACTCAGGTTGAGTCCCTGCCTCCTTGGTTGGCTGATATGAATGGACACTCACTCAAGAAGACACAGAAGAGGAGAGCACTTGGTCATTTTGATCCTGCCATGTGACAGAAAGGAGAAGGCTCAAACAACTAAAGCCATGGGAAGAGAGAGCACTGCCATTTTTTATTCTGGCGGCCCCAGGAAGAGATGAGCCATTTGCCTGACAGTTTGCAGCCAAAGAGAACAGAAGAGCTGAGCCAGCTGAGAAGGACCGGAAAGAAACAAGCCCTATGCCAGAGACTGATATAGAAAGCCCTGAGAGACCAGGCAGAGATCAGCGACCATCTTGCTTCAACACATGGCAACTGACTTTGGTGAGAAAGCAACATTGAAGTGGACTCTTTCGGGCCTTGTAACTATAAGCTTCTGCCCCAAATAAATACCCTTTATAAAAGCCAACAGATTTTTGGTACCTTGCATCGGCACCCCTTTGACAGACTAATACAACATGGAAAATCTTCCAGAGCTGCTTTCCGAGGCATGGTCAATAATGAAGCTGCGGAACTCAACAGAAAGAATCAGAAGACTACGACAGAATCTACTGAACAATCTTGAGCCAGTGACTTAACTTCTCTGAACCTCCTTTTCCAAATCTGTAAAATGAGACTTAAGAAGTAAAGACTGGCAGAGTTTTCAGTGAAAGGGTCAAGCAAGATAATGTATATGAAAGAGCTTTGTTAACAAAAAGCACTATAAAACTGTGAGAGATGGTTATCAGGAGGGACATTTTTTATAAAATGCAGCCTAAGGTTATCTGTGATCGTTTGGTTTCATTGAACAAATATCCATTGTATGGTTCCCTGTGTGACAGGCACTGTCTCAGGCTTGGGGGAAACTGCAGTGAACAAAATGGCATGTCTCAGCCTTTGAAGAGCTTCTGTTCTGGAGGCAGGAGACAGTGCAGGTGAGGTTAGGGAGTGGGGCGGGGATGGCGGGAGTGACCATGTATATAGCATGGGCAGGGAGGGCCTTCCAAACAGGGGTCACTGCCTGTCTGCAGAGGCCTCCCAGAGTAAATCCCCCCCTTCCTCTGTGCAGTGTCATAGCAGCCAATGGGTGACTAGAGACTCCCCCCCCGGTTCTTTAGGAGTAGGAAACTACCATCCCCATTATTGCTTAACATTGTTCTGGAAGTGCAAGCCAGCACAGTCTAGATAAAGAGAAATATCAGAGGTAAATGTAATTTAGAAAGTTTAACTTAGAAAAGAAGAGGCCAATTGAATATTAAATTTGCATATGATATGATTATATCTCTAAATCAACTGAAATAAAACCTTAGAAATAAAAGGGAATTCAGTCAGATGGCTTATTCATAAACAAACAGCTGGTTAGAAAATATAGTAGAAGAAGAGATCCCATTTATAAGAAGGAAAAAAAAAAAAAGATACAGCACCTAAGAATAAACTCTGCAAGAACTGTACAGGAGCTATATGAAAGAAAACTTTAAAACTCCACTGAGTAATTTTAAATAATACTTAACTAAATTAAAGACATATTCTTACATAAAAATTTTCTGTCTTGTACAATTTTGGTGTTCCTAATTCAAAGCGATCTCAGTTTAAATTATCAACACAATTTCTTTAAACTAGACAAGTTTATTCTAATGTTTATATGGGAAAACCAACATATGAGACTAGTAAGGAAATAATAGGAAACAGGGAGATGGACTTCCTCAGTCTATATTTAAATGTGTTTGTTGTAAATCTACAGTAATTAAAACAGGTTGGTACAGTACTTAATAGATAAACAGATAAGCAAAACAGAGGAGAGAGACCAAATAAAAATCCAAATGCATAGGGAATTTGGTCCATGATAAAGATGTAATTCAAATCGGTGGTAAAATACATATATAAATTATTCAATAAATAGAATGAGAACAATTCTGTAACCATTGAGTGGTAGGCTAGGGGTGGCAGAGATAAACCTAAGCTGGAAACATACTTCATGCCTTAGACCAAAATAAATTCCTGCTGGAGCAAAAATTTAAATGTAAATTTTAAACCTTAAAATTTTAAAGAATATCTAGATATGGAAGGACCTGGGTTCGATCCCTGGGACCTCCCGGTAAAAAAAAAGAAACATTAATTTTGGACGGATGTGGCTCAAATGGTTGGGTGACCATCTCCCATATGGAGGGACCTGGGTTCGATCCCCGGGACCTCCCGGTAAAAAACAAACAAACAAACAAACAAAAAGAATATATAGATGCTTTTAAAAACAATCTTGGAGTACACAGATTCTTCCCAAGCATAACACAAAACCCAAAATTCATTTAAAAAACTGACCACGTAAAATTTTTTTAACTTGTTTGGTAAAAAACAGCATGAAAAAGGTCAGAAAACAAACACTACATATATTTAGCATATAACTTATAATAGGCTACTTGCTGGGTGTTTTGTGTACTAATTAGGATAGGCTAACTACTATATTTCTTTAAAAGTAGATTCTAAATGTGTAATGTTTCAAACCCAGTGGTTTTAATGAACAACACAGAGCAGCATTAAGTCCCCTCCTATGAATCATTCAGGGTCTAGGCTGCCACTGGCCTTCCCACTTTTAGCCCTTAGCATCCTGGGGGATGGAAATGCTCCTGGATTAGGCCGGCAGTAGAGTCCATTATCTGTGCTCACAGGCCATTGGCTAGAATGCAGTCACATGACCACATGAAAAGGGGCTGGGAAATGTAGTAACTGGCTCTTCCTCAGACAACTCCACACAACAGAATGACAGCGCGCATTTCTGATGAACATCTGGACCGCATTGTGAAAATATGTCACACATAGGACAGCTAAGGACAAATATCATTAAATATCATTAAATAGAGCTTCACAAATTTGTTTTAAAAGATAAGCAGGGCAAAATTATGAATCACATTTCATAGAAAAAGAGATTTACCTTCCACTTATCAGACTGGTAAAGATGGAAAAGTTTGGTAATGGTTGGTAAGTGTGGGTGCAATAAGCACTTTCAAATACAGTTGATGGAAGCATAGATTAATGCAATTAAATTTTTGGAGAAGAATTTGACAGCATCAATAAAAAATGTGACTGCATACATCTTTTGTCTGACCCAACAATTGCACGCTAAGATATTTATCCTGTAGATGTATTGGTTAAAGTATATGGAGATGTACAAATAAGGAAGCCTGTTGAAGAATTATATATATTAGCAAAAAGGCAAAATGAAAAGATGAGAACTAGAAACAACTTCTCTGGCTATCAATAAGAGACAATAAGTACCACATCGTGCCTCTCTATACGATGGATGCAATGCATATAAAAGTAGTGATGCAGAACCATTTCTGCAATATAAGCAGATCTCCAAAATACCCAGAAGGAAATCACTTAGTCTCCATTTTACAAACTCACCAAATCATCTGTTGCTCTTACTCCCTGGGTAAATTACTTTGCACAATGACCATGGCCAGTATTCCAAGGCACTCCTCCTCCGAGTCAAGTTGGATGTTTGTTCCCAAACCTGTTTATGCCAGTTGAACTTATTAATGTCAATTTGTAACTAAATACTTCAAAAACCAATTAAGTGTGAGTACAAAATAAGAGTCATTTCTCTGAAAGCTAAGGTGAATGCTTCGGAAAGACTCAATAAAAGCAAATTTCAAAATAGTAATAACCACCTGGGAAGATTCTGCTCTCAGCTATCTTCCAAAAATATCTTTAAATTCCCATTCCACATTAAAGAAACTGAAAATTCAAATTTAGAGTACATGTTACAGATGTGGTTTCTGCTGAAAGGCACTCAGAACTTAATTAGCCAATGTGCACTCAAAAGAAGAAACTTAGGCCCACATCAATGTTCGCTTGCTGATAATCTGATGAAATGAGATGACGTAACAGGAGAGTGACACAAGGGAGAACCAAGACGAGATGCGCTGAAAAAACAGGAAATGAGGTGGCGCAGGTGGCAGAATGCCTCTCTCGCACTTTGGAGGTTCCTGGGATCTCCCAGTGAAGACAGGAGGAGAAGGATGAGAAGAGGGGGCAGGAAACAGACACAGAGAATTGCCCAGCAAATGGACACAAAACAGCAAAAACGGGGGTGGGGCGGGGAGGGAGGGGGTAAAATGGATAAAGTAAAATAAATAAATAAATCTTGAAAAAAAAAAAAAGAAATCCTGTACCCTCTAGTTATCACCCCCACCCTCCATCTACCCACACCACTAGCCCAAAGCGACCACTAATCTACTTTCTATCTCTATAGATTTCCCTATTTTGGCCATCTCTTATAAATAGAACCATATAATATGTAGCCTTCTGTGTCTGGCTTCTTTCACTTGGCTTAAAATTTTCGAGGCTCATCCATGCTATAGCATGTATCAGCACTTAAATTCCTTTTATGGTTGAATAATATTCTATTATATATACATATACATGTATGTGCATAAACAGACCACATTTTGTTCATTCATCAGTTGATGAACACTTGGGTTGTTTCCATTTTTTGGCTATTATGAATAATGCTGCTATAAACATTTGTGTACAAGTTTTTGTGTGGACATATATGTTTTCATTTTTCTTGAGTAGAAGTGGAATTTCTGGGTCATATGGTAACTCTATATTTAACCATTTGAGGATACACAATGGAATATTATTTGTCAATAAAAGGAAAGCATGGTGATATATGTCTCAAAAAACTGAAAGAAGCAGGCACAAAAGGTTTCATATTGTATGATTCCACTTGTAAGAAATGTCCAGAAAAAGCAAATCATAGGAACAGAAAGCAGGAGCAGCAGGAAGAGGGGAATGGGGAGTGGCTGCTCATAGTTTTGAGGTTTCTTTTTCAGATGATAAAAATGTTCTAAAATCATATGGTGCTGATGCTTGCCCAACACTGTGAATATTCTAAAAAGCACTGAAGTTTTGGTGTGGAAGTATGTCTTCCCTTTAAGTGGATGAATTTAATGGTATATGAAATATATCTCAGTAAAGCTGTTTTTTTTTTTTAATTCCAGGTGTGGTCCTTTACATCAGAGTCACCTGGGGCTGCCTGTTCACCTCTTCTTTATGAACTATTAGTTGGCGTTAACACCTTCCTTACCTACCTCACAGGACTGTTGGGAGAATTACTTTTCAAGGACCCACTTCTTTTCTTTCAGCACTGTGCTTGATGCTGACTACACTAAGATGAATGAGATATGAAAAGAAAGCATCTTTGTTTTTTCAGGAGGTGCTGAAGACTGAACCCAGGACCTCCTACAAACAAAGCAGGCACTCAACCACTGAGCTGCATTCGCTCCGCAGAAAGCAGCTTTGAAATGACAACATAAGTCACCGGGAAATGGGATTCAAAGTACAAAAACATTGACCTATACAGAATGCCTTAGGGATCTGTGTTATTCATTGTGAGGAGTACCTTACAGCTAAGTTCCTTTCATGCAGTGGCTGTGGTCTCCAGGAGGAAGCGGACCCCTGAAATACATTTGGTTGAAACGCGGTCATCTTATTAAATCCTTAGCATGCCCTGAGACAAAACAGATTCTTCTTAAAATTCACCAGAAATCCTATTTAAGGATTTCTTACATAAACCCTTCCTGGGTAAAGCTCATAAGTACCTATTAACGTACCTTTCCTTCCGGCCTGACTTGCACGTCGTGAACTTGCTTGGCCAGGGGTTGCCGCATCCTGGCACGCCCAATGCTGGCATCACCCGCTGACGCCGTGCTGGTGGGAACATTTCAGAGCGCTTCTCCATGTTATAAACAACGCCCTAAGGAAACCCACTTCTCCAGCCATCTCCCTCTCGGTGATAAATTACCTCCCCAACACTTGACCCTTTTTTAATGTGCCCCATCTCAAAGGCCTGGGTACAGGAGGCAGACAACAATCTTTTAAAGGAATCTTGTTTTGCAAACCGACATTAACCCACGCGGATCTCTGAGCAAAGTGGGACTCTGAAGCCGGGAGGGCGGGGAGGAGGAGAGTGTAGAGAGGAGGCTTAAAGGCGGGGTGTGCTTGGATGGCTGGGCTAGCGGGGGCTCTCTGTGCAGCCAGCAAAGGCACCCACGGCCGCATGCAGCCCACCTCCTCCCTGCACGAGTGGCTGTGAAAGCCCACACCTGACGACTCACGAGGGCAGGGTGCAGGGGAAGGAACGTTCACGTGCACAGGATTGGAGCAATGGCTCTCCATGTGCCTTGTGGGGGCATTTGGGGAACGAGGGGGGCTTGGAGTCGGGGGAGCTTCCCTCAGGGCTGCAGAGTGTAGGTAACAGCCAAGGGGAAAGTGGTCTCAAGTGATGACAGGGCGTGATGCCCAGCGGGGGTGTTAGAGGCTTTTCATTTCATCCCCAATTCTGATAACCTTAGGGAGAAAGCCCGATTTCAGAATTGATCCGTCTGTCTTTAGCTTCTAACACTTGCTGACTTCACTCTGACCTACAGGACAAGGCAGGCAACAGTCTCTAGCTAGGATTTATTTTGTTGTGGTGATGGCAGCGTTGATTTTTAGGGTTATCCCTTATTTATGAAACATGATTCTGGCTTTCCTTTATGGTATTGATTTTAATTTTCTTTTAAAAATGCATTCAATTGCATTCAAACAGTGGATTATTAAAAGAAAAATCGTATATAAATAATTAAACGGGCAAATCACAGATATGTCAAAACTCCAGAAGACAATACGTGCATGGAAAACGCTGAACTACTCCAAACCTATGATGGCTTTTTGAATTCCCACCCTACTCCTCCTCTGAAACGTTATGCACACACAATCTCTGCCAAGTGTTTGTCTAGTCTTGGCTTGTATCTCTCCAACAATGGAGAACTCGCTACCTTTTGGTCAGTCCAATCTATGATTGGGCAGCTCCAACCATTCAAAATAAGTATTTATTTATTGCCTCTCTCCAATAACAAAAGTCCCCCTTACCACTACCTCTCTGAACACAGGCCTCTCAGACTTCCTAATTTTCCATGTAAGCTTCTGATATCTGTTATTGGAGCCAGTGGCTGGTGTCTAAATTAACTAGGCAGGCTGAGAATTCACCAGAAGGTAAAGCAAGAGAACAGAAGCACACCCCTCAGACATGGGGGGTAGGCATTCTTAAGGGTGAGAAATGCAAAGTTCAGCTCTGGGGTCCCCTGTTTTATGGGGGTACAAGACTCCAGGGTCTGTGCTGATTGGCATATTTGAGACAAAGCAGGGGAACTCTACTGGGTGATTTGATTCTCTTAGGGGGTTAGGGGTTGCTGTCCAGTGGTGATTGGCTTCTGGCAGCTGGCCACGAGCTCTGCAGGGCATGTTGGCTGGTGGCGATTGGCTTCTGGTCACTGTCCACTAGACGTGAGGTAACCTGAAAGTGGGTGTGGGGTGAGGTGGAGCCCCTCCTGCCCCTTCCCTCTTTCCCTCCATGTACCGGTGTTGCTGGCTGCCTCCTGAGAATGCAGCCCTTGGGTGTGTGCTGTGAGCCCGTTCCTAACTTTGTGTAGTCAACAGGCTGATGTGAGCCAGCAGGCCATTGCCTCAGTTTCTGTTTGTATGGTTTATTAGGTTTCTGCCCCCTTCCTCTTTAGGTCCCTATTCTATCCTGCCTCAGTACAAAGGTACCTTGAAGCCCCTGGTCAGCCCCCAATCTTCTCTCTCTCTCTCTCTCTCTCACACACACACGCATACACACACACATGCTCCTGAGACCCTGACCAGTGAGCAGAAAAAGTCTCTTTGTACATCTGTTCTGTGAAGAGATTCCTTGTCTGGCATTTCTGGCCATGCCAACATGCATTTTCAGGGACACTTGCAGCCTTCCTGGGGCCAGATAAGCTTCTAGACCCCTCCCCACGAAGAACCTGCTTCCTTCCCAACCGCTCAGGGATCCTGCTGCCCCGCTCCCCTCCTTACCCTTCCTAGATGTGTCCTTCCTGAGTTCCCTCATCCCAGGCTGCAGTATCCTCAGCTGCCCCCTCTGCCTCTTCCTGGAGATCACAAGGCCCTTTTCTTTCATCCTGGATTAGCTGCCAATCAGTATACACCAAAGTGAGCGTAACCAGCAGGCAACAGGCTGTGTTCCTTTCCAGGCTTTGCCTGGGCCCTCCAGCCAACCCCATCTCCTTTGATGACTCAGGAAGTCTCCAGCACTGTGCAAAATTAGAATTTATGCCTGAAGGCAGAACTCCTGGGTCCTCCTCCTACCTCACTACCCCTTCCCTCACCCAGGAAAAGTCAGTTAAGGTCATTTCCCAGCAGCTCTGTAGTTCCAGCATCACAGTTCCTGTCCTCTTGGCTGGCTCTCCGCATACAGATGCCTTCTCTTCCCCTGTCCTGGGGATGGCAGGCACTGGAAGAGGCTGGTCTGGGGGCAGGCTGGGAGCACCTGAGAATTTTCTGAACATTGGTGCTAATATATGTTCAAAGGGTTGGATTTGGTTTTTCTTCTTGGTCCTCTTTTGTTTTTTTCCAACTGGTCTGAAGCAAAAAGCTAAAATGTGTCTCCCTTACCCCAGAGTTTTAAGCCAAAAGTAGCTCACAGCGCCCACTTTCCAGCTCAAATGTGATTCAAATTTCTGGAAATGCCCACTGAAGGGCTGAGGCTACTGGCAAGCAACCAACCCAGGTGGCTATGACCTTGGGCGATGTCCTCTGGGCTCTCCTCCTCTCCGCAGTCTTCAGAAGGGGGCAGCTTCTGTCTCCGTGCCCACTCCCCACACCAGGCAATCTGGCAGAAAGCCTGCATTGGGAATGCCAGACAGACCCCCCTAGAAAGAGGCACAGCAGGAAATATGTCCCGCCCAGCCCCAAGGGCTCAAATCTAATCAGAAGAAGGCAGAACAGTGGAAGCAGACCATCTTCAAATCCCCAAGGTCTGGCCCTATCACGCATTGCTTGTGGACAACGTTGAGGAGTATGGAAATGGAGCGTGGCAAGGCTTGGCTTCTGATGACAGTGCTCAGGCAGACTTAGAGGGGATGGCTACCCCTCTGGCCCTCCGTTTTCATCAGACCCTCCCACTCCCTCAACCAGCATCCTCTTTACTCCTTGCAGGAGGGGAAGATAATGTAACCTTCCAGGAGACCTTTGGCAATACCAATCAAAAGTCTTTCATAAACAGGTGAAACTAATTGATGGCAACAAATAAAAATAAAATTGTGATTACCTCTGGGAGTAGGGGTGAAGAACAACTGGGATGGGGTATGAGGGAACTTTCTGTTCCTTGATTTGTGCAATTCATTGTGTGTAAGTCTTATCTCAATAGAAAAAAAAAACAAAACATTGTAAACAAATATTGAACTCTAGAGCAGGGCTATCCTGTAGAACTCTCTGCGGTGATGGAGATGTTCTATGTCTGTGCTGTCCGATATGGGAGCCCCCGTAGGCATATGTGGAGATTAAACCCTTGAAACGTGGCGAGCATGAGTGAGCAACTGAATTTGGTATTACACACACACTCAGATCCTCCCAAGCCTATGGCTTGGCAGGGCTCTGGTCACTTTCTCTCATTAGACACAAAGGCAGACTCTTGTATACACAGTGGCTAAGGGACTTTCCCAATGACACACCACAGCAACCAGATGGCCAAGGGCAGAAATCTCCTGACTCAGAGATGTGAGCTTGTTATATCCCAGAGGGAGAGCACTGAAGGATGGGAAAGCCCCGAAAGTCTCAGCCAGATGCTGGGAGTACTGAGATCCCAGCTTAGAGAAGACAAAGTTCTCCTTCTGGAGGAGACAACCTTTGGTCTAACGATGATGTGGTGGTTTGGAACTGTATGTACCCCAGAAAAATCATGTTCTTAAAGCTAATCCAGGGAAGCGGCTGTGGCTCAATCAGTAGGGCTCCCGTTTACCATATGGGAGGCCCTGGGTTCGGTTCCCGGGGCCTCCTGGTGAAGGCAAGCCCGCCTGCACGGCGTGGTTAGGTGACCCAGCGAGCACAAGCAGCAAGAGGGGGATAAATGAATAAATAAATAAAATCTTTAAAAAATAAATAAATAAATAAATAAATAAATAAAGCTAATCCATTCCTGTGGGTGAAAACCTATTGTAAGTAGGGCCTTTTGATGAGGTTACTTCAGTCAAGGTGTAGCCCAAGGTGGGTCTTAATCTTCTTACTGGCGTCCTTTATAAGAGAACGAAATAAAGACAAAGGGAGAGTAAACTACAGAAAGCAAAAAGCTGAAAGTAACAAAACCCAGAAGAGAAGGGAAAGACCAGAAGACACTGCCATATGCCTTGCCATGGGTCAGAGGACCCAAGGATCACCAGCGGCCAGTCTTTGGGGAGAAAGTATCACCTTGATAATGCCTTGATTTGGACATTTTCCTCAGCCTCAAAACTGTAAGCTAATAAATTCACATTGTTAAAAGCCAATCCATTTTATGGTATCTGCTTTCAGCAGCCTAGCAAACTGAAACACATGATAATCCTCAAGTTCACCATTTTTATACTCTACATTTTATAAAACACTTTCACAGTCTTTCGTTTCATCCTTACAACTTGAGAGATCCTTCCTTCCTTCCTTCCTTCCTTCCTTCCTTCCTTCCTTCCTTCCATCTATTCTTCTTCAAAGTGGTGGCCAGTGAGTAACATGTTGGGATAAAAAGTTTAGACTCTGGACAGGGCTTGAAATCTGATTTTCCAGCCATATGGCCTTGTACATGGGCATTTAACCTCTCTGTGCCTCAATTGCCTAACTTGTAAAATAGGAATAATAATCGTAGTACTTGCCTTGCTGGTATGTTGTGAGAATTAAATGGAACAAACCACCCAAAGCCCTCAGCATGGCCTCTGACTCTCAGATTTTATGTGCTTAATAAGCATTTATTATTATGACCATCATCACCATTATCATTATTATTATTTATTGAGCATGGTGAATGGCAATGCTAGTAGTGGAGCTGAGGCCAGGGACCAGTTCAGAAGCTAGAGGAGATCAGTGTCTTGAGGAATCAGAGGAGCTGTTGGGAGTGGAGGGGGGCGGAATGCAGATTCATCTGCACGCTGTCCCCTCTGCCCGGAGCAAACACGAGAGCATCTTGCTGTAGCTCTGAGGAGTTTGCCCACAGAGAGGGATGACCTTTTGCTCCTGAATCTCCTGCCTGACAAATGTCTCCTTCCTGAGTCAACTGGGGCCATGAATCAGTAGCAGCAGCATCACCATATTTCATGATCCATCTCCCACCACCCGGCAAGCAACTTGTCAGCTCCTTCTCTCTGGAGGCTGAAGCCAAGAGGAGAGCTTTACTGAATCGAATCGATGTTGGGAAAGAGGACTTCTGGGCCCTCCTATCTTCCCACCAGTCTGTCAGATGGGGAAGATGGAAAAACCAATGTGAGAGAGAAAGAGTGAGAGAATGTCTTTACATTTACAGAGTGCCATAATTATGAGCTAATTTGATCCTTATAAAACCCCTAGAAGGGCAGATATTTTTTATTCCTATTTTTTGTGTATGTGATAAAGAATTGAAATAGAGGCTAAATGACCTACCCAGGATCATTTATACTCATTATAGCTGTGTATCATCAGCATTCCACTTTACAAGCTTGGAAAGTTCCTTAGAAAGCAACATCTTGCATCAGAAAGGGCGCTGCTGAAGTCACGACCAGAAGTCTGCTAAGCTGGGTCCTACTGGCTTCCTTTTCCTTGGTCCCAGACCCAGGGATTGCCAGTGTGCCATCCCTTCTGGAACAACTTCTCCCAGCTGATGGATGGCATGTTCAATCCTATTGGGTGAACCATTATGAATAACCTCTCTGTGCTAAGCCCAGGCTCTGGGGGAGAATGGTGGTGGCGGTGGATACAGAGACACACAAGATGCAGATGCTGGCTTGGCAAAGATAATGGGCATCTAGGAGCTTAGCTAACCAGGGCTCTGAACTAAGTCGTCATTCATGTCCACACCAGGACAGATCGTTTTCTTGATATTTGGGTTGCTCAAGATAACACCTGGTAAGTTAAAGTGAGATTCTGTGCCTTAATAATGGTACCTAGCTATCATCACAGAGCACCTGCTGTGTGCCAGGCCCTGTTTTATTCTAAGAACATCACAGCCTGTGAAGTAAATACCACTCCATCACCACAGTACATGAGGAAACCAGGGATGGCCAGGAGGCCATTCGGCTCATAGGCAGCAGAGCCAGAATCCTGAGCCACATGTTAATCCATCAGAGCAAGTTTCACACCTTAAAAGACCCTTTCCTGAGCCTGTGCATGTCTAACACCTTGACAGAAATCCCAGTGTGGTTTCCTAGGCAGTACAACAACAGGTGCAACATCTCACCTAAAACCCACTAGGGTTTGCTTTAACCCCAAAGGTGTAAATGAAGCTCCTCTTCATCCATTTACTAATCCAGGTTCATCCTCCAATGAAAACTTTGGCCATATTTTTGTCTAGAGAGGTCATGTAAATCAAATAAACTATGTTGTTGTCTATCTGAGCATACCGAGGTCCCAAGCAGATCTCAGAGTCCTGACCTTCAGTGTTCTACTTTGCAGCCAATTCATAGGGCCGCTCAGCTGGATGTCATGCCTTGCCTGTGACATATTACCTAGGATAGAGGACACAGGGCTTGAAAATAAGGCTCTGTCCCTTACCAACCATGTGACTGGGGCTAAGTCACTTCACCGGCCTGTTCTCCTTGTCTCTCAAATCAGCTCTGGGACCCCTGCCTTGCCCATTGGAGCAGAGAGGGCAATAAGCACTGCTGTCACATGCCAATCCCACATTCTGCCAGGCACCTTTCCTGCCTGATCCAATTTGACCCATGCAACAATCTTGTACAGCAAGTACTATAATAACCTGCACTTTCCAGATTAGCACTGTGAGGCTCAGAGGGGAGAGTGATTTGTTCCAGGGTCGGAAAACTGGTAAGTGGTGGAGTCAGGATTTGAATGCATGTTCGTTCTACCCAAAGCCCCACTCTTGAACCCATGGCCTCATTGTGGTTGCCCTATAAACTAGAGAGCTCTGCAGAAGGTGAGGTCCCGACCTCTGAGTACAAACGTCCCAGCTCCTGGGCTCAATGAGCAGCTTGGGCTCCCTCCTAATCTGTTCTCTCGGTTTTAGGCTGACTGCAAGTATACAAATAGCCATCTCCTCTGCCTTTTGGTGCCTGTCTCTGGAAACACCCATCAGCCGGCTCTTGTGCAGCCCCCAGCACAGGGCAAGTGTCCTACAAATGTGGAACTGGGAATCCATTAATATTCTGCTCTTGCGGAAGTGGGGACCTGACTCTGGTAATGACGCTGCTTCTCAAGGCATAAGGGCAGCTTGTTTCCGCAGCCCCTGCCTGGTGCTGGCAGAGCTGTGTAAATGACTGAAATGCAGCAGCCCCCATCCATTGCTGAGCTTCTATGGGCAGAGGCTCATTAAGGTCTTGCCTCTCCTGGGACTACCTGAGGGGCTCCTCCCAGAGCCCTCAGCCCTATCTCATTCTCCTTTAACCATCCTTGCCCAAAACACCCTTACGAGTGCACATATGTAGTGCTGGGCACTATTCTAAACACGTGTATTAAGCTCTTAGTCCTCATAACTCCTAACCACATGCTAGGTTTACTGGGAAAAAACCTGGTGGGCTATACCAAATTATATTATATTGCATTACATTGTATATAGTTTATATTGTCTATGGTTTATATTATATATAGTTTATATTGTATGAGATTATATTACATAGTTTATATTATACAGGTTATAATATATAGAGATTATACTATACTATATTATATTATACAAACAACCTTACAAATACAATATAAACACACAATAAAAAATAACCAAGCATATGAGGAAATTAGACAATATGTAGAAAAAGAAGCAGAAACAATAGCGACTACAACCACAGAGGTTTCAGAAATTGGCATTATCTTATACAGACTTTATTTTTTTACACCTTATACAACTGCATATTTTATTTTGTTTTATTTTTAATGTGTTTTTTTTTTTCAATTAGACAACTTTTACTAAATGAGAAAATTACATGTAAAATGTGCCTTAAACAAAATGGAATTAGAAAAAAGATGTATGCATTTTAAAGAACCTTGCACTGTGCTGAAAATCAAATATTTCTTGCAGTAATACAATGCGCCAATTCATAAAATATCAACAGAATTCTCAATTTAACATTTTCAAAGACAATATTAAGGTCAAGAATTTCACATCAATGGTAGCACAAATAAAACGGCATTATAAATCTGATGTCCATCCTTATGAAGCTTACAAATTTGACAATGCTTAATAAAAGCTTTTAGAATCACATCCAATTGTGTCACAACCAAAGAATCACAAATCTATGTCCTGTTACATTCTCCTAAAATCTTTATGTTGACTTTTCTATTCCTTGCCATTTGTTAATACTAATCCTTAAAAGAGAGAGAGAAAGGAGAAGAAATGCTGCAATAAACTCTTGATCATGTACAGAAATTATTGCTACGATAGTTCACTACAAAGCATGTCTATACGATATCCTATGAACTTTCATCATGAAAAATCAGAAGAATAAAAATCTTTAGTGACATAAAACAACCAATTGTATAAAACATCCACATGGCAATATTAGACAGTTTAAGCACCCAATATCCATAGTTGACAAAATGTCCCACTGAACAGCATTCATTTAAATACATCTTTATAGAAAGGGAAAAAAAGGAGATAGTGTTAGCTTTCCAAGGCTTGTCAAAAAAGGATTCTCGTGTTCTGTTGATCTAAAAACAAAGAACAACAACAAAGAAAAAACTCTCCCAAAAAACAAAACCAATGTAGATGAGGGTGTTACCAGAAAGTTAAGCATGCCAAAAGACATATCATGCGAATTAAAACGTAAAGCCAAGGTACTACATAATCACATTACCAACTAGTTGGGTAATTACTATGAGCCTTACTGAAAGTTAAATGAAATGATACTGCACAATAGAGCATCAATAAGTTAAAAAACTATAGTGCACGAATAAATCCAAATCAGTGGCAATTTCTGTATAAAGCAAAATATTCACTATCAGCTGTAACATTTGCCCAAACTGTTTAAGTCACTGGATTGGACAGTTTGCAAATTTTTTAAAACTGTCAATCTCTAAAATTCATTTTTACTGCAAAGAGGCATAAGTTTTATTAGAAGATTAAACAGGTACATAAGTAGATAAGCAAGGGAAAAGAAGAGTTAGTGAATGTCTGTAAAGCTCTTCCCACATTTCACTTTAAAAAATGTTTAGGGGAAAAAAATCTAAAAAAAATTTTGCCATTATTCTAGCAAAAACAAACAAAACAAAACAAGCCCTAAATAAACAACCAAGCAACACTGAAATCACAGTACACAGATGGATCATAATGCTTTCATCTGGTTTAACTATCACATCTAGTTTAACTGGGTTGCTTTTCAACTTTAAAAATTGTGATACGTGAAGAAGTAACTTTAATGGATAATTTTGAATTTGGATTTAACTTTGTTGAGTATTATAACAGAGTATACTTATTATAATACAGTGTAGCACATCTTTCTATTAGAAAAAAATTTAAGATCCTTTCTCCTTAACTAAAAGGTGTGACATCATAAAGGGTGTCAAATGGCTGGATGGTTTTACAGTGCACACTTATATATTATGAAGTATGTCCTTAACAAATCTGATGGTTTCTTTACAGAGTTCATTTCTTCACCTTTTCTTCGGTGGATTAGCTGTTCGAGGTGGAGTGATAGGACGTCCAGAATTCAGTCCACCATACAGGTACTTAGCTTGCTTTTCAGATGGTTTCAATATCTGTATCAGGGACATCAGTGGGTCTCATAATTCTACGAATCTGCTCCATTGATTGCAGAACTGGTGACAGTCCTCCATGACAACAGATCTCATCCACAGTGGCCGCTCCAGCAAGCGGGTGATGAGGCTGTTCACGTTCAGCTCCCCATCCGCCGTTTTGTCGGCACCAGGCTCTCCCTGCCGGCAGTGGGAACAAGGGCTCCTCCATAGCGGTCGCTGCGGCGACCGCTCAGCCTTCTCTCACCTACAACCCACACTGAATTTCGACCTGGCCCGCCGCCCCCTCCCCGCCAAGCGCTTAAAAAACACTTAATGTGTTTTTTAATATATTTTTTTTAATTTTTAAAAGATACTTGGATTACATAAATGTTACATAAAAAATACAGGAATTCTCATATGCCCTACTCCCCACACCTCCCACAGCCTCCCACATAAACAACATCCTTCATTAGTATGGCACATTCATTGCAATTGATAAATGCATCCTGGGGCATTGCCACTAAGCATTCACCATAGTTCACATTGTAGTCCACGTTCTCTCCCACACAATTCTGCAGGCCATGGGAAGGTATAAAATGGCCTATATCTGTCATTGCAATGTCATCCAGGATGATTCCCAAATCCCGAAAAAGCCCCCGTATTACACCTGTTTTTCCCTCTCCCTGCCCCCAGAGCCTCCAGTGGCCACTGCCTCCACATCAATGTTGTCGTTTCTTCCATTGCTAGAATCACAATAAGTCCATAGTAGAATACCAGTAAGTCCACTCTAGTTCATAGTTCATTCCCCAATCCTGAAGATTCTGGGATAGTGATGTCCACTCCACCTCTAATTGAGATGGGGCTTCGATTCCATACAGCCAGTGGATGGGACTCTCTTGCTTGCAGTTGTAGGCTCTCTCGTTTACTTAGTATGGTGGTTATCAATCCTCACCGCCATATTAGTTGTCCTGGGTGAATCCAATGAACTGGAGAATAGGTGTTGCAACTCCATTGAGTCTCAGGACCCAGCTGGCACATGGACAGCCCAAAGATTCCAGTCTCTTAGACATAAACCTGTCAACTCACTATAGGTTCAAATATAAGGGGCAGAAGAGCCATGTATAGGGAAACCACAACTGAGTCCAACTCTGTCACACTGGGGAGCATAAATTCCAAAATAGGGCCCACTGGCAGGGTGCCAAACTCCTGAGCTGTCAGCTGCCTAGAATGTCTGGATGTCTCCAGAGCCTTCAGGAGGCCCACTATTTGAGGCAATATTAACTCTGGCAGTCAATGAGATCCTGCTGAGACATGCATAAGCATAATCTCTGGAATGACCTCCAGACTCACTTTGGAGTCTCTTAGCCATATAAACTCATTTGTCTTTACCCTTTCCCCCTTTTAGTCAAAGTCTTTTTCTAGTTGCATTGCTAGTTGGTACTTGGTAGTAATCCCTCAGTACCAGGGAGGCTCATCCCTAGGAGTCATGTCCCACACAAGAGGGAAGGTAATGCATGTATATGCTGAGTTTGGCTTAGAAAGAGGCCACATTTTAGCAACAAGGAGGCTTTCAGGAGGTAACTCTTAGGCAACCCATAATACTAGGCTAAGTTTTAATTTTCAAAAGAAAAGGTTATAAGCACCCCATCAATATCAAGGACCCACCTGTGGCAGAGCTCCCCAGGATGAGAATTGGATATTCTTTCAGTTATTGTGTGGCTCTCCACCCACCATGACAATGCCCCATGAACACCTGAACCCTTTCATATGCCTTATAGATATGCCCAGGTGAATCTTCTCCCATGCATATCCCATCACTGCCACCAAGCACCAATGATCCTCCCCTGCCACAGTTGTAACCCTTCTGTGATGCAAAACTTCTTCAAAAATGAAGCCAATAAAATAAATAAAATTAATAAGAAAACAAAATAATAATGACAGTTTAAAAATTACAAATAAAATACAAAAAAATTTTTAAATTTTTTGGAATAAAAAAATAATTTAAAAAAATTTTAAATAAATTTTGGCATTATGTCTTTCATCACTGTAAGATCTGTTGTGTAGTATGTAAAGTGACATTTTCTTCCATTTATTCCCCCAGTGTCTTTTTTTTTTTTTTTTTTTTTTTTTTTCATTTTATCTTCAAAGAAGCTGTAGGTTACAGAAAAGCCAGGTACAGAATAGAGGGGATTCCCATATACCCAACATCCTCCCCCTTTCCCCCTTTCCACTATTAATAACATTTTACATGTGGGTGGTACATTTGTTACAATTGATGTACAAATACTGAAACATCGCTACTAACCATGGTCAATGATTTACATAATGGTTTACATTTTGGACCATACACTTATAAATTTTGACAAAATTTAACATGGCCTGGATCCATCATTGCAAGACCATGTAGAACAATTCCAATGCCCCCAAAATGCCCCGTGTTCCATCAATTCTATTCCTCCCTCCCCCTCCCCTCAGGACCCACAGCAACCACCAAGCTTCACAAACAAGATTCATATTTACTTGCAACAACATTGATTTTGCCCTTTTTCAATTTATCTTTTTATTATTGAGTTTTAGGATTTCTTTATATATCCTGGGTATTAAACCCTGATCTGAGATAGGGTTTCCAAATATTTTCAGCCATTCTATAAGTTGTCTTTTTACTTTCATGATAAAATCCTTTTATGCTCAAAGGGTTTTAATTTTGATGAGGTCCCATTTATCTACTTGTTCTTTTGTTGTTTGTGCTATTGGTGTAAAGTCTAAGAAACCATTGCCTAACACAAGTTCTTAAAGATGCTTCCTTATGTTTTCTGCTAGGAGTTTTATGGCTTTGGTTCTAATATTTAGGTCTTTCATCCATTTTGAATTAATTTTATATATGGTGAGAGGGATAAAAATTATGGCCCACCTTAATTTTTTTGCATATGGCTATCCAACAAATAGTTTCCCAGGATCATTTGTTGAAGGGGCAATTCTTTCCCAATTGTGTCAGCTTGGCACCCTTGTCAAAAATCAATTGGCCAAAGATGTGGGGATTTATTTCTGAATTCTCAGTTTTATTCCATTAGTCTATATGTTTATCCTTGTGCCAGTACCTTGCTGTATTGATGACTGTAGCTTTGTGATAAGTTTTAAAATCAAGAAGTGTGAGTCCTCCGACTTCATTCTTCTTTTGAAAGATGGTTTTGGCTGTTTGGGGCCCCCTACCCTTCCATATACATTTGGTAATTGGCTTTTCCATTTCTGCAAAGACGGGTATTGGAAATTTTATTGCAATTACATTGATTCTGTCAGGCACTCAGGGTAGAACTGACCATCTAAACAATATTTAGATGAACAGGAAATATATTCTATATAGTTAGGTCTTCTTTGACTTTTTTTTTTAGCATTGTTTTATAGTTTTCTGTGTATAAGTCCTTTACATCCTTGATTAAACATGTTCCTAGATTTTTTACTTTTCTACTTATTATAGTAAATGGGGCATATTTTTCTTGACTTCCTCTTCAGATTGTTCATTAATAGTATATAAAGGGAGCTGCTTCACATATACAAGGTCCCAGGTTCAATCCCCGGTACCTCCTAAAAATATGTATATAGTGCATAGGAGTATGCACTACTGATTTTTGCATATTGATCTTGAACCCCACCTCTTTTCTGAATTTTTTTATTAGCTCTAATAGCTTTGTTGTGGATTTTTCAGGATTTTCTGTATATGTAGGATCATGTCATCTGCAGATAGGGAGCGTTTTACTTCTTCCTTTCCAATTTGGTTGCCTTTTATTTCTTTCCCTTGCCTAATTGCCTTAGCGAGAACTTCCAGTACAATATTTAATAACAGTGGTAACAGTGGACATCCTTGTCTTGTTCCTGATCTTAGAAGGAAAGCTTTCAGTCTTTCAACATTGAATATGATGTTAGTAGTGGGCTTCTTATAGATGCCCTTTATCCCATAGAGGAAGTTTCCTTCTATTACTAGTTTTCTAGGTGTTTTGATCATGAAGGCTGTTGAATTTTGTCAAATGCCTTTTCTGCATCAATAGAGATGGTCATGTGGTGTTTTGCCTTTGTTCTATTAATATAGTGTATTTCATTAATTTCTTATGTTGAACCACCCTTACATACCTAGTTTATTCTAAACTCCACTTGATCATGGTGTATAATTCTTTAAATGTGCTGTTGGATTTGGTTTACTGGTATTTATTTCCTTGTGAAATCATTATCTGGCTTTAGTATCATGGTGATGTTGGCCCCATAAAATGAGTTAGGAAGTGTTGCCTCATCTTCAATGTTTTTGAAGAGTTTGAGTAGGATTAGTGTTAATTATTCTTGGAATGTTTGGTAAGATTCACCTGTGAGGCCTTCTGGTCCTGGGCTTTTCTTTGTTGAGAGGTTTTTGAAGGCTAATTCAATCTCTTTACTTTTTATTGGTTTGCTGAGATCTATTTTTTCTTGTGTCAATGTAGGTAGTTTGTGTGCTTCTAGGAATTTGTCCATTTCATCTGTTATCTAATTTGTTGGCATATAGTTGTTCATAGTATCCATTTATAATACTTTTTATTTCTGTGGATTCAGTAGTAATGCTTCCTTTCTTTTTTTATTTTATTTATTTACATTCTTTTTTTCTTCATCAGTCTAGCTAAAGGTTTGTCAATTGTATCTATTTTTTCTGAGAACCAAATTTTGGTTTCATTGATTCTCTATATTTTTTAATTCTCTATTTATCTCCACTCTAATCTTTGTTATTTCCTTCCTTCTGCTCACTTTGAGTTTAGTTTGCTCTTCTTTTTCTAGATCCTCAAGTTGGAAGATTAGGTCTCTGATTTGAGATCTTTCTTCTTTTTTAATGTTAGCATTTAAGGCTACAAATTTTCCTCTCAGCATTGCCTTTTTAAAATTTTTTAAAAGATACTTAGATTACATAAATGTTACACAAAAAATACAGGGATTCTGGACAACCAGTAAGATGGTGGCAAAGAGCTCTTAGAATCAGCTCCTACTACTGGGCAGTTGCTGATCACCCAGCGCTATCTAGAGCACCTATTTGGGGGCTCCAGGAGACCAGAAGTGCATCCTGCAACATCCTTGAAAGAATGTGAAGAGGAGACTGCCCATCTGCAGAGAAGATTCATAAGTAGAGCTCTCCGCGCCACGGGGGCCAATGCCCATCCTATACTGGAGGCACAAGCTGCCTCGGGAGCTGTTCCAAGGCTGGAATTGGAAGTTCCACTTCCCAAAAATGGTGGAGGAAGAGACGGTTGGGCACCAGCTTCAGCTACTGATTAGTAAATTCAGCAGGCTAAAATATAACACTAAGAACAGCTACAGTTTGAGCCTGTCCAAGTCAGAAGGAGGCCGGTAGCTGCCATTTTGACTCCACTCCCAGCATGAGGAGAAGCCAGGCTGACTGAAAATCACAGTGACAGTAGAGACCGGTTTCTTTCACCCAGATTGGCCTGCAGCCCTAGCCTAGGCTTCAGCCCCACCTCTAGCAGGGAGGAAGCTGGTGGGCCCTGCACCAGCCTATCCACGTAACTGCAGGTACACAGACTGAATAATTGGAAGTCTACCAAGGCAACTGCGGTCATCTTGGACCTGCACTGAATAGATTTCTGCCCACACCTGCAACTCCATCCCTGCCCCAGGCAGGGGAGAAAGTGGTGTGAAGCTTCATTAGTCTCCCTGGGCAACTATAGTCTAGGCCTGCATGAGTTGGATTATTCCACACAGCTGTGGCTCTGATCCTACCCCTGGCAAAGGAGAAAGTTGAGAGAAGCATCACTGGTCCTTGAGGAAATAAGGGCATCTTGAGCCTCCACAACTTATAGCACCAACTACATCCTTGGTTCCTACTACACAACTAGCAAGGGAGAAAGGGCAGGAAGCCCTAAACTAAAGAGAAAAACTGCACCCAGAATAAATACCCTAGTAAGCCAGATGCCAAGACACCAACAAAAAATTGCAATCCACACCAAGAAACAGGAAGATATGGCCCAGTTAAAGGAACAAGATAAGCGTCCAGATGACCTAAAGGATTGAGACAACTAATCATAGATGTTCAAACAAATTTCTTTAATAAATTCAATGAAATGGCTAAAGAAGTTAAGGATATTAAGGAGACATCGGAGGAGCACAAAGAAAAATTTGAAAGCATACATAGAAAAATAGCAGATCTTATGGGAATGAAAGGTGCAATAAATGAAATAAAAAATACACTGGAATCATATAATAGCAGATTTGAGGAGACAGAAGAAAGGATTGGTGAGCTTGAAGAAATAGCCTCTGATAGTGAACATACAAAGAACAGATAAAGAAAAGATTGGAAAAACTTGAACAAGTTCTCAGGGAACTAAATGACAGCAAGAGACATGCAAACATATGTGTTATGGGTGTCCCAGAAGGAGAAGAGAAGGGAAAGGGGGCAGAAGGAATATCTGAAGAAATAATGGTAGAAATTTCCCCAACCCTATTGAAGGACATAGATATCCATATCCAAGAATCATGATGTACTCCCATCTGAAAAAATCCAAATAGACCAACTCTGAGACACATACTAATCAAAATGTCAAATGCCAAAGACAAAGAGAGAATTCTGAAAGCAGCAAAAGGAAAGCAATGCACAACATATGAGAGATACCCAATAAGATTAATTGCTGATTTCTCACCAGAAACCATGAAAGCAAGAAGACAGTGGTATGATATATTTAAGATACTGCAAGAGAAAAACTTCCAGCCAAGAATCTTATATCCAGCAAGATTGTCTTTCAAAAATGAGGGCGAGTTCAGAATATTCACAGTTAAACAGAAACTGAGAGAGTTTGTAACCAAGAGACCTGCCTTGCAGGAAATACTAAAGGGTGTGCTACAGCCTGAAAAGAAAAGACCGGAGAGAGAGGCATGGAAGGGAGTCTAGAAATGAAGATTATATCAATAAAAGTAACTAAAAGATTGGTGAAAATAAAATATGACAGACAAAACCCAAATATTCAGGAATAAACTTAACCAACAATGTAAAGCACTTGTATTTAGAAAACTACAACTCATTGTTAAAAGAAGTCCAAAAAAGACCTAAATAATTGGAAGAACATTCCATGCTCATGGATTAGAAGACTAATTATCATTAAGATGTCAATTCTACTCAAATTGATGACAGATTCAATGCAATCCTGATAAAAATTCTACGACCATTTTTAAAATAAATGGAAAACATGATTATCAAATTTATTTGGAAGGGTAAGGGGTCCTGAATAGCCAGAAACATCTTAAAAAGGAAAAACAAAGTTGGAGGACTCTCATTCCAGACTTTAAGTCATTTTATATAGCTACAGTGTTAAAAACAACATGGTACTGGCATAAAGACAGACACATAGACCAATGAAGCCGAATTGATGGTTAAAAAACAGACTCTCACATCTATGGTCAAGTAATTTTTGACTAGCCTGTCAAACCCACCCAGCTCAGGGAGAACAGTCCATTCAACAAATGGTGCTGAGAAAACTGGATATCCATAACAAAAGAAGCAAAGAGAACCCCTATCTCACACCTTATACAAAAATTAACTCAAAATGAATAAAAAACCTACGTATAAAAGCAAGAACCATAAAGCTTCTAGAAAAAAATGTAGGAAAATATTTTCAAGACCTGGTGGTAGATGGTGGATTCTTAAAGGAGATAAGAGGAGGACTGCGATGGACTACTGTTATTTGATGTATGTAGAAGTTTTAATTAGCTTTACTGTAAAAGTATGGAAATGTACAGAGTTGATAGTAACACATTATAGTGAGTAACAGCTGGTTTATAAATGGGGATGTGGCTGAAAATGGTAGTCTAGGAATGTAAATGCCATCTGACAGAAAGCTAGAGAATAATCTAGGGACTGAATAGCACAGTAAACCCAGAGGTGGATGAGAATTGTGGTTGATGGTACAGATGCAAAGGTGTCCTTTGTGAGCTAGAGCAGATGTACATCACTATTGCAGGGTGGTGGGAATGTGGAGAAGCCTGGGAAAAACACAACTAGAGTGACCTATGGACTGTGGCTAACAGTAATAATGTAATATTCTTGCATCTATGGCAAAAATGTACTGTGTTGATAATGGGGGAGTATGGAAAATGTGTGCCAAATGTACGCTGTGGACCTGGAAATAATTGGATGATATTAATTCATAATCTGTAAGAAATGTTCCACCACGGTGTGGTGTGTTGGTAGAGGGGTGTTGTTTGGGAATTTTGCACATGTGCATGATTATTTTGTAAGTTTACAACTTCTGTTATAAAAATATATTTTAAAAATAATAATAGAGTAGGTTGGGGGAAAAATACACCAAATATAAGATAAGGACTATAATTAATAGTAAGATTTTTGACAATATTCTTTCATAATTTGTAACAAATGTCTCATGACAATGCAAGGTGTTGATGGAGGGTTGATGTAAGGGACCCCTGTAAGATGTTATGAATATTTGCTTTGTAAGTTCACAACTTTTACTACACACTTATTGTTTATGTATGTTCATGTATAAATGATATAAAAATAATAATAATAGGGTGGGTTGGGAGAAAATACTTTGGTTAGTAGTAATATTTTGAGGAGGCTCTTTAATCATTAGTTAAAAATGTTTAACAACAATGCAAGGTATTGGTGGTAGGGTGAGGTATGAGAGCCCTGTATGTTGTTATGTATGTTTGTTTTGTAAGTTAACAACTATTGCTATACAGTTATTGTTTATGTATGTTCATGTATGAGTGATATACTTCAATAAATTAAAAATATATAAACAGTGATTCCCATATGCCCCACTCCCCATACCTCCCACACTCTCCACATTAAACAACATCCTTCATTAGTGTGGCACATTCATTGCAATTGATAAACTCATCCTGGGGCATTGCCGCTGAGCATGGACCATAGTTCATATTGTAGTTTATATTCTCTCCCACGCAATTCTGCAGGTTATGGGAAGATATAAAATGGCCTATATCTGTTGTTGCAATGTCATTCAGGACAATTCCCAGGTCCCAAAAAATCCCCTGTATTACACCTGTTTTTCCCTCTCCTTGCCCCCAGAGCCTCCAGTGGCCACTGGCTCCACATCAATTCTCAGCAATGTCTTTGCTGCATCCCTTAAGTTTTGGTATGTTGTGTCTTCACTTTCATTTGTCTCAAGTTATTTCCTAATTTCCCTTGTGATTTATCCTTTGACCCATTGGTTATTTTTAGAGTACATTGTTTAATTTCCACATATTTGTGAATTTTCCATTTCTTCCTCTGTTATTGATTTCTAGCTTCATTCCATTGAACTTGGAGAAGATATATTGTATGATTTCAATATTTTTTAACTTACTGAGAGCTGTTTTATGGCCTAATATATTGTCTTAGTTTGCTACAGGGTTTCCAATGCAAAGTACCAGAAATGGGTTGGCTTTTTAAAAACTATCTAATATTTATAAACTATATAAGTAGATGAATTAATTATATTTTATCCCCTAGTTTTAATTTCAACTAACTTTTAAATTGTCTTATACGATGTGTTCTATAGGTTGCCTTAGTCATTTTTATAATATTCTACAAATAGTATATTAACTTATTGATTTTTTATTTTTTCTTTGTTCCTGATATATAAAGTACATACAGTGACATGCACAAAGAATACTAAGCTTAAACAAATTCACTCATGTAATCGTCACCCATATCAAGTTATGGAAGATTTCCATCACCCCAGAAGGCTTCCTCATGTCCATTCCCAATAAAAACTTTATAGATGTTACCACTATTCTGACTGCCATTATAATCACTTAGTTTTGCTGATCCTTAATTTTTTTCTACTTGTGTATATTTGAAAATGTCACAATGAAAAGTTAAACAAGCAAACAACTCTGCTTTCTATGTTCAAGGAGATAAAAGCAAGCTATATTAAGGAGGAAGAAAAAAAAAAAAGAAAAAAGAAATGCCTAGGCACAACATAATAAAACTGTAGAGAATGAAATACAAAGAGAAAATATTAAAAAGCAGCAACAGAAAAAGAGCACCTTACTCTCAAAGAGGCAACAATTAGACAAACATCTGAAGAAGCAAGGGAAACCAGGGGTCAGTATAAAGTTATCTTTAAGGAACTGAAAGAAAATAACTGCAACCTAAAATTCTATACCCAGAAAAAATACCCTTCAAAAATGAATATAAAGTAAGGAAAGTTTCAGACAATTAAACCCTGAAGGAATTTTTCAACAGCAAACCAGCAGCAAAGGGAGTACTAAAGTTTATAATTCCAATCTCAATAAAACAGTGATCCCAGGTTGAAGTACGGAAGTGCATGAAGGAATAGAGAGTAATGAAAATCATAAAAATGTGGGTAAATATAAATGAACACCGGCTATTTAAAACAATAATAATAATGTACTGTTGAGTTTAAAATATGTAAGAAATTTAAATATTTTCCAAAATGGAAATATAAGTCAAGAGGGAGAAAATGGAATTAAAATGTTCTAACAACCTTCCATTATCCAGAAAGACAGTAATAGTACAAGTTATAATGAGACTTTTGATAAGTCAGTAATGAAAGTTGTAATTTCTGGGGTGAGCACTAAAGGAATATTACAATATGTAAACTTCCAAGTCAATAAAGAGGGTAAAAAATAATAATATACTCAATAAATCCAACGAAAAGGAGACAAAGGGGAACTATAACAGGCACAAAAAAAATAGAAAGAGCATGGTAGATTGGTAGATTTAAATCCCAATATATCAGTAATTACATTAAATAACTAAATTGATATATCATTAATGCATGATTGATATAATACTTATGAATCCATTAGTATTTAAATTTATATTATTTTATTTAATATATAAATAATATATTAAAATATGCGTATTTAAAGCTATAGATTTCCCTTGGAGTATATCTGTAGCTATAACCACATGTTTTGATATGCAGTATTTTCATTATATTCAATTAAAAATATTTTCTGATTTACATTGTCATTGCTTCTTTGTTTGCTTAAAAGCAAATGTTTAAATTTCCAAACATATGATAAATTTTCTACTCATCTTTTTGTTTTTGATTTCTAACTTAATGACATCTACCCTTTGTGAAATGGCAGGGGGAATAAACATGATATGTCTGAGTAATAAATACCCCAACCTCATTCTCCTCCTCACCCTATCTCATAGCAATGCCTCCAAGTGCCCACAACTAATCTAAAACAAAAGGGCAATGGAGCCAAGTGATGATATCTCTGCAAGTTGCCTCCTGAGGCATAGAAATATGGAGAATAGATCTAGGGAAGTAAATAAAAAGTATACAGCAGAATCTTACTTAGTAAAAATGTGGAAAGTTTGCCTTTTGAGATTTGGAACAAGGTAAATTTGTCCACTTCAAAATTTTACAGGAGGTAACCCATCAGTAAGACAAGAGAAAGAAATAAAAAGTATAAGGATTAGAAACAATGAAATAAAATGACCAGTAGCAGATTAATTTCTAGTTTAATGACAGAGAAAATCCAGAATAATGTGCAAGTTGCCAGAATGAATAATGAATTTAGCATTGTTGCTCAATAAAAGATGACTATACAAAAATCAATTACATTTGTAGACAGTATCAAAAAAAGGAAAAAAAGATAGCAAATACCCACAACCTAATATAACAAAATATAAGATCTTGCAGAAAACAATGAGACACTATTGAGAGAAATAAAAGAGATATCAATAAACAAAGCTAAATATTATATTAATAGATTGGGAGACCTATACTATAAAGGTATCAATTCTCTGCAAACTGATCTGTAGACATGATGTAATCCTCATCAGGTCCTAACAGGGAACCTTGTAGAAGCTGCTTCTCAATGCTGTGTGGAGAAGTAGACCTGCCTGACACCAGGAGTAGACTGTGATGGCCATGAGCATGTGTCTTGCAGCCTTTAGCTGCCAGGAGAGTAACCAACCAAGGGCCCCAGCTACTGTGCTTTGAAATTCATCACTGATTTTGTGCTGAGGCCACACCTCTCATGGGCTGATCCCAGTCAATGACTAAGTGCAGAGAGGAATACTAAAGCACACCTGTTCTTGGGAGACAAAGGATTCTTATGGCCAAGTTTGGCTCAGGAATTCCCAACAATTTTGCCCAACCTTTCTTTGACTGCACAATAGCCTAGAACATTCTGTCCAATCTTCTCTCCTGTCCTTCACTTGCAATCAGACTTGCGTCACAATGTGACATGCCCCCAGCCTTACCAAGCTCCCCCCATATTTTTTCTCACACAGGCATTTCTCTCCATTAAAAAATTTGCATGTTTAATGCCAACTTGATGCTTGCTTCTTGGAGGACCCAAATTAACAAGACAATCAAGAAGAAGAAGGAGTTGGGGGGGGGGTTGTTCTACCTATTTATTATAAAAACACAGTAATTAAGACAGTGTTGTTTTGGCACAGGACTGGACAAACGGAGAAAAAAAAATAGAATAGCCCAGAAAATTTCCAATAAGATATGGACACTTGATTTGTAACAATATGGTTCTACAAGAGACTGGAAAAGGAAAATAATTTTAATAAATAAAGTGCAATAATGAATATCTGTACAGGGGAAAAAGTGAAACAACCTCTACCTTACACATTACCCAAAAATCAGTTCCAAGCAGATTGTAAACCAGAATGTAAAAGAAAATAATAAAGCTTCTGGAAGATAATATGGGAGACTGTCTTTATGGCCTTGAGTAATGAAAATCTTCCTAATCAGTACCCAAAAAGCACTAACCATAGGGAAAAGATTGTTATTTGGACCCCGTTAAGAAGTCCTTGTTCATCGAAAACAACCATTAAAAGGTTGAAAACACAAACCACAGAGTAGGAGAAGATATTTACAGCATATATAACAGATGGTGGGACCATGTCTAAAATATAAAAAGAACTCCTACAAAACTGCAAGAAACAAACATGTCACTAGAAAAATGGTAAGAGTCTTGAATATGCATTTCACAGGAAGAACTCAATCCCATTCATAAGCAGAGAAATGCAAATTAAAACCACAGTTGAATATCACTATATACCTACAGGAATGTACAGGAAGTACAAAGATCCAAAGACTGACAAATGTACAGGATTTACAAAGAATGTTCTGCTGCATAGGAGGTTCAAAGACTGATGAAATCAAGGGTGGGTAAGGAGGATGTGAAGCAACGGGAACTCTCCTACACTGCAGGTAGGAGTGTAATTTTGGTACAACCACTTTGGAAAATAGATTGGCACTATTTACTATAATTTCCTAAAATTGAACTTTCTTCAATTATAGTATTCAACAATTCAACTTCTAGATGGAGCAGAAATGCATATTCATAGCAGCTTGATCAATTATAACCCCAAATGGAAATAATTCAGATGTCCCCATTAATAGCAGAATAGATAAATATATTGTGGTAATAGCATACAATGGACAAATATAGTACAATGAATATAATCACACTATTGCTACATGTAAGTAATTCACAAACATAATGGTGAGACACAAAATAATATATACTGTAAGATTTCATTTATAAAAACTCAAAATTAAGCAATTCTAAATACATACCTGGTTAAATTAATAAATTTATTAGTAATAAATTAAATTATTAAGAAGAAAATCCTGAGTACTATAGAAGTCAGGATAATGGTCTCTTCTAGGGAGAAGAGAGGAGGGGTATTACTGGCAAAGGATATGAGGTGGGGCTTCTGGGATGCCAGCAAAGAGTTATATTTACATTTGTGTTTGCTCTTTGATTATTTATTGGCCTTGCTTACTGAGCTTTTCTGACAGTGTGTCATTTTTCAAACTAAGTAAACTTGGCTTGGCTAATTGTTTTGGCAATAAGAATTGGCTTTGCCAACTAGGATATCTGGTGGAAATTTTCCATAAATAAACTAGACCTTCAATTCCAAGGTTCAGTTGGAAGTATATTTAAAGTTTGGCCTGAGACAAAAGCATTTCATCAAAATTATTGTATTGATAAGGGTAAATTTAAATTTAGGTTTGTTTTTTCCCCCCCCAAATTCTTTGCAAATACCAGTTTAAAATCAAAGTGTCTCTTTGTAAATGAAAGAGAGGTATAATTAATAGTCATTTGATAAGTCTTGGTACATAGCCTTTTTCATATACTTTCCCAGAAATTGAGAATGTGAATTACTCTAATGATGGTGTTACAAACAAGTCAATGGTTTCCAATTCTCTACTTCCAACAAAACTAAAGGTGGACTTAGTCAACTATTAGTAATGGAATATTAAAAATGATTTGTGGGGAGCGGATGTAGCTCAAGTTGTTGGACGCCTGCTTCTCACGTGTGAGGTCCTAGATTCGATCCCTGGTGCCTCCTAAGAACAGAACAAACAGACGAAAGAACAAACTCTCATTGGGGAGCCGATGTGGCTCAGTGGTTGAGGGCCTGTTTCCCATGTATGAGGTCCTGGGTTCAATTTCCAGCACCTCCTAAAAAAAAAAAAAAAATTGTGATGGTATATCATTATGTGATTTTAGTAAAAAATTCATAAGAATTTCAAAGAATTACATGACAACTATACACCAAAACACATAACAGTCCTATTTACTTACTTATGTGAACAAGGGTTCTTTGTGCGTACCTCTATAAAAACAATAACTAGAAAGAGAAGTTAGCTGAACCCTGTCTCATCTAGCAATAAGTAATATTCAGTCATAGGAAATAAACAAATTGGAAACATTCTTCATTGAGATGCATTTCCAATTTTTTTCATTTTAGGTTTATTATTTATTTAAAATTTTGATTTATTTATGTTTGCTTATGTTATTTTGTTGAATTGCGTATCATTAAATTGCAACATAGCTCAACACAGGATTACTTGCAGATAAGATCACAGGAAATTAAAAAGATATATATAATTTTCTTGCAGAGAAACAGGATAAAGTAATCTATAAAAGACTCTTGAACATAAAATATGTTAGGAAGAAATTCTGCAAGATACATGGAATAGAAATAAGAGTTCAAGAAGAAAAATAAATGATGTAAAATTTGACTGTTAAAGAAAAGTTTGTTCTTGTATTTTAAAATAGATGATGGTGAGTATCGAATTACTCTGGAATTTGTATACATTTGAATACATTTTAAAGATTAATGTGACAGTTTTAGAATGCTAACAGTTTCAATAAGTCAGAATTATATTCTTTGTAACATTCAAATGTATAAACAATTTTAGATGTCAACTTAAAAATGTGCACAGGGGTATATAGTTTTTTTTAAGTCAAATGTTTTAAATAAACGAATGGTTTATTCTCTTACATAAAAGAAGTTAAAGATAGTCCAAGGTGGACTATCTTTAACTTCAGCTCCTTAAAGCTTAAAGTCACCAGAGACTCAAGCTTTCTCTGCCATCCTTGGAATGTGGCTCCCATCCTCAAGGCCACAATATGGTGACTGGACCTTCAGCCCTTAAACCCATGATCTGGGAATCCAAGAGTAGGGTCACAACAGCTTTCCCAGGAGCCCTACCCAAATCACGTCCCACTGGCCACTCCTATTTGCCAGAGAGCCTGGAGAATGGAAGATCTTCTCACTTGGCCACATTGCCCAGGAGATGATGAGAATATATATTTGGCAGACAATTAGCAGCCCCCATCACATAAAGCATGACCTCATTTCCATAAAATTGTCTACACACATGTGTATTTATACAGTGTTAGGTCTGGAAGGATATTTACCGGTATATTAGCCATTTAAAACTGCGTGGGCAATTTAGATTATTTTACTTACCTTTCTGCACTTTTCTATATTGAAATTTTTGGACAGCAAACATGGTCTTTCTTACGAAAGCATTACAGATATTCTCATAAATTAAAAAGAGACAAACTGGGGGAAAATGTCAGAGACTTTAGAGTCAACAGACCTGAGTTCAAATCCCACCCTGCCATTTGCTAGCAATGTGATCTAGGCATATATTTTAATCTGAGTCTCAATTTTCTTGTCTATAAAACGAAGATTGCTTAATTAGATTTTGCCAATGTCTTCTGGCTTGCATTGTTCTGATAAGCAGTCCATTGTCATTCTTATCTTCATTCCACTCTATATAATTTCATTTTTCTCTGGCTGCTTGTAATATAGTCTCTTGCTCATTAGTGTTCAGCAGTTCTCTGATGTGCCTGGTGTAGTTTTCTTTGTTTTTATTCTGCATGTGGTTTGTTGAGTTTCTCAAATATATGTATTTGCATTTTTCATCCTATTTGGAGATTTTTCAGTCATTATTTCTTTAAATATTTTTGCACCCCTCCTTCCCCCACCACTATTCTGGTAAACCAGAAAGCTTGTTCACTTGATGCTATTCCAGAGGTCAGTGAGGCTCTATTATTTCTTTTTCAAGCTTTTTTCCTCTGTGCTTCCATTTCAATAGCTTATATTTCTCTATGTTGAAATTCACTGCTCTTTCCTCTATGTACTGCTAAGCCTATCCAGTAATTTTTTTAAAATTAATAGACCTTATTTTTCTTCTATCCATATCGGACGGAGAGTCCCCTGATCCCAGTCTCTCCTCTTCTTGTCTTATTCTTTCTTTCTCATCCGCGGCACCGTTTCACGGACCCAGGTCCTGACCGGCACCTGACCGGCAACATATTTTGGGATAATTTTTTTTCATATTTATAAATTGATTTATTTTTTAGAGAAGTTTTAGGTTTATAGGAAATTAAGCAGGTAGTACAGAGTTCCCATATATCTCCTTATCCCCTGCTCAGTTTCCCTCACTATTAAACTCCTGCATAAATGTGGTATATTTGTTACAATTGATAAACCAACATTGACTATGATTAACTAAAGTCCATAGTTCCACCAGGATTCCCTCTTGGTGCTGTATAGGTCTGTGGATTTTGACAAATCATAATGTCATGTATCCACCATTGCTGTATAATACAGAATAGTTTCACTGCCCTAAAAATCCATTGTTTTCCACCTATTCATCCTGCCCTCCCTCCCTCGAATCTCTGGCAACCACTGACATTTTTGTTGTCTCTTATTTTGCCTTTTATAGAATGTTACAAAGTTGAAATCATACAGCATGCAGTTTTTTCTGACTAGCTTCTTTCACTAAGCAATGTGCATTTAAGTTTACTCCCTACTGTTTTATGATTTGATAGTATGTTTCTTACATCACTGAATAATAATCCATTATATGGCTATACCACAGTTTGCTTATCCATTCACCTTTTGGTTGCTTCTAGTTTGGGGCAATCATGAATAAACATCCAAGTGGACATAAGTTTTCAACATATTTGGGTAATAAATATCTAAGAGTATGACAGCCGGATCGTATGGTAAGACCATGTTTAGCTTTGTAAGAAACCGCCAAACTGTCTTACAAAGTGGCTGTGCCATTTTACATTCTCACAGCAATGAACGAGATATTCAGTAAAATTTTCATTTCAGGTATTCTATTTTTCACTCTACAAGTTCCATTTAGTTCTTTTTATAGTTTCCATCTCTATTATTATGTTCATGTTTTTCTTTAAATCCTTGAGCATACTTTTTAAAGCTATTTTAAAGTCTTTGTCTCTGTCATTTCCAAGTCTATTTCTATTGACTGAGATTTTCACCTAATTATGATTCATATTATCCTGCTTATTTACATGTTTAATCATTTTTATTAGAGGCTTAGTATTATAAATGGTGTGTTTTTGAGTGCTGGACTTTGTTGTTTTCCTTTAATGAACATTGATTTTTGTTCTGGCATATGGTTAAGTTACTTGCGAATCAGCCTTTTGATGCTTTGTTAGAGTGCATCTAGAATAGTCTTTACTTTTTTTCATATTTATAAATTGATTTATATTTATACTTTATATAAATGGAATCATACAATATGTTACACAATATATTAAGTTCATAGTAGCACAATCATTCAGTACTTGTCCTTGTGTTTGGCTTGCTTCACTCAACATAATGTCCTCCAGGTTCATCCGTGTTGTCATATGCTTTATGACTTCATTTCTTCTTACAGGTGCATAGAATTCCATCAAGTGAGTATATCACAGTTTGTTTATCCATTCATGGGCTGATGGACACCTGGGTTGTTTCCAACATCTGGCAATCACAAATAACACTGCTATGAACATCGGTGTGCAGATGTCTGTTCATGTCACTGCTCTCTTTTTGGGATAATTTAACCCTTCCTCTTAGACATGGTCTTTCTGAAATTACTGCTAAATTCCCTAGGTGTTCACTCTAGATGATCAGAACTGAAAAGCTCCCCAATCCTGTGAGTGCTTTGGTAATTTTTCCCAGCATTTCTTCGTTGCCTAGCTTCCTGGGTCTCACCCTATAAGTGGGCAACCTATTATTCAGTCAAAGACTCAAGGGGACATTTTTCCTCTCCACTTTTAAAAATTGAGATATAATTCACACACCATAAGATTCACTCTGTAAGAGTGTACAATTCACTGGTACATTTACAGGATTGTGCAACCATGGCTACTATCTAATTCCAGAATGCTTTATATCATCCCAAAGGAATCCTTTTGCATATTTCTGTAGCTCTATGTATGCATAGCTTCCTCCTCTCCTATATCTGCCCCACAAATTCCAGCTGCCTCAGCTTTCCTGACCTCAGGACTCTGTTGTCTCAGTTCAGTGAAACTTGTGCTCTGCTTGGATTCCCTCTCCATGAGCTGAGCTCCCATAAGGGCCTCCATGCAGAAAGCAGGGCAAGCATAGGGCTTACCTCTCAGGTATAACAGTTCTGCACTGCCTGCTTTCTTATGTCTAAAAACTATTGTTTTGTTCATTTTGTCCAATTTTGTGGTTAATTATCACAGGAAGGTATAATCTGGTGTAATTGCTCCATCATATCCATAAGCAGAAAATCTCAATTTTTAAGATTGTTGAAAAGATTAAACCAGTTTGTCATAGTGCTTGGCTATAATAAACACTGAGAAAAATCATAGTTGTTATTGGCTTACTTTTAAATTTACTGAAGTGGACACTGTAGTTATCTTCTCAATGCCTCTTCTCTCATTCTCCCTTTGTCTAATAGCCACAGAATTGGGGCAGGGACAGGAAGAAGTGACCTGAATTATAACTTCAGATGGGGCCTGTATCGTTCTAACCCACTCAGGATAATCCCACCCCCTGGCGACATTGATAAGTTCAGTTCAACCAGGCCTAAACCGTTACTGCATGATTTTCTTGGACACATAGATGGTTCTGGAATGGGAATTTTAAGAGAAATGTGCCTTCCCCTCTCCTAAAGTTTCCAGCCCTTGAAGGAAAATCTTTTAAGGTGGCTCCTTCTCTCTCTCCCACCCTTGCTCACTTAATTCCAGAGGAGGCAAAGTAACACACCTAACTGGAAATCTGGGCTGCTCAGCCATTCATTGTTTCTTCCTCTTCAGCGTGAGCTTCCACAGGGGGCACAGTCTCCTTTGCTTCTCCACGCTGGTATCTTACGTCTTACCTACATGCCAGACTTCCCATACAGGGACACCTCAACTCAGTGAGTCCGTCTGCCTAATCCCAGGGGATTCCAGAAGCAGGCAGAGGTAATGTATTTTTAATAATATTGTTTTATATATCAAAATCTTCGTAACTAGATAGAAAGAAGGTATACTATTGGGGAGGAGGCCTCTTTGTTGGAGGCAGTCAGAAAGAGGTGAAGCTAAAAATGCACGTAATGGCCGACCAACAACAAAGAACAAGCTCGATCCCATATTTAGCCTTCTTGGAGGAAGTAGCTTACCCTGCTCCCACGCACCCGCGAAACTTTCCCGCCTTCCACAAATAGCAAACCCTCCCTAGCAACCAACTGTGCCCAATCCCAGCCTGCCACATATGCCTTACACATACTTCCCCTTTCTCATTATATATATATATCACCACCTCCCTTAATAAAGCAGAAGCATGTAGAAAATCTCTCCTGTGTGTCTGTGTCAATTGTCTTTACATCCCTCTCGCTGTGTCGGCGCGAGCCCCGGTTGACTGTCCCGCTGGCCGGGACAACTGGCACCCAACGTGGGGCTCGAGTGCCACCTGAGAGACGAGAGCGCCACATCGACGAGGGGAGCCCCTTCACTCATAGAAGCGAGAAATTCATCGCGAAGGACAACGGTGCTGGCGAACGAAGGAACTTCCACCTGAGTAAGTCTATCTTTATTTTTCCCTTTATCATGGGTCAAACACTTAGTTCTCATCAGCTCTATATTACTCAAATTAAGGATTCCCTCCAAGTGCGGGGGGTCAAAGTCAAGAGAAAGGATCTTTCTAAATTTTTCACTTACATTATAGATACTTGCCCCTGGTTCCCCAAGGAGGGAACTATCAACCACCAATGCTGGCTCAGAGTCGGCAATTGCTTAAAAGACTATTATAGAACCTTTGGCCCCGAGAAGGTGCCTGTAACAGCCTTCTCTTATTGGAACCTTATCAATGAGATTCTAAAAACTGACTCTCCTGATATTACCTATCTTCGCAAACAGGGAGAGGCAGTCTTACAGAGCTGCTCCCGCCCAGTTTCAAGATGTTCAACCGTTACCATTGATATACCAGAGAACCACCCTAGTGGGGACCAAATCGGTAACAGCGATACACCCTTGTCTGCTAACCAGGACAAACCCCCACCCAATTTCTTAGCAACCGAATACTCAGAACCTGGATCCCCTTCTACCAATCAGGACATGTTGCCTCCCACTAACTCACCTCCCCCCGATAATTCTCTTAAAACAAATCCAATTAATCCCTTTCCTCCTTTCTATCCTCCTCCTTATAACCCTCACGTTTCATCTGCTCCTCCCCTTGCCTTTCCTGCATATGCTAGTTCCCTGCCTCCGTTCTCCGCTGTTGAAGAGGCAATGGAAGGCCTACAAACCCATGCCGACGGCTCCCACACCGCCTTTAAACAAAATCAGCAACAGGCCAGTGCTTTACTTAACTCCTTACAAGCGATTACCCATGCGCTGTCGCAGCTGTGTCCTCCCCCTCTACCTAATAACCCCACCAGCCTTCTCCCATCTCCTCGCTGTGCTCATTATGCTTTCCCTATCACACGTAGGGATCGCTCGCCCCCTCCGGCCTCCGCTAATAGCGAAGGCGGCGACCAGCCCCAAGATGGTGCTGACAGCCTGTCTCAAAATGACGACCAGGAAGAAATCCAACCAGCTGCCTCCTCCTCGTCTTCAGAAGACGAGGAGGAAGCAGCGCCTAGTCCTCCATCAGCCCATTCTGAATCTTCCAAGTATAAGCCTCTCAATTTAAAATACATAAAAGACCTAAAAACGGCAGCAAACGATTATGGCCCCACCGCCCCCTTTACTGTCACCTTATTAGAAAACCTCAGCGAAAAGGAACTCACTCCCAACAACTGGACGCAATTAGCCAAAGCCACCCTGTCCAGTGGCGATTTTCTTTTATGGAAAACTGAATATGAGGAGCGATGCAGGTGGCAGGCGGATCGCAACGCACAAAAGCCTGAATCTAAAACCTGGACCTTAAAAAAGCTTTTGGGGCTCAGTCCTTACAACCTAAATACGAAACAGGCGCAATTTCCGCGAGGACTAATTGGTCAAGTACAGGCCGCGGCTTTACATGCTTGGCGTAAGCTCCCCCAAAAAGACTCTGCCACCTCATCCCTAACAAAGATCATTCAAGGACCAGATGAGTCCTATAGTGATTTCTTGGGCAGACTTAAGGACGCGGCCAGGCGCTTACTTGGGGAAAGTGAAACCAATAGTGAGTTTTTTAAACATCTCGCTTTTGAGAATGCCAATTCCGCTTGCCAAGCGGCTATACGCCCCTTTCGCAATACCCCTATCCATAATTATATCAAACTTTGTTCAGGCATTAGCCCCACACAAGCTTTACTGGCGATTGGAGCCGCTTTTCAAAACCAGCAAAAAATAAGCCCCCCAACTTGTTATAATTGCAAACAACCAGGCCATTTTCTAAAACAATGCCCCATAAGGAACCCACCATCCCCAATGCCTCTTGGCTTTGCTTCCCCCTCTCACACCCGCCCCCCACCTAGAACCGTTTGCCCGTGTTGCAAAAAAGGATTTCATTGGTCCTCTGAGTGTCACTCAAAAACAGATATCTCTGGCCAACCTATACCTCCTCGGCCGCAGGGAAACTCCCAATGGGGCCGGCCTCAGGCCCCACCCAAGACAAACCCAGGGGCGGTACGGTTTGTCCAGCCACCCTCACGGTAGTGCCTGCTCTCCCAACCATAAACCACGCTGCCATGTCTCAGACTTATGGCGAGCAACAGCGGGGAGCGCAGGATTGGACCTCAGTGCCACCTCCAACTCAATATTAACCCCGGAGTCCAGCCCCCTCCTTATTCCAACAGGAGTATATGGGCCGCTGCCCTCCAACACCTTTGGTCTTATTTTGGGCAGGGCCAGCACTTCCTTAACAGGGGTCCAAGTTTTCCCGGGAATATTGGACGGCGATTATGAAGGCGAAATCAAGGTGATTGCAACAACCTCTCATAACATAATCCCCATCTCTGCCGGCACCTGAATAGCACAGCTTGTTATTCTCCCCTTGCATCATATTAACTCCAATTTTAAAAAACTGCAGAGGAACACCGAAAATCCTGGTTCCTCTGATGCTTACTGGGCACAAGCCATAACCCACAACCGGCCCACTCTAAAATTAAAGCTAAATGGCAAATCTTTTGAGGGCATATTAAATACAGGAGCCGATGCCACAGTCATTTCTTCAAACCACTGGCCCAAATCTTGGCCCCTTACTGATGCTACCACCCATCTACAAGGGATAGGCGGAGGCGCTAACCCCCTCCAAAGTTCACAAACTCTAAATTGGGAAGATGATGAAGGGAATAAAGGCACGGTTACTCCGTATGTCCTTCCCAATCTTCCTGTCAATCTGTGGGGTAGGGATATCCTCACCCAAATGAAAGTCTTTATGTGCAGCCCCAATAACACTATTGCCGCCCAAATGCTTAATATGGATTTCCTCCCTGGCAAAGGCTTAGGCAGAGACAATCAAGGTATTAAACAACCCATTTCAGTGAAACCTAATCCAAACAAAACAGGACTTGGGTTCCCACAGGATTTAACATGATGGCCATTGACATCCCTGTACCCCATGCTGAAAAATTTCCTGGAAAAAAACAGAGCCAGTATGGGTTGATCAATGGCCCTTAACACTAGAAAAAACCCTAGCAGCTATAGAGTTAGTACAGGAACAACTTGCTGCTGGCCATATGAGCCTAACCAGTCCCCCTGGAATACCCCCATTTTTGTCATAAGAAAGAAATCGGGCACATGGAGACTGTTACAGGATCTGCGGGCTGTAAATAAGATGATGATCCCCATGGGAGCTTTACAACCTGGTCTCCCCTCACCAGTTGCAATCCCTTCAAATTTCCATAAAATAGTCATAGACTTAAAGGATTGTTTTTTTTCCATACCCCTTCACCCTGAGGACAGGCAACATTCGCCTTCAGTGTTCCTCAAACCAATTTTCAGGGTCCAATGCCCCGATTTCAATGGAAGGTATTGCCACAAGGTATGGCCAATAGCCCCACCTTATGCCAAAAATTTGTTGCTGCTGCAATTAATCCAACAAGACAGGCTTGGCCACAAGTCTATATTCTTCATTACATGGATGACATATTATTGCTAGTGGGACCATGCCTAACCGAACTTCATTCTTGCTACCAAAATCTTCTTAAGCATTTAACAGCAAAAGGCCTTCTAATTGCCCCTGATAAGGTACAAACCTCTAACCCCTTTTCTTACCTTGGATTTGAACTCTGGGGTCAACGAGTTCTTACCCCTCGCATCAGGTTACAAACCTCCCATTTGCTGACGTTACATGATTTCCAAAAATTGCTGGGAGACATTCAGTGGCTTCGCCCCTACCTTAAAATACCTACAGAAACGCTTCTCCCGCTCAACAAAATCCTAAAGGGAGACTCTAACCCATCCTCTCGACGGAGCTTAACTACGGAGGCAGCACAAGCGCTCGAAATCATAAACCAGGCTATTCAAACCCAAACTTGTTACCAGATAGACTACCGCCACCCTTTAGTGTTCATAATCCTGGCCACGAATCATACCCCAACCGGTGTTTTCTGGCAATCCTGTTGCAACCTGCAAGGTAAACAAGGTCGTCCACTGCTCTGGGTTCACCTTTCTGCTACCCTCCCCCCCGAGTACTCTCACCATACATCTCTCTCACAGCCGCCCTCATTACTAAGGGCAGGCAAACCAGCCGCCAACTTTTTGGCAAGGACCCGGACTCCCTTATCGTCCCGTATATGCAAGAACAAATCAATTGGCTTTTCCAAACTGATGACGAGTAGGCCGTTGCATGCTCCTCCTTCACAGGCAACATTGACAATCATTACCCAGCTAACCCATTAATTCAGTTCGCCAAAATCCACCCGTTTATCTTTCCAAAGGTCACAAAACAAACACCCATTGATTCGGCGCTCCTAGTTTTCACTGACGGCTCTGCAAACGGAACTGCCGCCTATGTTATCCAAAATCAGGTTTTTTCCATACCCTCCCCCTATGCTTCAGCCCAACTCGTAGAACTCTACGCAGTCCTGCAAGTCTTTTCCTGCCTCCAAAATCAGCCTTTTAACTTATACACCGATAGCGCTTATATAGCCCAATCAGTACCACTGCTAGAAACAACTCCATTCATTAAACCTTCCACTAATGCGGTTCCACTGTTCTCAAAACTACAAAAATCAATTCTCAGAAGGCAACATCCCTTTTTTATAGGGCACCTCCGAGCACACCAACATCTACCAGGCCCTCTAACAAAGGGCAACGCATTGGCAAACTCTGCCACTCAATTGCTGTGCCCTGCCCTTACAGATTCTTTAACCCTGGCCTCCCAAGCCCACCCTCTACATCACTTAAACGCAAATACCCTCCACCTAAAGTATAATATTACTAGAGAGCAAGCAAGGGAAATTGTCAAGACCTGCAAAAACTGTGTAACTCAACTGCCAGTTCCTCATCTAGGAGTTAACCCCAGAGGTCTTATTCCAAATGAGATCTGGCAAATGGACGTAACTCACCTCGCTAACTTTGGACAGCTTAAGTATGTCCATGTGTGTATCGATACTTACAGTGGCTTCATCCTAGCCAGTTTACAATCAGGAGAAGCCTCCAAGCATGTTATATCCCACCTGCTACATTGTTTCTCTATCCTAGGCCAACCTAAAATGATCAAAACAGATAATGGCCCTGGATACACTGGAAAAAATTTTCAAGCCTTCTGCCAGCAATTACAGATTAAGCACGTTACAGGTATACCCTATAATCCTCAAGGTCAAGGGATCATAGAACGAGCCCATCGCACCTTAAAGAACACCCTAAACCGCCTAACTGAAAGCTCTCTTGATCTCTCTAAACAACGACCGCGAGATCTTCTGCACCATGCTCTCTTTGCCCTTAATTTCCTTACATTGGATGTCGGTGGACAATCTGCGGCCGACAGGCACTGGCACCCTAACACAAAATCACATCAGGCTACTGTTATGTGGCGCGACCCATTAACATCGTGCTGGAACGGCCCTGACCCCGTACATATCTGGGGACGGGGCTCAGCCTGTGTATACGACAGAAGAGAAGGAAGCCCACGCTGGCTCCCCGAAAGATTGATAAAACAGGTCAACCCACCCTTTGATAATAACAAAACCTCCAGGGTGGATACCCCCCCACCCCGAGACAACCCTCTCCTTTTATCTTCCAGCACAAGATACGCCTTCTACCGATGCAACTCTGCGCTGCTCCGGGGCTCTTCCTGTGCGGCCTTGCCACTGCCATTGGAACTCTCCTGCTGTACGGCGGTGCCCCCCGCAGCTGGAACACTGTACACAAGATCTTAACCGTCTCACTTTTTGCCATGTATATCGGTCTGCTTATTGCCACCACCTGCCTTTTATAACTCTCCCTATATACAAAATGGACCAGCCTATCTGCTCCATGCTCAAAATCTTCCTTATATGTGTCATGCCAAGAATCTTGCATGGAGGAATGGGACCTCCCGTTTCTCGTGACGTCTTGCTTGAAAGACTCTATGGCAAGCCTTGTGATTGCGGAGGGGGAAAAATGCCTGACCCCGATAGAGATACCACCAAACTCCAGTACGTGCATTGTCCCACTCACATAGCCTATCTAATATCTACCCCTAGCAGAACAGGAGGATTGCAGTTGAAGTGGGTTTGCATAAGTCGTCCAAAAGTAATCCCCTCTGATGACGGCAAACCAGGGCCATGTCCCTGCCGCACTTATTATCCAGCTATTCACCGCAGTTGTTACTCCTCATTTCAATCCTGTACCGGTCCAAATAACCATACTTATTATACTGCCGTTTTGGTAAAGACATCTACTGGTTCATTTGGAGGATCGGGAACTGAAGTCCTGGGTAATCCTAAACTTGCCCAGGCCCCCTGTGGAGGCCCGAATAGTAAAATAGGAGATCAGGTCTGCTGGAACCAAAAACCTCCTGTACATGTGTCAGACGGGGGAGGCCCACAAGACCAAGCTCGACAGATCATTATTCAACATAGAGTTGAAGAATTGGCAAAAAAACTATTCCCTCAAATTGAATATCATCCTCTAGCCTTACCAAAAGCTGCTAGCTCAGATATAGATGCTCAAACCCATGATATTCTTTTTTTTTTTTTTTTTTTTTTTTTACCGGGAGGTCCCGGGGATCGAACCTGGGTCCCTCCATATGGGAGACGGACGCTCAACCAGTTGAGCCACATCCGACCCAACCCATGATATTCTTACAGCCTCCCTTGGGTTACTCAATGAAACCCATCCTGAGTTCATTCAGGGCTGTTGGCTGTGTCTGCGTACAGGAACCCCTATGCCACTAGCTATACCAGCACCCTATGCCGCTTATTCTCCTTATCACAATAACTCCTGTGTCCTTATCCCACCTGTTACAGTGCAACCCATGTTCTTCAATAGTTCTCTTTGTTTATTTTCCCCATCACACAACAATAGTGATGAGCTTGACTTAGGGATGCTCTAGTTTATGCAATGTAACTTAACACGTAATGTATCTGATGCTCTCTGTGCAGACCAGGGTTCAGTATTTGCGGCAATAATCTAGCCTATTCCCTGCTGCCTACTAATTGGACGGGGCTATGCACTCTAGCCTACCTCCTCCCTGACATAGATATTATTTCTGGAAATGAACCTGTGCCTATTCCTAGATTGGATTTTATAGCTGGCCACCATAAAAGAGCCGTATAGCTTATCCCATTTTTGGCTACCTTAGGTATAACAGGGGCCCTTGCCACAGGATCTGCCGGCCTAGGAGTGTCTGTTACTCATTATTCAAAATTGTCTAAACAACTAATTGAGGATGTTCAAGCCCTATCCGGCACGATCCGAGACATACAGGACCAATTAGACTCTTTGGCTGAAGTAGTCTTACAAAATAGAAGAGGGCTAGATCTATTAACTGCCAAACAAGGAGGGATATGTTTGGCTCTACAGGAACGATGCTGCTTTTATGCCAATAAATCTGGAATTGTCCAGGACAAAATTTAAAAGTTACAGGAGGACCTAGACAAAAGAAGAAAAGAATTAGCTGATAACCCCTTATGGAGTGGATTAAACGGAATTCTCCCTTATCTCCTCCCTATACTAGGCCCCATAATAACCCTACTTCTTATACTGTCTTTTGGACCTTGGGCCATAAGAAAAATAATACAACTAGTTAAGGATCAAATTAATTCTGCCCTAAGTAAACCAATTCAAGTGCATTACCACCGACTTCACCTCTCTGATCAAGGCATGACACCAAAAATGATAGAAGATGTCTGCCCTCAGTAAGTAATAACATCCTCCAACCCTCCCCGCCTATGAGCAGCTGAGTGCGAGGCAAAGCACTGCAGGAGATGGTTAAAAGTGAGTACAACCTAACTGTTCTCTGAGAAGCACACCTCATTAGTACAAGGGTTCGTTCTAACTGAGCAGAATGCTCAATAAAACACTGGGCTGGCTAGCCAATGACGGGCAACTGGACTGACCCATCAATCAACCTAAGACAGGGACATGGCCTCCTGTTGCCATGCTTCCCAATGACGGGTAAGACTGATCGGGTGCAGCCCCGACCTAAGACAGGCACAGACCCCCCCCCCCCCCGCAAATGGCACATTTGCATATACGAAACCCCTCCTACGATGAGGCCTCTACTTCCCTCAGCTAGCTATACAATAAATAAGGCTCTAATAAAACAAAAAGGGAGGAGATGTTGGAGGCAGTAAGAAAGAGGTGAAGCTAAAAATGCACGTAATGGCCGACCAACAACAAAGAACAAGCTCGATCCCATATTTAGCCTTCTTGGAGGAAGTAGCTTACCCTGCTCCCGCGCACCCGCGAAACCTTCCCGCCTTCCACAAATAGCAAACCCTCCCTAGCAACCAACTGTGCCCAATCCCAGCCTGCCGCATATGCCTTACACATACTTCCCCTTTCTCATTATATATATATATCACCACCTCCCTTAATAAAGCAGAAGCATGTAGAAAATCTCTCCTGTGTGTCTGTGTCAATTGTCTTTACATCCCTCTCGCTGTGTCGGCGCGAGCCCCAGTTGACTGTCCCACCGGCCGGGACACCTCTTCAGATACCTTAACAGATATCTGACCTAATTCAGGCCTGTGAGATACAAGGGCAGGTTTGGTGGATGCTTTGATGGAACGTTTATCCCCCCTCCCAAGCGAGTCTCTCTTTCACTGTGGTTGGAGTAAGAAGACACAAGTCCTGCAGCTACCAGGATGAAGTCAACCCAGCGAGGAGGGGGTTGCTCAGAGAAGCACAGAGAAACTATGGTGCCAGCTCCTGCCCAATTTCTGGATCTTTCAATTATTAAAGCCACTTTGGGTTTTACTTTCTTTAACTTGATCGCTGAAAGCATCCTATCAGATATATCACTATGCAGTTTTAATAGTACTTTTAATTATATTATTTCATTTGATCCTGACAACAATCTCTCAAAGTGGTCAAAGATTATAATAAACAAGGAAATTGAGAGCCAGAAATGTACAGTGAATTGCTCAAGATCATGTGATAGAAGAGTGGCAGACAGGGATGGGGCTGAAACTCAAACCCATCACTTACTTCCTCTTGAGTTCCATGCTCTATCCACTGGCCTGCATAGATCCGCAAGCAGAAAGTGATCTGACGACCCCGAGGGGCAGTCCACACTGCAGAAGCCACACTGGGGTGTAACCAACATCAGAGAAGGTGGTGACTGTGGTCTCCCCAAATCGTCCCCCTCTGACCCATCAAGCTTGGGATCGCAGGCTGCACAGCCCTCAGGGCCAGTGGGGATTTGGATGCGGATCCCACTGGCTAACAGAGACACCCCTGAAGGAGCCCAGTGTGCTGTTTCCAGAGCACAGCGAGGAGGAAGACTGGGAGCGAGCCTGGGGAGAATCGTGCCTGAAGGTTAGCATTTGCAAATTAAGCCTAAAAGCTCAATCCTCTTTGGAGAACACCAGCAGAGTCCTTCTGCATCCAGCCCCAGGGTACCCCTCCCCGAGGCAGTGCACTAACTTGTGAAATGCCACCAGTGCAGTCCATTAACTTAACTTGACAGTTGAAGTGCAACTCCCACCCCTCCCCCGGGAAGCAGTGATTAAGCCTTGAGCAGTCATTGACTCTTCATTGTGATTGAGTCATCACTCCTTTCCAGAGAGGGAAAGGCTTGGAGAGGCAAGAAGGAAGGCTGATATCTCCCTGGTACTGGGAACCTCTGCTGTCTGGGGGTCCGTGGGCCTCCCTCTTGTCTGACCCCACCAAGGGCAATCACCATGGACATGGAGAAGGGACAAAGAGGCACACTAAAGTGGCCGAGGCTAGAAGGAACTGCTCCTTGCCTTCCCACCGCCTCTCCCAGAGCCCCCTCACCCAGAAGAGAATGCCAACAGGAAGAAACCTTTCTATTTCCATCTATTGTTCTCAGTCTCTTTCATCCCCAAGTCTGCTTTGATGTCAGGGGCTGGGACTGGGTGGGAAGCAGCTTCTCAGGTTGGGGCAGGGAGGGCTGACCCTGACCCGAGTCAAAACCTGCTGGCAACAAACAGTTGACCTGCTTATAGCTTTCTTGGAGACACTTGAGTTTCCCAGGGATCATCAGGCAGAAGGACCGGAGCAGAGGGGAACCAAATGTGAACTGACCAGCCTCCCAGAGCGGACATCATGGTCACCCCACAGTCGGGAACAACACTGGCCACATCAGATCAATACGAGGGAAAATAAAAAAACCCAAATCCCTTCTTACCTGGTGGGACACAATCCAGTGGAGTCTAAAAGGCGTGGCTTGGAAAAGGGCTCTGCCATTCCCCAACAGCAAGACCTCAGGGCAGTTGGTTAACCTCCCTGTGCCTCAGATTCCTCCTTCCCAAACAGGGGCTGATGATAGCGACACTCTTAAATAAGACAAGACCCACAGAGCACTAACCGCATGTGCCTGCTGCATCCATCCGTGCTCATTATTAAACAGCGGCTATTACTTTCACTTGTCGCAAGTGGGGGGAGAAGGAAGATTTTACAAAGAGAAGGAAAATGTGAATTGTGGTGAGTGGAATTGCACAGGCATTTAAAAAAAAAAAAAAACATTAGAAATAACATTGCAAACTGAGTAAATGCTCACCAGACCCGGGTTTGGGCAGGTTGGGGGGTTTAATAAGGCTTGTTGATTGAATCTCAAAGCTTATCCAGGGCTGGGTTCTATCTTGATCGCTTCTGATACCTATGGTTGACTCCACAAGGCCAAGAATCTCCACCACGGGCCAGGGGAGAGCATGCCCCTTTGCAAAAGCTTCTCGGCAATTCTGATTCACCTCCAGGAAGAGCCACCCTCTTCACCAGGGTTGGGATCACGGCCAAAGTGGGACTTGGGTAAAGTCTTCTGTAAAGGCTCTAGCAGAGAAGCTGGTACCCAGTAAGCATGGCTAAGTGGTGGCTCTCATCATTACTGGTATTGTGATGGTGGCTCAGCTCCAAATACCAATGCCAAGCCGTGGGGTTAGTGTCTTCATCCTACAAACAGCAGCTAAGGGGTATACCACCACCTGAGGGACTTTTTCCAAACCCTGTGGTTAGTAAGAGCACAGCAAGGACCACACCCCAGCCTGCTCACTCCAAGCCAAGCACTCCTGCTCCTCCAAGGAGCCACCTCCTACCCTCCTCTGGTCTGGGACATAGACCCTCAGAGGAGGAGATCCTGGCCTGGCAGGGACCACTGTGCAGCTCTGCTGTTAAGACCCATCACCACCCTCAGCTCTCGGCCATGAGGGGAGCTGATGGGCCCTTTACCAAGCAGCAGGATGAGGACAGCGAGCCCATTCTCCAGTGGCCCAAAGAGGTAAATCCTGGGAACCCAGCCCGCTGCTTCCTCCTGCCAGAGAGGTCATCAGGAGCCCAGAAGGAAGTAGGCCAGGAGGCCAGCCAAGCCGACCAGAACTCATCCCAATGCTGCAGGGAAAACCAGGTGTGCTGTTGCGGGTGGGGGACCCATTGCATTTTGTAAATGGTGTTTCACCAGGCACCTTGTGGGTACTTATTATGGGCCAAGAATGAGCCTTATCTATCTCCACCAAAACCAGAAGGGTATCTGATGGAGGAGTAGGTCCACCCCAGCAGAGCCACGCTAGAGGGGAGCAAGGAGAGAAGCCAGGTCAGAGCCGACCCTGCTGGCATCTCCCCAACCTGTTCAGACACCTGGAGCAGCTGGTGGGATGTGGGGTACAGGAGTGGGAAGTCCTTAGGAAGTGGAACATGGCACCACTTCTGTCCCTAATCCACGGGTTCTCACCCTGGGTTCCTCTGTGTACCCATGGAACCCCTGCAGTTGTATGCACAGCTAGGGAGGAATCATGGATACATTTTTCCTGTGGAGAGGGTGGATAGCTTTCATCAGATTCTTAATCCTTCCATGCAGGACACCACATTGCATGAAGACAGAGGGAAACAGAGTTCCTGCCTTCCCAGGTCGTGGTTCCCTGTGATGGGAGTGACCCAGGGGCTCTATCACTCCCCATCTCCCAAAAAACCAGGAGCCTCTGAGCCTCTGCATCCAATTCAACCCCTCATTCCTCAAGCCCAGCTAACTCCTTCTTGCCTTCTGATTTCAGAATAGGTGCTTCTTCCTCCAGGAAGCCCCCCTGGTGCCCCTGAGCTGACCTATGGGCTCTGCCATGTGCACTTCCCCCATTGGGGCACTTCTCACACCTTTTGGCAATTGCTTCTCAATTTGTCTGTTTCCCCACTAATCTTAACACCCATGAAAGCAGTAGACATGACTTTCAGGTGTTCCGCTCTATCTTCAGCCCCTGCCCTTCACAGCCTACCACCAGGCCCAAGCAGGGGTAGGCCTCAGCTGTCATTTCTTACTGTCCACGCATAGGGTGGCTGGCAGTGCTCAGAGCAGCTCGGAGCCCAGAGAAGCCTTGATACCTGGCCCAGGGCTGCCCAGCTCCACGAGCACTGCAGGGGCATCGCAGCCTCCTGGCTCTCCCCAGGAAGGCAGGCATCCTAACTCCCTCCATGCGCTTTAGGGTGGGCTTCACAAATCTACCAGACTCTGCTACAGTCTTACTGCTCCCTGGGCCTCCCTCCTGGTCACTTGCCCCTAGCTAGCGCCAATACCTGGTGCTTCTCCAGGTGGTGGCCTTAGGAAAGCCTGACGCTGAGGCTACGGACTCCAAGCCAGCGGCTTCTGCTCTGGGAGCCTGGCCTATAGACTGGCACCACCGCCTGGCGAGCAGCGGTACTGAGGCTCGCCTTTACATCCCAAATCCCCATTGAGTTATCAAGCTCTTCGCTTGCTGAGTTCCCTGCCCTCCGTGAGGGATGTGAGGGGGCCAAAGACTTAAGCACATGCCCACTACAAGGAGCTTATCATTAAGTTGGAGAAACGAATCAGGCTAAAGGAGCTGGCTGACAGAGGATAAGCTTATATGCCAACAGGCCACCTGACTCAGATGGAGGAGGCGAGAGGGGCAGGTGGAAGGCCTGGCTGAGGCCTCCAGGATGCCCAGGCCGTGGCACCTCAGGAAATGTGGCCTCCAGACTCAACCTCCCTCAGAAAATGTCTCTCAGCCAGGGTCGGGCACGTGGGCTTTGCAGCTGGGCAACCTTAGGTTTGAATCCTGGCTCCTCCACAGACCAGGGGTGTGGTCTTATCTAGCAAGTTACTTCTCTTCTCAGAGGTTCATGTCTTTAATCTGTAAAAGGGGCTTAAGGACGCTTGCCTTGCTGTGTTGTTGTGATGATTCAATTAAATAATGAATGTGGACCATTCGACACCCCTGCCTGGCTCATAGTAAGTGCTCAATAAATAGAATCTCTTCTTAAAAGCGGCTTGTTAATAATAGGGATCCAAGGTTTAAGAATGATGACTTTTAAAAAATATGAATTAGAACAGATTCAAGTTCATCCCTAAAATAACATTGCTCACAGTTCCTACTCACTGGCATTCCTGAGGAGCAGGAAAGGAGTAGAGTGGCCACCAGCTGAGAAGGGCATGATGGCCCACAGCCCTCAGCCTGACTTAGGTAAGCTTGTAGCCATGGGGAGACCCTACAGGAATGGCATCAAGAGCCGTAGATAAACCTAGTAACAGAAGCTAGTACCGATTGAGTGCTGGCTAGACGCCTTGCACCGTCCTAAGTTCTTTCCCTTCTCTGACTCACTAAATCCTCACACCAACCCTATGAGCAGATGCCATTATTTTCTCTGTTCTAGAAGTGAGAAAGCTGAGTTACCCTAGGACGGGGGACCAGCCCAAGGCCACACAGCTCATAAACAGCAGAACTGAGATGGGAGCCAGGCAGTCTGGAGTCTCTGCTCCCAACCACGAGGCTACACCTCCTCTTTGATCTCAGAACTATTTTCATCCCCATTTCTCAGCAGAGAAAACTGCCGTTCAGAGAAGTGAAGTAACTTGGGGGAGGTACCCAGGTATTCCCTGACAGAGCTTGGATAGTGATGATTATGATTTGTGATTTTTAATCACTTTGAGTTTTCTCTTTAATTCTATTTAGGACCCAGAAAGTAAAAGTCAACCCTTCTCCAGTAGCAGGAATTGCAAGCAGTGAATGTGGGGCCCTGATGTCCCACATGTGGCAGTAGCTGGTCTATATTGAGAGAGAAGGAAACCATCACACAGAGGGAAGTTCAGGCAAGGTGCAGTTACTCCGGAAATCCAGCTGCATCCTTCCCTTTCAAAGATTTAGTGGTGCAAATTCAGGATTTGATTCCAGGAGCCGATACATGTGTCCTCTGTCCCCAACTTGTTATAAGTTGGGTATCAGTCACCTGCAACCACAAAGGGTTCTTAGCTGAAAGGCGACATGGAGAAACAAGAAGCAAAAACCCAGAAGAGGGGAGGATACGGAAGAATCAGAGAGAGGCGGAGCAAAGCCCAGAGAGGCAGAGCAACAAAGAGCACAAAGCCAGAGAGGCCCAAACCCCCAGCACTCTGTGCTCCTGAGCCTGGCTCCCCTGCCCCCACGCTGCCCCAAGCAGCTGAGGAAACGTCCACAAACGGTCACTTGGGAACAGATCCTGTTCCAAATGTATGTACATTTCACAGTCCCTATGACTTCCACATGTACCCACTCATTTGTATCCATTTCTCCTTAGAAAAGCCTCACAATAAATCTTCATACCCACTAGAAAAACTCCCCGTGGTCCAGATGTCTCCTACATGCCTGGTTCCTCCTGCTTCCCTCCCCACCCCACCGCCCCAGCAGGGCGCTCCTGGGACAGCAGATGGCGTCATTCACTGAGAGCTGACCCTAGCCCGCTCCTCAGGAAGGCAGTGCTGTCCTGACGCAGCAGGGGCTGCACCGCAGCAGCTGGCCCAAATTACCAAGGTGTGGCCTTCTTCCTCAAATCGCTCACAGCCCAACAGGCCACACAGGCCATCCGGACTCTGCTCTTAGAAAAGGGATGTGGAAAGAGCACTGTCCAGTCCTCTCCTTTTGAGAGAGTCAAATGGGACCTGGAGGGGTCCAGCCAGCCGACAGATGCGTTCCCACCGGGGACAGGTTTCCCGGTGCCCCATCTAATCCTGGGCCACGCAGCACTCTGGTCACTCTGGAATCTGCATCCAGTTACACTCTCCACCTTCTTTGTTCCCCTGGCCTACTTTTACCTCCTCTCAGAGCTCACACTAGAGGGGATCTGGGTGAATTTCATCAACCAGCCATTTATAGGCTCACTGAAGGGCCCTTAGGGGTCAGCGGATCAAATCCTCCCTAACTAGTGTCGATTAGCCTCTTCGATTCTAAGCACCAGAAATTGACTGTACTTAACTGAAGCAAAACAAGACAGTTTTAAGCAGAAGCTGGGGAAGCTCATAGAAGTGAGGAAAAGCCAAAGACTTTAGGCCATGAAAGGACTGGCTCCTAGACTCAGGAGAAGCGTCTTGAGGGCCCCCATGCGGAAGACTAGGTGCCAAGTGCTTGCCATGTTTTGGTTCTAATCTGAAAGGCAAACTCTAGGGCTAGCATCAGAATCACCTGGGAAGCTTGTAAATACACAGATTGATAGAATTTGTGATGCCGTTTCTGATTCTGAGGTGGGACTCCAGAATTTTGCCTTTCTAACAAGTTCCTAGGTGCTGCTGGTGCTGCTGGTCTGGGGACCCCACTTTAAGAACCACTGCTCCGGAGAACCCTAGCTTGGTTGTGTGCTACTCTTAGCTGGGGAGCAGGGAGCACCTTGAGAAATGGTCCCTCCAAACGTGCACTCAATGGGATCGGCACAACTGCCCCAAACAAACTCAGGATGCTATGACCAAAAGGCAGAACAAATGTTAGGCAGGGAAAAACACAGATGTCCACTAAGCCCCTCCTTTGCCATTGTCTGAATCTCCTATGACAACATCCCCACAAGAGGGTCAACCAGCTTGCTCTTGAATTCCTCCAGGGACAGAAAGCTCACCATCTCACCATGCCCATTCTATTTATGGGTGGCTTGATTGTTGGAAAGTCCAGACCCCTATGATATCATTGTCCTCTGGTTAAAACACTAAGAGGCTAATTCCCTCTCTATGCAGCAGCCTTTCAAATATTCGGCAATGATGCTCAGGCTTCCCTTTGGTTCTATGGGTTAAATATCCCCCCTACTTCTGCTGCTCTTCATGAGGCATGATGAGCCTCCTTGCCATCTTGATGAACAAATCTCCTCTGTCAAGCAGGCGACATGTTTACTGCAGACCTGTTATCTCAGGCTCAGTGCTTTCACTGGCAATATAGTAGCAAAAAGGACAAACACTGCCCTTGATGTCATAGAACTTTAGTGGGTAATAAAAAATGAAATTTAGTTCTACAGCTGAGATCTCTCCAGCATGCAGCAGTGAGTCTATCACCTCCCTCATTCTAGTTAACATGCTTCCATTAGTGTAGCCTGAGATGCCATTAGTTTTTGCAGCAGCCACATCCTACTATCAACTCATTATTATTATTCAAAAAATATTTAGTGAACATTTACAGTGTTCCCAGCTCTATGTTATACATTACAAGGATGCAAGAGAAGAGGCATGGTGTCAGCCTCTTAGAGGTTGCCATTAGTCTTGCTGAAATGTTGGTTACATGACAACTGGATACAATCTCCAGATTCCCAAAGAGGACACCCAAAGGGTCATCATCACCAGCCCCAAGCCTAGGGTCCCATTACGACTGCTTAGCTCCTCTGTATCAGCAGAGCCCCTGTTGGAGGGTGAGAACCCACAGGCTGAGCCATCCGGCCATCATGTTTCCAGGGTGCAATATGTAGCCTGGCTCTCTTGAGCCTCCCCCAACTGCAGCAGATGGGAGGTCTCCCTGCCACTCTCTTTAAACAGTTTCCTGAATGGTCAGCCTGGAGTTTCCTGAATGGTGGGGAGAAGGGCTGCAGCATCAAAGAATCACGAGCTGGGAGGATCCTTAGCAATCACCTTAGTCCAACTATCTCATATAACAAAAGACCCTGGGGTCCCAGGAGGTGACGGGATTGCTTGAGTTCGCAGAGCTGACAGAAGAAAATTGGGATCCATAACCCAGGGCACCTTGTGCCATCAAATCCTGTGCTCCCCCCACTACACCATCCAGAAGTGAGTGTGGGTGGCAAGTAATAGAAAAGGGAAACATGGTTTGCTCATAAACTAATCCACTCAGGAGACATTAATGAAAAAGTGCTAGAAAATGCACTATACACACACACACACACACACACACATCAGTAAGCAATTGATGCAACCTAAGCAATATATCAGGGGAAATTCCTTTGATTTCTATGATGGAACAGGCTAAGACAGAACATTCTTCAGTGCAGCCGGGGCAACAGAAACAGAGGGCGGCCATAACTCAAAGCCCAACACGCATTTGTTGTGAAATTTGCAATGCCAAGGGAACTAATTCTCAGGGAGCCATGGCATTGGGAGCCAAATGCATGAAGGCGATGTACTGGTCAGATGCCCCAGATTCAAGTACTCTGAGAGGAAACATGGCTGTTAACCAGCCCAGCTGTTGGCCAAAGCTCTACGGGAGAAAGAAAATGAGGACTGCCTCTTTTCAAAGTCAGAACTATCCCTGATGTGTGTGAAAGTAACACACAGGTAGTGTGTGCAGGGGTGGGGAGCATTTGGGGGGGGGGTGAAAGGAAGGGAGACACCTTGATTTCAGAAGAACAGGACAGAGCCTAATAAGAGTTAACACTTGTGTAGCACTTACTACGGGTCATACACTGTTCTAAGCACTTTGAAATATTAACTCCTCTCAATAACGTGAGGAGGTGAGCTATTGCTACCCCCCATTTTATATATGAGTAAGCTCACTGATAGAGACGTGAAGTAGCCTGTCCACGGGGACACAGCTAAGCTGGGGTTTGAATCTAGGTAGTTTGGTTAAGAGGGCCCAGCCTCTCTGCTATACCACCATCGGTCAGAAGAATTGATAAGTTGCTGCTGATGCCCCCAATGTGCCCATATAATAGCCCAGAGTGCCTCGGTTCCCCAGATCCGCTGTTTGGGACCTGCCTCAGCTTTCCAACTTGACCTGTAGTTCACCAATATCAATGCAAAGGACCTCAACAAATTCTGGTAATAATATTTTTTTCTTTTTGCTGTTTGGTTAGAGAGCCCTTATTTATAGCCAAACTGCACTGTTTCAGGTTTCTTAATAGATAATGAATTGGCACATCATTATGGTGTATAATGGCCATTTATTTTCTTCCCATTTATTTCACACTTACCCATGATTCAATGAAAATTTGCGTTTTTACCCTACACTCAAGGAGGGGCCACCTCTGTATCCTAAATGAGCCCCAAGAATTATCGGCCTCATTCAGCAACACTTAGCAGCCTGGCACCATGCTAGTCACTAAGGGGACAACAGTGGACAAGATACAATCTCTACCTTAATGAATTCCAGCTCGTGGAAAGATCGAGTACAAACAAGAGTTACAATACAACATGGAGAGCAGTTCCATAAAAGTGTGTCCAAAAGGAAACAAAAAGGAGGGGAACCTAGCTCTTGGGAAAGTAGCAGGAAAAGAGGTTTAACAGAGAGACTGGCCTCACTTTGTATGCAGCTAAGAAGTCTGGATTGTCCTCTAGGAGGTGGAGAGGCACTGGGAGGCTCTAAGCAGGGGGTATATTTTAGAAAGATTCCCTGCGAGATGCTAGGAGGGCAGACTGGAGGGAAGTGGGAAAACCAGCCAGAAGGTGACTGCGGAGTCCAGGCAAGAGTTGAGGGTTAGAATAAGGCAGCGGCACTGCAGATGGGAAAGAAAAGATAGATTTTTTTTCCCTGTGGGGTTCACTTGGGCTAAAGATTCATTTGCCATAATATTCCCTCGGATCTGGCTCTGATCATGGCTGAAGAACTATAGAGACCTGGCTTTTAGGTTATGTAATTTTAAGTTTCCAGAAGACCACCTGCTCTTGAGCAAGTCACATTTTCTGGAACTCAATCTATGAATTCACAAAGTGAGAATCAGAATATCTACCTCTGCAGCTTGTTAGGGGGATTCAGCTAACTTAGGTGCCAATATGGTCTCATCTCCTTTTATCTTTCCTAATAACAACAACAAACAGCTACATTTACTGAGCACTAACTACATGCCAGGCACTACTCTAAAATTCATTAACTCATTTCATCCTCGCAACAACCTTATGAGATCGGCGCTGTGTTTATGTACAAGATGAAGTAACTTGCCAACTTCTCACAGACAGTGGCAGAGCTAGGATGTGAACGCAGCAGTGTGGCTCCAGACTCTTTCCCACTCCACTAAAACCACCTGCCCAAACTGCCCAAGCACCCACACACTTTTTTGTACAGGAAGCCCAGGATCTGCCTCCCTAGCCCTCCTTCCTTCCCTGTGTCGTCAAAACATCCTACCTCAGTATGTTTTCTTCACCCTGGCACCAGGTGAAGAAAGAACAAGCAAGGCTCCAGGATGTGTAAGTTCATTGAGGTTGGTGGGCCACACTGTGGGAGATGTTTGTGTGGGATGTGGTGGGAGGTGTGGGAGGTGGGCAACATGGGAATCCCAGTGGGTTCCGTGTAATATTTTAGGTAATCTAAGCACCTCTTAAAATATATGTATATATATATATATATAAATAACATTTTTGTAAGCAAATACACATATGCATATATATTTATATATCATTTTACAAATGTTTGTATGTATTGTGAGAATTTTGATTTTTACCCATAATAAAAAAAAAAAAAAGAACAAGCTCAGCCCTCTACTGCCATTGCCAAATCCTGCCACGAGGGGTCGCTGCAGAAGGTCAATCCTGCAAGGTGGGTTCGAGGGATCCGTTGCTGGGGTGTTGAAGCTGGTTCACGTTCCTACTAGGCTACCAGGGAGTCACAAACTGGGGCTCTGAGACCTCGCCTTTTCTATAATCCCTCACCCACATGCTTGGCTAATGTTCCTCAAATCCCACGGGGCAGGGGAGGGGTGGTGGCGGAACCAAAGTTGTTTCCAGCCCCCTGTTGACTGGACCACCAACGTGGACTCTATTTTCCATTCTGGTGGATCCCTTGGGGTTCCTTTCTACTAAAATGCGTTGGGCAGGGCCATGCCAATAGACCAGGGACCAGGTCTCCCTAACTTCGAGTTTCAAGGAGCCACTAAACTTGTGGTCTAAGTGCCTTTACACACAGGAGACCCTGGGACAACTTGTGCAAATTGGTTCACCCTCTCTGAGACTTGACTATTAAAGGGAGAGGTGGCATTTTCTAAACACACACACACACCAAGGTGTCCTACCCTTTTCTCAGGTTATTAGGTGTCAACTCCTCTTATGTATAACACGGCTAATAGGGACTCCAGTGACTCTTGCCTGAACAAAAGTCTGCTCCTGGATATCCAGTTCTGTTCACTAACATGTCTAAAGAGAAGATGACTATATATCTTCCCATAACCTGCAGAACTGTGTGGGAGAGAGTGTGGTCTACAATGTAAACTATGGTCCATGCTCAGTGGCAAAGTCCCAGGATACGTTTATCAATTGCAATGAACGCGCCACACTAATGAAGGATGTTGTTTATGTGGGAGGGTGTGGGAGGTGTGGGGAGCAGGGCATATGGGAATCCCTGTATTTTTTGTGTAACATTTGTTTTGTAAGTATCTTTAAAAAAATTTAAAAATATATTTTAAAAAAGTAATAAAATGGTAATTTAAAAAAAGAGAGAGACAATTACATGCTGTGTTGGTTTGAAGCTGTACATACCCCAGAAAAACAGGTTCTTAAATTTAACCCATTTCTGTGGGTGTGAACCCATTTTAAGTAGGACCTTTTGATGAGGTTACTTAAATTAAGAAGGCATGCCCATCTCAATCAGGATGGGTCTTAATCCTATTACTGGAGTCCTTTATAAGTGCAGTGAAATTCAGACAGAGGGAGAGAAAGCCACAGAAGCAAGAAGCTGAAATTCAACAAAACCCAGAAGAGAATGGAGACGCTAGGAGACGTGGCCATGTGCATTGCCATGTGACAAGCTAAGGACCAAGAATCACCAGCAGTCAGCCCTTGATGACGCCTTAATGACACTTACTTTGATTTGGACTTTCTTTAAGCCTCAACATCATAAACAAATAAATTCCCATTGTTTAACCCGACCCATTGCACAGTATTTGCTCAAGCAGCCTAGGAAACCTAGCCATGAGGAACCCTCTCCTACAGCAGTTAAGAACTTCACACCCGAGGTTTAGGATGGGCCAAGGGGCTAACCTAGACTATGGACTATCATGAAAGGTGCACTCTTATTTTTAAAATATGAATGCAATTTTCTGTCCTGGGCAGAAAGACTCTGAGGCTGAAACCTATTACAAACACAAACTTCTTCATAAAATTGAGAGTTCTAACACCAATCTTTGGCAAGAGTATGTGGAATGCCACAGAAAATCAGATTCATTCTCAAGTTTAACCACAATTAGGTGGCAGATTTAGGAAATAGACATATTTCCTAAATAGACACCCAGGTAAATTTGAATTTCAAGTAAACAATGAATAACTTTTAATATAAGTATGCCCCGTGCAATACTTAGGACATACTTATAGTAAAAAATTATTTGTTATTTATCTGAAATCCAAATAGAACTGAGTGCCCTATATATTAGTAGGACAATCCCACTCTTAACTACAGCCACGTTCAGAAGCAAATCCAAGTCCTAGGAAAGCAAAGATTAAAGGAGCTTAGGTCAGTAGTTAAAATTCATTTGCCTACTCCAAAATGATCAGTGGTTCTTAAGCCTGTTTTTTTAAATTCCCCAGTTGTCCATTTCTGCTTCACAGGGATTCGTGGTAAACCGGTCTGGGGTGAGGACCTGGGGGATGCTAATGTGTAACTGGGACTGAGAATCACTGCTTTGAAGTGGAGTTGTCTGTACGTCTATTCAGCAGAAAACTTTTCTGACTGATACACTTTATTTACAATTATAAGCTTCCTGAGCTCATACCTCACAGTGAGTTCACACTGACAACAGCCATGACTGCACTAAGGGTAAGTTGGCTTTACCAATAGTTCCTGTTGCTACCAAAATGGCATTTCTAAACAGACTCTTTGTCCTACTAATTCCACTCTAGAGAATCAATACTAGGCAAGGAGTCCAGGAAAAGTTTACATACAGAGATGTTCATCGGCCTATATATGTAATAAAAAATCGCAATTCATGTAAAAGTCCCACAATAGAAAAATGGCTAACCAAATTTAGATACACTTCTGTTAGATATGTATCTATGATACATAGGATATGATAGAGCAAATAAAACCATGTTTTCACAAAATATTTACTTATGATGGGAAAAACTGGCAATATGATGTTAAGAAATGGAAGCAGGATATAAAAGCATATATGCATTAGAGTGATTAATATTTCAGATTCTTAAATACACAGAGAAAAAAGATTGAAATGAAATATACCAGAAAATTAATAAGCATTTATCTTTGACTTGTGGTATTATTAAGGTATTTATTTCCTCAGTTTTTATTTTCCTGTTTTAGTTTCCAAAATTCTTTACAATCAACAAATATTACATTTATAACTAAAGACAATGAATGTTTCTGTAATGTTATTAGTTCCCATAATGGCCAAATAGGTAACTCAAACCAGTCCTTCAATGAGCACAGCTAAAAGGCTGGACAAAGTATTAAAAACTACCTCTTAAGAGCATCATAGAAGCTTCCAGCCAACCAAGATGGCAATGTAAGACACTCCAGGATGCTGTTACCACACAGAATCTTTGAACAACTAGTGAAAACTGGCAAGCCATTTTCCTTAAACTTCAGGAAAATAGTTAAACTGGGCAAGTGCTGAATCAAGAAAACACAGGTTTAGAGACAGTAGGAAATCTCTCAGCACTCTTGCTGGCCCCTCCCCAATCCTCTTTACCGTACAGCGTGGAGCTGACCTGCACTCCAAATGTGGGTCCCTGACCTGTTCTGGAGATAGCAGAGAAATCCCTATGCGCCTAAAATGGGCGATGTAAGTAAAGCCTTTCTAGTAATAACAGCAATTGTTAATGGCTTGAACTCCCCAATCAAAAGACATAGACTGACAGAATGGGTTAAAAAAAAAAAAAAAAAAGAGCCATCTATATGCTGGCTACATAAGACTCACCTCAGGCATAAGGACACAAGAAGGTTGAAAATGAAAGGCTGGAAAAAGATATTCCACACAAATAGTACCAAAAAGATCTGGAGTTGAGATACTAATATTGGACAAAATAGATTTAAATACGAAATTGTTAAGAGATAAAGAAAGTCATTACACATGAATAAAAGTGACAATTCACCATGAAGAAATAACTATAATAAATATTTATGCACCTAAGCTGGGTGCCCAAAGATACATGAAGCACACACTGACAAAATTGAAGGGAGAAATAGACGTCTCTACAATAGTCATTGGAGACTTCAAGACACCACTCTCAGCATTGGCTAGAACATCTGGACAGAGGATAAATAAGGAAACAGAGAGTTTGAATAATATGATAAATGAACTAGACCTAACAGATATTTATAGAGCATTACACCCCAAAACAGCAGAATATACATTCTTTTCAAGTGCTCATCAATCCTTCTCCAAGGTAGGCCATATGCTGGGTCACAAGACAGGTCTCAATAAATTTTAAAAGACTGAAATTATACGAAGCACTTTCTCTGATCACAAAGGAATGAAGCTGGAAACCAGTAACAGACAGAAAAGGGAAAAGTTCACAAATATTTGGAGATTAAACAACACACTCAAATAATCTGTGGGTCAAAGAAAAAATTGCAAGAGAAATTAGTAAATATCACAAGACAAATAAAAACAAGAACACAACATATGAAAACCTATGTGTGGGAAGTGGATATGGCTCAAGCGATTGGGATCCCGTCTACCATAGGAAAGTCCAGGGTTCAATTCCCGGGGCGTCCTGGTGAACGCAAGCTGGCCCGCGCGGCATGCTGTCCCAAGCAGAGGGCTGGCTTGCACAGGAGTGCTGGCCCATGCAGAAGTGCTGGCCCAAGTGGAGTGCTGGCACAGCAAGATGACGCAAGAAAAAGACACACAGAGGAGAGACAATGAGAGATGCAGCAGACCAGGGAGCCAAGGTGGCGCAAGAGATTGAGCCTCTTTCCCACTCCGGAAGTTCCCAGGATCAGTTCCCGGTGCTACCTAAAGAGAAGACAAGCAGACACAGAAGAACACACAGCAAAGCGACTCAGAGCAGACAGCGAGTGCAAGAACAACCGGGGGGGTGGGGGAGGAATAAACAAACAAATAAATAAATCTTTAATTAAAAAAAAAAACTATGTGGCAGAGCAGGTGTAGCTCAGTGGAGTTCCTGCTTTGCATGTGCAAGGTCCCAGGTTCAATCCCCGTTACCTCAGAAAAAAAAAAAAAAACTATGGGACCTCTCAATCAGAAACAAACTGGGCACCACCATCCTAACACCCTCAAGATTGAAGAATGAACAAACATAAGGACTGGAGTAGACTTATTATTCTAGTAATGGAAGAACATGTAACAGCAGAGGTTCTGAGGGGAGAGAGAGAAAAGAATAGGTGTAACATGGGGACATTGGAATTGTTATGCACAATATTGCAATCAGATACAGGCCATTATACATTTTTGTCAAAACCTATAAAACTGTGTGATGCAAAGTATAAACCATAATTTAAATTATAGTCCATGGTTAATAGCAAAGCTTCAATATTTGTTCATCAATTCTAACAAATGTACCATACTAATGAAAGATGTTGTTAATGGGGAACAGTGTTGGAGGAGGATGGGTGGGGTATATGTGAATCCCCTATATTTTCAATGTAATATTTATGAAACCTTCTTTAAAAAATAAGAATTATTTTTATTTAAAAAAACCCTGGGGGAGTGGATGTGGCTCAAGTGGTTGAGCACCTGCTTCGCACATGGAAGTTCCCAGGTTTGGTTCCTGGTGTCCCCTAAAAACAAAAAAACAAACAAATAACAAGCAAACAAATGGAAAAACCAACTCAGGGAGTCAATGTGGCTCAGTGGTTGAGCACCGGCTTCCCACATATGAGGTCCCAGGTCCAATCCCTGGTCCCAGTACCTTACAGAAAAGAAAAAAAAAGAAAAGAAAATACTTATGGGGTACAGCAAAGGCAAAGGCAAACGCTGAGAGGGAAATTTATAGCCCTCAATGTTTACATTAAAAGAAGAAAGAGCTTAAATTGAAGACCTAACTGCACATCTAGAGGAACTAGAAAAAGAACAGCAAACTAAACCCAAACCAAGCTGAAGGAAAAAAATAGTAAAGATCAGAGCAGAAATAAATGAAATCGAGAACTAAAAAACAAGAGAGAATCAACAAAGTCAAAAGTTGGTTCTTCAAGAAAATGAACAAAATGGACAAATCCTTAGCTAGACTTACAAAGAAAAAAAAAAAGATGCAAATAAATAAAATCAGAAATGAAAAAGGAGACCTTACCACTGACCCCACAGAAATAAGAGATCAAAAGAGGATACTATGAACAAATGTACGCCAACAAACTAAACAATGTAGATAAATTCCTAGGAAGTTATGAACAACCTGCACTGACCTTAGAAGAAAGAAAAGACCTCAACAAACCAATCACGAGTAAAGAGATTGAAACAGTCATCAAAAACCTCGCAACAAGGTAAAGCCCAGGACCAGATGGCTTTACAGATAATTCTACCAATCATTCAAAGATAATCTAATACCAATCTTGCTCAAGCTCTTCCAAAAAATTGAACAGGAGGGAAACTACCAAACTCATTCTGTGAAGCCAATATCACCCTAACACCAAAACCAGATAAAGATACTACCAAAAAAATTAATTACAGACTAATTTCTCTAATGAATATAGATGCAAAAATCCTCAACAAAATACTTGGAAACAGAATCCAAAAGCACATTAAAAGAATTATATACCAAATCAACTAGGTTTTATCCCAGGTATGCAAGGGTTTAATAAAAGAAAATCAATCAGTGTATAGTAAAAGTTGTGAACTTACAAAAAAACATGCATAGTTGAAGAAGAAAAATCTCAATTGATGCAGAAAAGGTATTTGACAAAATACAGCATCCTTTCTTGACAAAAACACTCAGATAGGAGTAGAAAGAAGCTTTCACAATGTGGCAAAGTGCATATATAAAAAACCCACAGCAGGGGCGGATGTGGCTCAAATGGCTGGGCGTCCGTCTCCCATATGGAGGGACCCAGGTTCGATCCCCAGGACCTCCTGGTAAAATAAAGAAAAATATATTTAAAAAACAAACAAACAAAAAAAAACCCACAGCTAGCATTGTACTCAACAGTGAAAGACTGAAAGCTTTCTCACTGAGATTGGGAACAGGACAATGGCAATGTCTTGTTCCTCAAGACATTGGTCTTGACATTTGTCAACAATGTCACCATTGTTATTCAATATTATGCTAGAAGTTCTAGAGACCAATAAGGCAAGAAAAAGAAATAAAAGGCACCCAAATAGGAAAAGAAGAAGTAAATTTTTCTCTATTCACTGATGATATGATTCTATATCTAGAAAATCCCAAAAAAATCAGTATTCATTGCTGATGAGCAATCTAAGAAGGAAGTCAGAAAAAAATTCCATTTAAAATAGTGACTAAAAGAATCAAATATTTAGGAATAAACTTAACCAAGGACATAAAGAACCTTTATTCAGAAAACTACAAAACATTGCTAAAAGAAACCAAAGAAATAAACAAAAGGAAGGACATTCCATGTTTATAGATTGGAAGACTAAATATCATTAAGATGTCAATTCTACCCAAACTGATTACAGATTCAATGCAATACCAATAAAAATCCCAACATCTTTTTTTGCAAAAATGAAAAAGCCAATTATCACATTTATTTGGAAAAGGAAGGGGCCCCAAATAGCCAAAAATATCTTTAAAAAGAAGAACGAAGTTAGAAGTCTTTCACTTCCTTACCTTAAAGCTTATTACTTAGCTACAGTGGTAAACAACAACAACAAAAAAACAGCATGGTACTGGCATAAAGATAGACATGTTGACCAATGGAACTGAATCGAGAACTTAGAAATAGACCCTCACATCTATGGTCTAGTGATTTCTGACAAGGCAGTCAAGCCCTCCCAGCTAGGCCAGAACAGTCTATTCAACAAATGGTCCTGGGAGAACTGGACATCCATATCCAAAAGAAAGGAAGAGGACCCCTATCTCATACCTTATACAAAAATTAACTCAAAATGGATCAAGGACCTAATATAAAAGCTACAATCATGTCTGGAAGAAAATGTAGGGAAACAGCTTCAAGATCTTGTGGTAGGCAGTAGTTTCTTAAACTTTCCACCCAAACCACAAGCAATGAAAGAAAAAAATAGATAAATAGGACCTCCTCAAAATTAAACACTGTTGTTATTGAAAAGACTTTGTCAAGAAAGTAAAAAAAACAGGCTAATCAATGGGAGAAAAAACTTGGAAACCACTTTTCTGATAAGGGCTTGATATCCATGTTATATAAAGAGATCATACAACTCAATGATAAAAAATAAAAAAAAAAAAAAAAAAAACCCAATTTAAAAATAGGCAAAAGACTTGAATAGGCATTTTTCCAAGCAGGGAATACTAATGGCCAAAAAGCACATGAAAAAATTCTTAACATCACAAGCTATTAGGGAGATGCAAATTAAAACTACAATGACATAACATTTCACACCTTATAGAATGGCCATTATTAAAAAAAAAAAAAAAAAAACAGAAAGGTACCAGTGCTGGGGAGGATGTGGAAAAATAAAAACACTCCTTCACTGTCAGTGGGAATGTAGAATGGTGCAGCCTCTGTGGAAGACAGTTTGGCAGTACCTCAAGAAGCTGAATATAGAACTGCTGTACAATCCAGTAATCCTGTTACTAGGAATATATTCAGAAGAACTGAAAGCAAGGACACGAACTGACATTTGTATACCAATGTTCATTGCAGCATTATTTACAATTGCTAAAATATGGAACCAGCCTAATGTCCATCAACTGATGAATGGATAAACAATATGTGATGAACACAACTCTGTAATGAAAATGAGTGGCGCTGAGTATACACTTTGAACTGTACAAAGCATGGGACTGTATAACACAGGGAATCCTATGGTAGAAGATGGACTGTGGTTAACAGAACAAAGATGAAAACTTTCTCTCAAGAACTATAACAAATACATAATACTAATGCAGGGTGTTAATAATCAGGTGGGTTGGGGGCAAAATACACCAAATGCAAAATATGGGCTATAATTAGTAGTAATATTTTGATGATGCTCTTTCATAGTTTGTCACAAATGTTTCACAACAATGTAAGATGTTGGTGGTGGGGTGATGTATGGGAGCCCTTTATGATGATATGCATGTTTTTTTGTAAGTTCGCAACATTTACTATACACTTATTGTTTATGTATGTTCATGCATGAATGACATACTTTGATAAAATTTTATTTTAAAAAATGATGCTTAGTATGCTCAAAGAGATGAAGGAAAATACAGAGAAAGAACTGAAAGATATCGGGAAAACATTGAATGAACAATATGAGAATTTCAATAAAGAGATAATTTTTAAAGGAGCCAAACAGAAATACTGTTGAAGACCACAATAACTGAAATGAAAATTTCTCTAGAGGGTTTCAAAAGAAGTTTGGACCTGGAAGAAGAAAGAATCAGTGAAATTGAAGACAAAGCAACTGAAATGAGTCAAATTGAAGAGAAAAAAGAATTTTAAAAAGTGTAAATACCCTAAGACATTAGGGTACATACAAGCAGACAAATGTATGCATTATGGGAGTCCTGGAAGGAGAAGAAAGAGAAAAAAGGGAGAAGAAATATTCAAAGAAATAATGGCAGAAAACTTCCCAAACTTAGCAAAAGATGTGAATATATGCATCCAAGAATCCAATAAACCCCAAACAAGATGAACTCAAAGAGAAGTATGCCCAGACACAGAGTAGTCAAACTGTCAAATGCAAAGAAACAAATATAGCAGTTATGCTTGTGGACTGGTCTTTTCCTCTGGGCATATTAGATTATATTGCATTCAGAAGTTTCACTTTTACTTGATTGGGCCACATCAGTAGGGCATTGAGTCCCCACCCCTTTGGTGGGTGGGGACTCACAGAGAAACTACACCTCTGAGAAGGGAGTTTGGAGTTTTAATGCTGGAGTCCTGGGAAGTAAGCATACAGAGGAGCAGAGCAGCTGAGCTCAGAGAGAAAAAACCCTCAGGAAGAAGGGAACCCAGGAGCCTGAACTCTTGGCAGATGTTGGCAGCCATCATATGCTCCAACATATGGCAACAGACTTTGGTGAGGAAAGTAACTTATAATTTATGGCCTGCTAACTATAAGCTTCTACCCCAAATAAATACCCTTTGTAAAAGCCAAAAGATTTCTGGCATTTTATATCAGCACCGCTTTGGCTGACTAATACAACAAGGATAGAGTTCTGAAAGCTGCAAGAGAAAAGTGATGTGTTATGTACAAGGGAATGAATTTAAGATTAGGTATCAATTTTGCATCAGAAATCATGGAGGTAAGAAGGTAATGGGACAAATATTTAGAGATAACAATTGCCATCTAAGAATTTTATATTCAGCAAGACTGTCTTTCAAAAGTGAGGGAGAAATTAAGATGTTTCCAGATAAATAAAAGCTAAAGGAGTTTATCACCACTAGACCTGCCATACAAGCAATGCTAAAGAGAATTTGTCAGACTGACAGAAAAGGACACTAGACAGAGTCAAAGCAGCATAAAGAAATAAAGACCTTCTTCAGTAAAGGTAAGTATATGGTTAATTATAAATGCAAGTATTATTGTATTGTATGTTTTGGTATATCATTCCACTTTTTATTCTTACAGGTTCTAAAATGCAAATGCATAAAATATAATGATAAATCTATGGTTTGGAAAGACAATATATAAAGATATAATTTGTAACAAGTACAACAAAAAGGTGGGGAGACAAAGTATAGAAATAGTGTATGTGTATGCTATTGAAGTTAAGATGGTATCAAATCAAACATGATTTTTATAGATGTAGGAGGCTAAATTTAAGCTCTATGATACCACAAAGAAAATACATGGTTAATATATAACAAAAGAAAAGGGAAGAGACTCAAAATGGTGCAATACAAGAAATCAAATAAATATGAAAGTAAGCATTAACAGAAGAGTTGAGGGACACAAAGGGTAAGACCATGCAGTAAAATGGCAGAAGAAAGTCTTGCATTATCAGTAGTTAATTTAAATGTAAATGGATTAGAATTTCCAGTCAAAAGGCATATATTTTCAGAATGGATTAAAAAATATGGCCCAACCATATGCTGTTTACAATAGACTCACCTTAAATTCAAAGACCACTCTACTCTACCTCTGACTTGCCTTTCAATCTGCCACATCCTTTCCATTCCTACTGCCACTGCTGTATTTCAAGACAGCATCATTTCTTCATGTCCCCACTTCCAAACTCCCTACAACTCTTTCCATCTTCCACGCTGCCACCAAAGTGATTTCCTAGAAATCTGTCCACTTTTTCTAGCTTATAAATTATGGGCAAAGAGTTGTTTGGAGTATTTCATATTCCTTTCTAGATCTCTATTGTAATATAGCTATTTCTACCTTATTAATCTGTTAGCATTTCTTGTGTACATGGGCATACCATAACACACTCAGAGAACTTTTTACATCACTTTTCTACTCACCATTCCTTGAACATGACATGTACTTGCATGCTTGTTAGTTTCCTCATGAACTTTTCCCTACTTAGAATTACCTTGTCCATCTTCCATATTTAAGCCCCTTTTACTATACCTATCTTTTACCTTGTAGCCATAACCATAGCAATTTTTTAAAGATATATTTTATTTATTTCTCCCTACCTCTTGTTGTTTGCATTTGCTGTGTCTGTTCATCTTCCTTGTTTCTTTAGGAGGCACCAGGAGCTGAACCCCAGGACCTCCGATGTGGGAGAGAGGCGCCTAATTGCTTGAGCCACCTCTGCTCCCTGCTTTGTTGTATCTCTCATGTTTTTCCTCCTCGTGTCTCTTGTTGTGTCATCTTGTTGCATCAGTTCGCTGCACCTGCCCATTGTGTCACCTTGCTGTCTTCTTTAGGAGGCACCAGGAATGGAACCAAGGACCACCCATGTGGTAGGCAGGAGCTCAATCCCTTGAGTCACATCTGCTTCCCTATAGCATTTTTTTTTTTTTTTTTTTTTTTTTTTTTACCAGGAGGTCCCAGGGATCAAACCCAGGACCTCCATATGGGAGACGGACGCCCAACCATTTGAGCCACATCCGCCCCCTATAGCATTTTAATTACTGTGATTAAGGCAGTTATCACTTTGTGTTATGCACACAGTTGGTTACAGACCTATTTGTCTCTGTCAATAGATTGAGTTTGTTCTTGACTGCAACCTTGTCTTATTCATCAATATATCCATAGCACTTAGCCTAATTCCTGGCCCACAGATAATGCCAACAAATGATTCCATGAAATCAATTTTGTAGAATTCCTGAATGTGGAGATAAAGCTCAAGAAAGAGTGCCTGACTGGAAGTTGAGAGCTCCTTACAAAGAGAAACTTTTTATACTAAAATCTGTGATTTAATTCAAGGGAATGCTTTATTTCCATTTAAAGATATTTTGTACATACACATCTGTGATGTAAATTAATGTGTTCAAATTATTGGGAAGTAAGATGTGTTGCAGTTTTGCATGTAACTGATTATGCCTTTGACTTTATAGACTTTTTTTATTTGCATGAAAAAAACCAATAAGTTTATGTCACTAAACAAAGGTTATTAACCCTTGTGTGAAATGAAGTAACTGTCAATAATTAACAGCCAACTAATACAGCAAATTGTTATACTAGTTTTGAGCTTTAGACCTTCAGCATTTTTGTGTGGAAGAAGTCACAGCTTTCTTAGGGTTTTAAAAGATAAGAAGAAAGGACTTACACAGATTTCTTCCTACCAGGATGTAGCCGTTGGGCAATTTGATGTAATTATGAATTCCAAAAATATATATTGGATTATGCTTGTAAACTGGTCTGTTAATCTGGGCATGATTAAGTTATGATTAGGGCATTGACCGGGCCACCTCAGTAGGGCATTGAGCCCCACCCCTTGGTGGGTGGGGGAATCAAATATAAAAGGCAAGGCAAAGGACAGAGGGAGCAGGTTTTGAATAGCAGTTTTGATGTTGGAGTTTTGATGTTGGAGAGAAGGCCTCGGGATAGAAACAAGCCATTCGCTGAGAGCTCACAGCTGGCCTTGTGGAGAGAAGCAAAGCCTAGAGAGCATCATAGTCTACAGCTGACCTTGTGGAGGAAACAGAGGCACTGAGCCCAGAGAGAAACACAGCCCCGGGAAGAGAGGAACCCAAGAAGCCTGAACCCTAGCAAACGTCAGCAGCTGTCTTGCTCCAACACGTGGCAATGGACTTTGGTGAGGGAAGAAACTTAAGCTTTATGGCCTGGTAACTGTGGACTTCTACCCCAAATAAATACCCTTTATAAAGACCAACCCATTTTTGATATTTGACATTAGCACCCTTTGGCTGACTAATACACAGGATTATCACATTTTTCCTTGCTTGCAATCTCATCAGATTTTACTAAATTACAACCATATTGTTTCTGCATATTGCATGAGCATTACCAAGAAAATCTTAAAAGTTGTGATGTGACATGATGTAAAGGACCTCTTTATGTTAAATGTCTTTCATGTACCTCTGGTGTAAGTGACAGGGATTTTGTGCCTCAAAAAATGTCCCCAAGGTTGTGTGTGCATGTACACTGTATTTTTTTATAATCCACAGTGAACACTTTTTATTACATCCAGTTCAGAAGAGCTAAAAAAAAAAAAAAGTATTTTCATTTTAAAAACAAAACTTTTTTTTTAAAAAAAAGAATAAGCTATGAAAAACCCAGTTATACTTATAATATACAAATGTATTAGAGTATTAGATAAGAAATTAAATGTTCTATTTTTGTGAAGATAAGTCTTAGTAGATAAAAACAAATTTTAAATTTAATTCTTAGAATCATAGAATTTCAGGTTTGGAAGGGATTTTTTAAGGTTAGCCAATTTAATTCAAACTATATATATATTTTGACTTTTAAGAAATTACCTCTCTGGAGTTAGATATTAAAATTTCCTCATGAAAAGTATAATTTAATAGAATTATGTTAAAAACCATAATCAGTGATTTAGATGCAATGATATTATTACATATGTCTCTGAATACAGGCCTTACTGCCTGATGTCAAATATGTACTTTCTCTTAAATTTAAACAAACTTTTCCATTGCAAAATCAAACAATATCCTTACTTTCAAAATTATCACTTAACCAAAACCTCTTTAAAATATTGTAAAATATTTTCACAAGTTTAAGACAAAAACTTGTAGCTTTCTAAAATGAATCTTAAACAATAAAGAACGATAGGAATTTATATGTGAGAAAGATATTTGGATAGCATTTGCCTCATGGATTGTTTACCTAAAACAAAATAGAACTATTTATCTCAGGTTGTAAGTTTAATTTTGAAGTGTTCATTTCCTATGACAATATTGGTAATGCTTATGACCATAAACCAAATCATAAAAGAATTGAAATTCGTATAACATTGAAAAAACAGATAGCTGTCAGGATGCCAAAAAGAATTTTGCCACATTTATTTCTCAGAAATTTTTCCAAAATATTTTTCGGGTTTTTTGGTAGTACTCAAAATAAATCATGAAAAATCAAAAAAAAAGAAAGAAAGGAAGGGAGGGAGGGAGGGGGGGGAGGAAGGAAGGAAGGGAGGGAGGGAGGGAGGGAGGGAGGAAGGAAGGAAGGAAGGAAGGAAGGGTGTGTCTGGAGCCAGCAGCTCTCATAAATTGAAAAAAAAAAAAAATTGGAGAGAACAGGTAAGAATAAAGTTTTGGACATCTGTATACTAGCAGATTTTCCATTCCCCCATAACTGAGGACCACATTTAATGCCGAATTGACTCAGAGAAAATACCACCCGGTCACTTAGCTAGGTCTGAATCCCTGCTAGCTACTACTTGCTGGGAAAGCCCAGGAAGGCTAATGTATCAAATGCTCAAAGCAACAAAACATGTCTTTAAAAGGCCACCTGTTTTAGAATGGAATTAGGGGGAAATTAATTAAAAAATAATTTAATCATATTTTACCAAATAGGATTTCTGATATCTTTTTTTTTTTTTTTGATGCTCTTTAATCTCATTTCAATATATTCTAATTCTTAAATCCATGCTGTACTGGAACCAAATCCAGAAGCCAATTTCTCTTACAAACCTGCTGAGCCTGAGAGACAGTTTAACTTCTGCTCACTAACAAATTTGGCTATAACCAGAATTTATGCTGACTCTCAGGGAAAAAAAAAAACAAAATAGGAAAAGAGGCTAACATGAGGGGAACTTTGCATCCACAATTATTTTGACACAGGAGAGAGAGATACAAAGTCTAAAACAAACTTTCTTGCCCCAGAACATTCAGTCAGCTTACCTAGGCCATATTACATAGAAGGATACAATTGATAGGATCAGTAAGAAATCGTCTAAAAATCCATACTTAATTGGTTTTAAATAATGTAGAACACTGGAATCTCAAAACCCTTTCAAAAATCTGCTGGAGAGACAAGACAAAATGGAGGTAGTTGTAGCTGCATGGGCTTTGAAACTTCCCAGAGCCCTCCCCAAAATCGAGCAATTAGCATTGTATAAGGGGGAAAGGGACATTTGTAAGATAGGTGAAACAGTGTTTAGAAGAAAGAGGGAGATCTGAAATCAACAATATAAGCTTCCACCTTAAGAAACTAGAAAGAAAATGACTTAAACCCAAAGTGAATAGAAGAGAGGAAACAATGCAGGAGAAAGAATAATTAAATGGCAGCAAAGGAATATTACAAACACATTTATGCCCGTTGATCAACATCCTTAAATAAACTATTCAATAAAAGAGGCAATTTACACAAATTGACATAAGAAAGATCATGTAAATTATTCTAAATCTATAAAAGAAATTGAATTCAAAGTTAAAAAACCTTTCCAAAAGGAAACTCCAGCACAGATGACTTCACTGGTTAAGTCTATTGTCTTATTTTGCCATAGGGCTGCCAATGTAAAGTATCAGAAATGGGATGGCTTTTACAATGGGAAATTTATTAGGGGTAAAAGTTTACACTTCCAAGTCTCTGAAAATGTCCAAATCAAGGCATCACCAGAGATGCTTTCTCACCAAAGTCAGCTACTGGTGATCCTGGCATCCTGCCATGTGGTGAGGCAAGATGGCAGCCAATCTTTCCTGAGGTCCCTGCCTTCCCCCTCAAAGCTCACCTCCTCTAGGAGCTCAGCTCTGGACAATCAGGCATATGGTTTGTCTCTTTCCGGGCCTCCTCAGCCTCAGCCCCCTGAGCCCAGCTGTTAGAGATCAGGCACATGGCTTGTCTCTTCAGCCTTAAGCTGCCCCGTGGGCCCAGGTTCTTTGAGGGCTTCAAGCCTCAGCTTCAGCTGCTAGCAATCCTTGAGTCCTCTCTCTCACATGGCGGGGTCAAAATGACAGAGCTCCCTTTTCTGTGTCTTCTTTGTGTGTCTCCGTTTATATAAGTCTCCAGTGAGAGGACTGCAACCCAACCTGAGTCATGCCTCACTGACCAATCAAAAGCAATCTAATCGCACCTAACTTCAGTACCCCAAGATATATGAGGCACACACTGGCAAAGCTGAAGGGAGAAATAGATGTCTCTACAATAATAGTTGGAGACTTCAAAACACCATCTCAGTATAGGATAGAAGATCTGAACAGAAGATAAATAAACAGAGAGCTTGAATAGTATGATAAATGAACTAGCCCTAACAGACATCTATAGAGCATTGCACCCCAAAAGAGCAGAATATACATTGTTTTCAAGTGCTCATGGATCCTTCTCCAAGATAGACCATATGTTGAATCACAAGACACATCTCAATAAATTTAAAAAGATTGAAATTATACAAAACATTTTCTCTAATCATAATGGAATGAAGCTGGAAATCAATAATGGACAGAAAAAGAGAAACTTCATAAATAATATGGTGATAAAACAATACACTCTTAATCAGTGGGTCAAAGAAGAAATTGCAAGAGAATTCAGCAAATATCTTGAGATGAATGAAAATGAGAACACAACATATCAAAACCTATGGACACCATAAAGGCAGTGCTAAGAGGGGAATTTATAGCCCTCAATGCTTACAGTGAAAAAAGAAAAAAGAGCTAAAATTGATGATCTAACTGCACACCTGGAAGAACTAGAAAAAAGAACAGCAAACTAATCCCAAACCAAGCTGAAGGAAGGAAATAGTAAAGATCAGAGCAGAAATAAATGAAATCAAGAACAACAACAAAAAAATAGAATCAACAAAACCAAAAGTTGGTTCTTTGAGAAAATCAACAAAATCGACAAATCCTTAGCTAGACTGACAAAGAAAAAGAGAAGACACAAATAAATAAAATCAGAAATGATAGGGTGTACATTACCACTGACCCCATAGAAATAAGAGAGATTATAAGAGGATACTATGAACAACTGCATGCTAAAAAACTAGAAAATGTAGACAAGATGGACAAATTCCTAGAAACACATGAACCACCTACATTGACTTTAGAAGAAATAGAAGACCTCAACAAACCAATCACAAGTGACAAGTTTGGAAACAGTCATCAAAAACCTCCCAAAGATGAAAAGCTCGGGACAAAACGGCATCACAGGTGAATTCTACCAATTATTCAAAGATGAACTAATACCAATCTTGCTCCAGCTCTTCCAAAAAATTGAACAAGAAAGAATGCTACCAAACTCATTCTATGAAGTCAACATCACCCTAATACCAAAACCAGAAAAAGATACTACAAAAAAAGAAAATTACAGACCAATATCTCTAATGAATATAGATGCAAAAATCCTCAGCAAAATACTTGGAAACAGAATCCAAAAGCACATTAAAAGAATTACACACCACGATCACCTGGGTTTTATCCCAGGTATGCAAGGGTGGTTCAACACAAGAAAATCAATTAGTGTAATAAACCACGTTGATATATTGCAGAAGAAAAGTCACATGATCCTCTCGATTGATGCAGAAAAGGCATTTGACAAAATACAGCACCCATTCTTGATTAAAAAAAACACTCCAAAAGATAGGAATAGAAGGACGTTTTCTCAATATGGCAAAGTGCATATATGAAAAACCTAACAGCTAACATTGTATTCAATGGTGAGAGACTGAAAGCTTTCCTGTTGAGATCAGGAACAAGACAAGGATGCCCACTGTCACTGTTATTCAATATTGTGCTAGAAGTTCTAGCTAGAGCAATTAGGCTAGACAAAGAAATAAAAGGCACCCAAATAGAAAAGAGAGAAGTAAAACTTTCACTATTCGCTGATGACATGATCCTATATCGAGAAAATCCTATAAAATCCACTAGAATTAATAGATGAGTTCAGCAAAGAGGTGGGCTACAAGGTTAATATGCAAAAAAATAGCGTTTCTATACACTACTGATGTGCAATCTGAGGAGGAAATCAGAAAAAAATTCCATTTATATTAGCAACTAAAACACTAAAATATTTAGGAATAAACTTAACCAAGGACATAAAGGACCTGTATTCAGAAAACTACAAAACATTGTGAAAAGAAACCGGAGAAGATTTAAATAAATGGAAGGACATTCCAAGTTCATGGATTAGAAGACTAAATATCATTAAGATGTCAGTTCTACCCAAACTGATTTACAGATTCAATGCAATCCCAATAAAAATTTATAGACTTATTGTGATTCTAGCAATGGAAGAAATTATATCATTGATGTGGAGGCAGTGGCCACTGGAGGTTCTGAAGGCAAGGAGAGGGAAAAACAGGTGTAATTTGGGGACATTTTTGGAACTTGGGAATTGTCCTGAATGACATTGCAATGACAGATGCAGGGCCATTATATATCTTGCCATAACCTGCAGAATTGGGTGGGAGAGAGTGTAAACTACAATGTAAACTTTAATCCATGCTTAGTGGCAATGCTTCAAAATGTGGTTCATCAATTGCAATGAATGTAGCTCACTAATGAATGATGTTGTTAATGTGGGAAAATGTGGGAGGTGTGGGGAGTGGGACATATGAGAATCCCCTATATTTTTTATGTGACATTTGTGTAAACTAAGTATCTTTAAAATTAATTAATTAATTAATTAAAGCATATTACTTAGCTATTGTGGTTAAAGCCAAAAAGAACCCACATAGTACTAGCATAAGAACAGACAGATTGACCAATGGAACCAAAACAAGAACTCAGAAATTGATCCTCACATCTACAGTCAAGTGATTTTTGATGTGGCTGTTAAACCCACCCAGCTGGGCCAGAACAATCTATTCAACAAATGGTGCTGGGAGAACTGGATAGCCATAACCAAAAGAAAGGAAGAAGACTTTTATCTCACACCTTATACAAAAATTAACTCAAAATGGATCAAGGACTTAAAAACAACAACCATAAAACTCCTAGAAGAAAATGTAGGAAAACATCTTCAAGATCTTGTGGTAAGCAGTAGTTTCTTAAACCTCACACCCAAAGCACAAGCAACAAAAGAAAAAATAGATAAATGGGGCTTCCTCAAAATTAAACACTTTTGCACCTCAAAGGACTTTGTCAAAAGGGTGAAAAGGCAGCCAATTCAATGGGAGAAAATATTTGGCGATCACATATCTGATAAGGGTTTAATATCCATGATATATAAGGACGTCATACAACTCAACAATAAAATGACAAACTATCCAATTAAAACATGGGCAAAAGACTTAAAAAGACAATAGTCCAAAGAAGAAATGCAAATGGCGAAGAAACACATGAAAAATGTTCAGCATCACTAGTGATTAGGGAAATGCAAATCAAAACTACAATGAGGGAAACGGATGTAGCTCAAGCAATTGGGCTTTCATATACCATACAGGAGAGGTCCAGAGTTTGATTCCCAGGGCCTCCTGGTGAAAGGCAAGCTGGCCTGCGTGGAATGCTGGCCCATGCAGAGTGCTGGCCCATGCAGAGAGCTGGTGTAACAAGATGACACAACAAAAAGAGACACAGAGGAGAGACAATAAGAGACACAGCAGACCAGGGAGCTGAGGTAGCGCAAGAGATTGAGTGCCTCTCTCCCACTCCGGAAGGTCCCAGGATCGGTTCCCGGTGCCGCCTAAAGAGAAGACAAGCAGACACAGAAGAATACACAGAGAGCAGACAGCGCAAAACAACGGGGGGGGGGGGTAAATTAATTAATTAATTAGTTAGTTAATCTTTAAAAAACACTACAATCATATCATATCACATGATATTCAACTGGCTGCTATTAAAAAGTCGGGAAACTATAAATGTTGGAGAGGATGTGGAGAGATAGGAATGCTTATTCACTGTTGGTGGAAATGTAGAATGGTACAGCCATTGTGGAGGACTGTTTGGTAATTCCTAAGGAAGCTGAATATAGATTTGCCATGGGACCTGGCAATACCATTGCTACATATATACCCAGAAGAACTGAAAGCAGAGACACGAATAGATTTCTGCACACTGATGTTCATAGAAGCATTATTCAGCCAAAATTTGGAAACAGCCCAGGTGTCCATCACCTGATGAATGGATAAACATGTTGTGGAGTACACACATGATGGAATATTATGCAGTGGTAAGAAGAAATGAAGTCGTGAAACAAATGACAACATGGATGAACCTGGAGGACATTATGTTGAGTGAAGCAAGCCAGACACAAAAGGACAAATACTGTATGATTGCTCTATTATGAACTAAATATATTATGTGAAATATAAATATATTATGTGAAATATGAATATGGGTAGAATTGCATATGTAAGACTTTTTTTGAAGCTGAACAAATGTAAGTTAATACAAAATGTTAATATCAGACCAAAAAAAAAACACATTATACTAAGTAAAGGAGACCAGATACAGAGTACTATGTATTGTATGATTCCATTTATATAAAATATAACTATAAATCAACTTATAAAGATGAAATGCAATTAGTGGTTTTTCCCATCAGGAAAAAGTCAGTGATGTCCACTCTCACCACTTCTATTCAACATTGTATTGGAGGTCCTAGCTCATGCCATGTGACAAGAAAAAGAAGTAAAAAGCATACAGATTGGAAAGAAAGAATAAAAACTCTTGATTTACAAATGTATGAACATGTATGTAGAAAGTCCTAAAAAATACACTGCAAAGCTACCAAAATAAAGAAAATTTACAAAGGTTATAAGACACAAAGCAATAAACAAAAATCAATTGTGTGGCATGACATCACTGAGAATGAAGAGAACATAGCTCCAAAGATCCACCCCCCACCCCCTACAGAAGCAAAGATTAAGCTAGCAAAAATTGTCAGAATCAAATTTTTTAGAACTCTGGAATCAAAAATTCTCAACAGCCATGAGAGTGCTTAATGAACAAAAGAAGCGCTAAATTTCATTAAGAGCATTGTGGCATTCATTCTCACCTCCCTGTTTGCCATCTCCCTTTCCCTGGCTCAGAAGCAGCCATGGGAATGATGGCCCACTTTCCTGGTGCAACTTGCTTGTGCCAAGGGAGTAAATACAGACCCTGTTCTCAAAAAAGAAAAAAAGTGGGGGGAGTGGAGCAGATGTGGTTCAAACAGTTGAGTGCCTGCTTCCCATACAGGAAGTTCTGGGTTTGGTCCCCAGTGCCTCCTTAAAAAAAAAAAAAACACAAAAAAAACAACAATCAAACAAACAAGAGAACCAACTACGGGAGCTGATGTGGCTCAGTAGTTGAGAACCAGCTTCCCATGTACAAGGTTTGGGGTTCAATCACTGGCCCCAGTACCTCAAAAAATAATAATAATAAATGTGGTTGTACATTTGGTGGCTTCCTGAGGGATCAGCTCAGGGGCTTGTCTTTATTTTGCCTTTCTTGGAACTCTCTCAGAGTTAGAGTACTCTCACAGACAATATTTTCCAAAAGTATTTAAAGTCATAGACTACCTGCAGCTGCTTAGGGCAAGGGACAACAGAGGAGACCAGCAGCAGGCAGTCCAAAAGCCCAGGAAGTAAAAGGTTAGGGAAGGGGATACATGGGATAAATAAGGGCTTTGAAAGCTACCACATACACTGGAGAATCCTGAAGTCCACACCCATGCCCAGGGCTAGATGCAGGCTCAGAAAACACCTAAGAATAACCTGCTTTCATGTCTGGCTGACCTTTAGGTTCCACATAAGCAGGAAGTGAATGCTAAAGCAGAACTATAAATAGCCTAAGCGTTGAAGTAATACCCCAACTCAGAGCCGATCTGCAAAGATTGGGAAAGTATTCTTTTGTTTTGTTTCTTTTTTGCTACAGGTGTATGAAGAAATGTCTGTCATATTACTAACTAAGCATTAAGCTAATGGAACAGAAACTTCAGTGACCACACATGATAAAGAATACAGTCTTTACGAAATAAATAAATAAGTGAAAGTTTGGAAGAGTCACTAAATAAACAACTATAACTCATGTCAAACAGCAACAACAAACTCTGGGTAGGAGGGAAAATCTGATCTCCAGAGTTACCACTAAATGATATTCAAAATGTCCAGTTTTCACCAAAACATTATGAAGCATACAAAGAAACAAGAAAGTATTCACAGAGGGAAAATACTAACAACTGTCTCTGAGGAAGCCCAGACATTGAACATAATAGACAATGAAATCAACTTTCTTAAATATGCCCAAAGAACTAAAAGAAACCAGGAGAATCATATCTCACCAAATAGAGAATATTGATAAAGATATAAAAATTATAAAAAGAAACAGAAATCCTGGAGCTGAAAAGTTCAATAGCTGAAATGAAAATTTCACTACAAATGTTAAACAGCAGATTTAAACAGACAGAAGAATCCATGAACTTGAAGATAAGGCAATTAAAATTATCCAGTTTGAAGAGCAGAAAGAAAACAGAATGAAGAAAAGGGGACAGAGCCTAGGAGACGTGTGGGACATCATTAATAAGCATTATGGAAGTACCAAAAGAAGAGGAAAGAGAAAGGAGTAGATAGAATATTTGAAGAAATAATGACTGTAATTTTCCCCAAATTGTAGAAAGACATGAATATACATATCCAAGAAGTTCAGCAAGCTCCAAATTGGAGACACTAAAGGAGATCCACACCAAACCACATTACAATCAAATTGCCAAAAGATAAAGAGATTCTTGAAATCAGCAAGAGAATTAATTTGTCACATACAAGGGCCCCTCAGTAAGATTAGGTGCTGATTTCTCATTAGAAATCGTGAAGACCAGAAGGTGGTAAGATGACATATTTTAAAGTGCTGAAGGAAGAAGCCATAGAAGCAGGAAGTTGAGGGCACCGAGACCTAAAGGAGAAGGGAGAGTCTATCAGACTCTGCCATGTACCTTGCCACGTAACAGAGGAGGCCAGGATTTCTGGCTGTTGGTCTTCAGGAAGAAAGCCTTGCCTTGATGGTGCCATGATTTGGACATTTCTACAGCCTCATAACTGTAACCTGTAAACTAATAAATTCCCATTATAAAAACCAATCTATGCTGGTATCTGCATTTCAACAGCCTAGCAGCCAAAACACAGCAGTTCATATAGATTAAAATCTGTCTATAGTTTAGTCTGTGTCAAGCTCTTTATTTACCTATGAGTTTTCTAAAAACCAAAGAAAAAGAAAAAACTTCCTAGATTATTTACTCAAAAAGAAAATATGGAGTGAAATTCAACTCTCTTGATATTTCACTGTGGTTTTGTGCTAATGTTAGTAATTGAGTCTGTTTCAAGCTTATGTAATGAAACTACATCTTTCAAATATACTCTATGTTTAAATACCATATGTTTGAAAATATAGCACAAAAAAAGAACTATTAAATAGGCTACCTGGAGGCAAAAAGGAAGGGGCCAGAATGGAGGCCCAAGAATACTCAAACAATATTTGGCTCATCTTAAATTTTTTTTTTTTTCTTTCCCTGGGCGTATCCAGGGATGGTACAGAGGAGATTGCTGACAGTCACTCCTGAACCACCTGTGCCCAGCATGCCACTGAACATGGCTGATGACCCAAAGCTATCTGTAGTGGTTTGAAGCTATAGGTACCCTGGAAAAACATGTTTTTAAATCTAATTGAAACAATTCTTAGAGCTCAGACAGGGTAAGGAATCATTTGAATTCCCATAAGGCAGAGTGAAGATACTTTATTGAATACATGGGGAATTTAGTAGAAACACCAGAAGGATTATGACTTAAAAGTATGGCCAAATACAAAGATGCACTGTGTAAATAATAGGGGGGTATGGAAAAAATATGTCAAATGTACACTATGGACCATAGTTAGGGGTAATAGTCTATTGATATTATTTCATAATCTCTAACAAATGTTCCACAACAGTGTGGTATGTTGGTGAAGGGTTGTTGTATGGAAATTCTACACATGTGCATGATTGTTTTGTAGGTTCACAACTCTGTAATAAAAAGATAGAAACAAATAAATAAACCCCCCCCAAAAAAGTATGGCTAAATAATCCTAAAGTAAAGGCTAATCTAGAACTGCCCTAAAAATTTTTTTAAAAAGCATAAAATAAACTTCAAAAGGATTGAGCTGAACCCTGAGTATCTCAGCTTGCATGAGCACCTAAATGCTAAGTCTTGTATAATTTAAACAGGAAAGCATAATACACTCATGGATTATAACCCAAAGAATAAAATTAATACCAATAGTCCACACTGATATAAGTAAGTAATTGAATAGAGGATAATGGACAGCTTTTCTTCTCGGAAAACTCCAATTAATAAATATAGAAGAAATTATAGAAATAGAATATCACCATTTGGAAAATACCGCAGTAATACTTATTGTTGGCAAGAATCTTCAATTGAAGATTCTTGAAGTTAGTGGGCCAAAGTATGATGAGAAAAAAAAATATTTGCATAGCTTTAAAATATCTCCCCAGAATATACTTATTGCAAAGGGAAAATAGTAACTTTATAGTGGAAAAATCTAGGAGAAACCACCTAGGCCAAATGCTAAAAATTAACATCATGAATATAAGACATAGTGACAAGATGCACTGAGAGGGCATAACATGTCTTCTGAGGCATTCTTGCCAAAATTACAGTAATATAAACATGTATGTAGAAAATCTTTAAGAATCTATCATAAAGCTACTAGAATTATCAAGAGTTTAGCAAAGTTGCAGGATACAGGGTCAACAAACAAAAAGCAATTGTGATCTAAGTATCTTTTAAAAAATAAAAAAAATTATTTAAAAAAAAAGCAATTGTGTTTCTATATCCTATACACTAGCAACAAACAATTGGAAAAATGACACAATAATAGCCCAGATATGAAATATTTAGGAATAAATTCAAAAAAATATATGGAAGGGCTATATAATGAAAACCTACAAAACATTGCTGAAATTTAGAAAGACTAAAATAAATAGATATACCATAATTATGGACTGAAAGAGTCAATATTAGGATGTCCGTTTTCCCCAAATTGATCTACAGATTTAATGCAATCTTTATCAAAATCCCAGAAGGCTTTTTGTAGAAATTGACAAGCTGATTTTAAAATTTATATGGAAATGCAAAGAACCTAGAATAGAAGTTGGAGGACTGACATTGCCTGATTTCTAAGATTTACTGTAAAGCTACAGTAATAAAGATAATGGGGAATCAGCTTAAAGGTAACTATGTAGATTGATGACATAAAGAGTCTGGAAACAGACCCCATATATATATGGTCAAATGACTTTCAACAAAGGTGACAAGATAATTCAAGAGAGGGAGTGAGAAGGAGATTCTTCTTAATAAATGGTCTAGAACAACAGGATACCTATACTGGGAAAAAAAAAAAAAAAGTGGATCTCAACCCTACATCACACCATATACAAAAATTAACTTCAGATAGATTGCAGAATGCTTATAACAACTTTGTTTCTACCATCCCAAACTGGAAACAACCCAAACCACAATAGATGAATGGAGTATCGGTCAGCAATAAAAAAGGAATGAACTATTGATAAAATTGATAAATTCAACAACATGATCTCCAAAACATTATGCTGAGCAAAAGAAGCCAGACACCAAAAAAGGACATGCTGTATAATTGTGTTTATATGAAGCTCTAGAAAAGGCAAAAACTAATTTGTAATTGAAAGCAGATAAGTGAGGTTTGGGGGCTGGGGGTGTGGATTGACTGCAAAGGGGCATGAGGGAAATGTTCTTTATTTGGATTATGGCGATGGTTAAATGAGCATATACATTTGCCAAAACTCTTCAAACTGTACATTTTAAATGGGCACATTTTATTGTATGTAAATTAGACCACAATAAAAGTGTTTTTTTTTTAATTAGCTTGTAAATATTATAATTTTCTGCTATTCCTGCAACCTCATCCCCTGCCGTCAGTGGTCTTCAAAGCATGCACAGTCAGGTATCATCTGGGAGACTCCTCAGACACTCATATTCTGAGGCCCACCTCCAGGAAACAGGGTAAGGAGTGGGGCCTGGGATTTGGCATTTGAAACAAGCATCTGAGACTATTCTGATTCAGGAGAATCACTCAGACCACACTTTGGAAATCTTACCCTCATTAGATTTTTCTCCTGGGTCAGAATCAGGCCACGTTTGACCATCTGGTAAGAGCTCTGAGATACACTTGGGCCCAATGTTTCCAATTTAGCGCTTGAGGTGACACTGGAGCTGTTAGTGGCAGATGCTGTGACAGGGAGGGCCACAAATGGGCTTGGGGAGAGGATACCTGGTTTTAGTGCTGGCTTAAATGACTTTCATCAAGCCACGTCTTTCCTCTGTAAAATGCAGTTAAACAGTCGCTGCCTAGTCAACCCTTCTGGTAGGTGAGGTGCAATGGAATGTTCTTGAATAACTGTCATTGGCAGTTGGTAAGCTTAGCCCCACCCATATTGCCAGGGCAACCAAGGCCTGCTGAAACTGGCCCAGCCTATGAGGCACAGTTGCCAAAGTGACTGGGTCCAGTGAAGAGAGGAGGGCAGGAAGGAGGCCTTCACAGAGAAGCTCTCAGGGATGCTGCTTTCCTCTCTGAGGCAGAAAAGCTTGGAGATGGAGAAATAGAAGTAGTAGTCCCTTCAAGAGTTTAGGGAGCCAGGCCCTAATGTGGGGCCCAATTAATGCAGGAGGCTCCTGAAGCTCTCTTTCAGAAGCTGGGCTACAAGGAGGCCTCGGAGAAGGTGCCAGTTCTGGGAGGAGCTGCCATCAGAGTTCACTGCTGAGGAGAAAGTCCTTCTGCTCAGTCCTGAAGGGAGGATGGCTAGATCACCTCTGGCTAGAGGTGATCCAGTTTTCTCACAAAGAGAGTAGAGGTGGCCAGGGCAATGGTGCAATGGGGTTCAGCAGAAGCTCCAAATGGATCTATATAAATAAAGATATAATAGGATCAAAACTTATTAACCCAAAAGAAGAAAGGGGCAAAGTCAGGTAATAGGGTGACAGTAGAGAAATATAACTGCAAAGAATTTACCTCTGTAGGCTAGAGTAACTGCATAAAATGTAACTCTGGGCTTCCTGGAAGCCAAAGCACAGAAGGGGGCAGATGAGTAACTTTGGTAGAAGGAAGCATCCACACCAATTCTTTAGGAAGGGAAATTTCCCTGACTCCTGAGCGAGTCAGCAAGCCATAGCGTCTCTTTACATTTTACACCTGAAACAGCAGACTAGCTAGCATCAGTAGCAAAAGGAACTCTTTTTAGTTTAATTCAAAAGGAAGGAGGAGGTTGACCAGAGGCTATCGCCTTGAAGCTAATGACACTTAACTTGAAGGGGTCCACCCATGCAGGGGCTCTTTTCAAGTTCTCTCCTCTCTCTCTTTCCATCCAGGGAAAATTGTGTAGATTTGGTTTTTTGCTTTCAGTGAGTTTTACAAACTCCAATTCATGGGCCCAGACAGGGATTTCAAAACAAAAATGAAAGCCAGTAAATGCTCTCCTAAAAGCGATGCACTTGGCAAGTTAGACTGGGAATCGCTTCGATGTCATCACTTTGACGTCTGTTCATACCACAAGTTGCTGGGGGTGCCAGGAAGGAGCCGGCTGGCAGGACAAGAGCCCAGGGAATACCTCATCCCAAGATGGAGGTGTTCAGGGAGGGGTACTGGCGGTGGGGGTGAGCCAGGCACCAGTAAGAAACTCTGCCCCCTACTGTTAACCTTGAGGCCTGATGGCTGGCGCTGCTGGGCCTTCTCCTGGAGAGGCCCCCGCCCCCTAAACATTCCTTTGTTAGAGTCAAATACTCACTGCCTGCAGAAGCGAGGGAAAGCCTGATCTTTTCCCTCCCAGCATAGCCAGGATGACTTGCTGGGATGTGGCGATATTATGGGTATAATACCAGGCCCAGGATTCCTTTCTTCCTCTTTAACCCCCCAGAGCACTTGGTCTGTACTTCTTTTTAGGGCGCTTAACTCTCCTTGCCTCCCTTTATAGTCACGTGTACTTAATCCCACAATACATGCCTTGATGCAAAGGGCAAAATCTTCCCTGGCTCTCCCTCCAGGAGCTTGAGTTTTGTACAAAATACACGTTCGATATATACTTGGGGATTTGAAGAAATCAGAGACTGATTGTGAGCTCTGTGGATGCTTCTAGTCCAGCCTTATTGTAATAAAACACCCATAAGCATATCTAGCTCCCACGGATCAGTTAAGCAGCAAATGAGAGTGACAGTTGATCAGGAGCAGGGATGGGTTCAGGTTTTATGTGGGCCTGACCAATTTCACAAAATTCTTCAAGAAAAAAATAATACAAAATTACAAACATAAAATAAGGTCCAGGGCTTGGCAATGTGGGGCACTGAAGGATAGGCTTCAAGAGGCTCCAGGGTAAACAGAAATAGCCTGGGGTCTTTGGAAGTAGCCGGCGAAGGTGTCGCAGAGATGGGACTCGAGCTTGGCTGTGCCTTAGAGGAATGGCAGGATTGGGATAGACAAAAGGGGTTCTTCTGACAGGATGAATGAAGAGATTTAATAATTCCAGATGCCTGGTGGGGATACAGTGGACAAACCAGTCCAGTTGGAGCAGGAAGTTTTAAAAGTACAGGTAGAGAAAAGACTAGGAAGTCAGAAAGCCACAGATCAGCTTGTAGAGGCCTTGAATGCAACCTAAAGTGTCCAAATTGTGTTTCACTAATCACAGGAGCTGTGGAAATTTGTATTTTTTAAATGTAGTTGAGTGGCTTGAGTAAAGAAGTATTTTGGGAAGATTAGCCTTGTTGTATTGTACAAGGCAAAGAAGGAGGAAGCTTCCAGAAGTCCCGCCTTGGATGATAAGAGCCTAAACTTGAACTGTAGTGGCTGTGAGGATGAAAAGGGAAACAACTAGCTCAGTGGACTTTGGTGACTTAGGGACCAAGAAGAGAAGGGTTCCAAGGTGACTGGGATTTCTGCTGAGTATTAGAGAGTGACTAAATCATTAAGAGAAAGGGGAAGGTCAAGAAAGGGGGGCAGGTTTGGAGCAGAAAATAGAAGAGAATTTTAGGCATTTGGCACTTGAGGTGATGGAAGAACTATGGATTTGGAGGCCATCGTCTGATGCCCAGAAATTGAGGGCTAGAGAAGACTCACTCGGGAATCAGAAACATTCATTCATTCATTCATTCATTCAACATGCATTTGTTGGTAACCTCTGGCACACCCAACTTCTGTGTTAGATGTCAAAGGGATGTAAGAGACAAAATGCTCCCTTCCTTTGAAATATTTAACTTATGATCACAAAAGAAAAGAGATAGGGGTGAAACAATAGTTAAGTAAAGGCAGAGCCATCCCAAGGTCGAGGAGATCTGGCTGTGACATTTGTCACCCATTGTTTTCTAAAGAGTGTTCAACTCAACCAACTTGATGAGTGAGCAACCTTTACCTCCCCTCAACTCCACTTGTGTTCCTCCCCAACAGCAGACTTGTCTGAAGAGAACCATGTTCCCACAGAGGCCACAACTGCCCTCGGGTCAAGAGTGGTACACACAATAAGTTCACAGATTGGAGAAGTCCCTACAAGAAGAGGGATACTTGGGGAAACACTCTTGGAGGAAGTAGGGCTGGATCTGAACCTAAATGACTTAGAAGGTTGCCTAAGTCGAGTAGATGGGGAAGGCAGACCTGGCCCTAAAAGATAATATCCAAACTTCGTCTACTAGAATGCAACCTCAAATCCTCTTTGCCCATAAAATCTCAGTTATTGGTAGGAGAAGGCTGCCTCCCTAATGGCAGCTCTTTTAAAGCAGGGAAGATCTGTCCTAGGAGGGCAAGGCAACTCGGGCTGCTCCTTCTGTCTGGAATGGCTTCACCAAGAAGGAAGCATCAGAAACTAAATAAGACAGGGAAACAAGAGGGTCAGTTGGGGCAGGGGGCAGAATGAGTGGCAGTGTTGAGGAATGGGGCAACGTAGCACCAACAACTCCAAAGATAGTAAAGCCAACTCAACGCCCCCAATTTCAATTTCAAGATGTTTCCTTGGCCATGAACTGACTAGCACTGTTTTTGCTGTAACCTAAAACCTGCAGAGGTGAACTCATGTATGGAGTTTTTTTTTTAACTTCTATCACTGGAAGTGTGTGTTTCAAATTCCTTGCTTCACTCTACCCTTTCTTGAACTTTTTTATGTGAATGTGTATGACGCATTTTTCAATGTAACAATTTCGCATTTCAGAGCCAAACAACCACTCTCGAGGGCAATCTGAAATCCACAGGGCTTGATTTTTCCTCTGAATAAACTGCTATCAAGCAGTATGCCCCAATGCTTAAAAAGACTGCTCCCATGTACCTTCAAGACCTTCCTACCTCAGAGATGGTTGTATCCCCAAAGATGCTAGATGTGAACTAGCCTGACTCCCGGTCACTCCTTGGGGGCCTTGTGTTGCTCTGGGAGTTTTCATTTACTGGGAATAAAGGGAAGAAAGGAAGTAGCAGCCAACAGATGAATTTTGCTACTTATTCCCACTTGGCCACTAGGGTATACTATGACGCTGAGGCCATGAGTAGAATGAGGGTGTGCAGCCATTTCTACAATTGGCCACATCCCATACTGACAGACAGATGGCCCATCCGGAAGGAAGAGCTGCTGAGTAAGCTCCTAAGCACCCAGCTTGAGGTAAGGGGCTAAAGCCCCTTGTCCTGGCCCCTGAAATGATCTCATACAATCCTTCCCTCCCTGCTGCAAATGGAAACTTGTATAATCACTTCAAGCTCCTCTCAGTTGAAAACAGAAAGGGACGTTTGATATGAAGTAGGACCCACTTATTTATTATGAAATATTTCAGCAAACTGAAAAGGATTAAGAAGAAAAGCCCATACACCCCACTACCTAGCTCTAGCAAATCCCACTCTTTTATTCTTCTGGGTCAGATTCTTTTCAAGAGAGCCAAATGCTGCTGAAGCACATGAGGCTTCTGTTCTGGCATCATGGCCAGCAAAACAAATAAGAAATGCTGGACACAACGGATAAAACCTAGTTTTAATGCATAGCTGAGCTTGCAAGAAGGTAAGGGAAACCCACAGGGGCCAGAAGGCCAAGGGACCTGAGGTGCAGAGTATTAATCATTGGAGGCTGCTGTAGCCGCTGGAAGGTAGGCAGGCATGGCCGCATGTGCTCTGTTCTAGGCAGCTCGGCTTTTAACGTCTACACATAAAAAGGACGTTGAAGCCTTAGCTATGCCTGGAGGTGTTGGAACACCCTCACTGTCCCTGCACAGACATGTGACATGGGGACTCTGAGAGCCAGACCCTCAGATAAAAGGTGGGCTGGGGAAGTGTCCCTCTGACACAGGAAGACAGGGAAATCTACCTGTCTTAGCCTGCGTGCTGGGTCGGAAAGTTTCTCCCAAGAATTTTTAACCAAGGTCTAGACCTCACAGAGGGAGACTTTGGAGTTTAAACACACTTCCTATTTTGGGAATGCAAAAAAATTATCTCTGAGACTGTGATATTCTAGGCCACTTGGCTTCAGCAAATGAAAAATCTCTCAACAGGGCCTCGCACAGGCCAGGCCTCACAGGAGTCTCCCAGACAAAGCCCTGGTCGTGGTCAGGTGGTTAGCATACTTAAGGCACCACCCACCCCTCAGCTTATATTTTCTCCCTGCTCTTCTCAGCAACAAGTTACCCCTGCCGTGTGGTGCCAACCTCTGCCGCCTCGAGGCGGAGAGCTCCTTAGAGCTGCAGGCCCCTCCTCTGTCCTATTCCTTCCCTCTTAGAGTTCCTTCTAATTCCATGCATCATGTTATGCTGTGAGCGACTCCACAGGTAGCTTGTACTCTGGGGAGCAACCTTGGACCGAGGCCTGGGAGCCAGCCAGCTCAGGCCTGGACCACAGAGGCAGTGACTAGTGACTGCCAGGCATGGCCTCTCTCCTTCTTGCAGCCAGTATTTGCAATGTTAAAATTAGTCTCACTTCTCTGGAAATACAACCACAATGTTTAAGAACAAGCCTCCGAGAAGTCAGTTGGACTCAAAAACTATGCCGCATCCCCTGCATATGGATAAGTGTCACTTGATTGTCCCTTAGCAACGTGGCTTCTGGGGAAGGGGGTGGTGGGATTACATTCCCAATCCATTAGGGGGGGTGGGGGCCAAAAGTGACCATGAAGGCCTCTTAAATGCCTTCAGAAAGCTGAAAAGCCAGGCAGCAGTGGGAATGGCAGAAGAGTCGGTGGGAAGACAACCAAATGAATTAAGGGGTCTCCTCGTGCTTTGCTGGGAGCGAGCAGCTAAATGAAGTGCACATTCCACAGTCTCGATGGAGACTGTGGTCCCCCACAACTGTGTGCGTGAGGGGGACAGATCCTCCTGGCATCAGCACCACCAGGCTAATATCAGCATCCTGTGGGCAGAGTCAATGTCTGATTCATGGCCTGAGCACTCGGGCAGGAGGGTGCCTGGCACACTGAGGCTCCACAAACAAGCCTAATGGCTGCATAATCAGGGCGACACAGCAGAGCCAGTCCAGTACAACCCATACAGCTCTGCAAGGTCACCTTCAAGGTAGGCAGACGCGGGGAGGAGAAGGGAAAGGCCCCTACCACTAACAGGGCTGGCGGTCTGCCCTGAGCCCCTGCAGTGGGCATCTTTCTCACGGCAACGTTCCTTCTCACCCTTGGCTTATACTGTCTCCCCACTGTTTTCAGCTACAACTCACCCCACTGTATGATGCCAACACCCCCCACCACGCAGCCTGTCCCCCACTCTAATCCACTGTGGTGTTCGCATTTGTACTCGTGGTTTTTGCCAGGCCTGAGCTGCTGCCATGGGGCTCGGACAGCCGCGTCTACAGCGAAAGTGGCTCAAGGGGAAGGGATGCAGTCAGGCAGTGTCCATGTGGGTGAAGAGGCTGCTGCCTCCTCAGAGTGCTGAGGGCAGAAGGACGGTCCTGGCTGGTGGCCAGCTGCCCAAAACAGTGAGCCCCAACCCTGAGAGTCATCCCAGACTCCATCCCTTCCCCAGCCACCAGCTCTCAGCTACGACCAGGACTCCCGGGATGGGGGGGGGGTTGGGGGGGTGGTATCTTCCTGTCTTTGGATGCAGCCCCTCCAACCCAAACTTCACACTGTGGCTTTTCAAAACAATGGTGACTGATGCCAGGAACAGAAAGAGAAGGGAGGGAGATGGGGGAGGGAAGGAAGTAGCCTTTTTGACTTCTGAAATTGTTACGACAAACAAACATTAGCCCTAGGCTGGCAGGAGTGTCTCTCAAAGGCAAGTCTGATGGTACAAGTCATCTCATCTCTGTGAAGCCCTTGACACTTCTCCAGAAAGGGCCCTGTTTCTACCTGTCAGCCAGTCATCATCCTGCCCAACTCCCCTCCAAGTCCTACAGTCCACCACCCAGAAAGCCCCAGCAGGACCAGCTCTTCTGCCTGCCTGCTCCCCCCACTCCGCCTACTCCTCCTCTCGCTCTGCCCCACTGCACACACTCCCATCCTTTCTTCCACCACTCCCACCCTCTCCCCCCCCACTCCTCTTGTCTATGCACAAAACACTTCCCCCTTATCTGGTTTGTTCCCAAGAAAGTACTAGCTCCTCTGTGAGGCCTTCTGTGAATGGCTCAGGCAGAAGGAAGTATTTTTTATGTCATCAAGGTCAGCATCCCCTTTGGATGGTCCTTGTTTTGGGGGGTCTCTGGAGTGACTTTTAAACAAAAGCACCCTGGATAACTGCAAACAGAAAGGCTCCCCTACTGGTTCCCTGAAGGTTGACAGGTGAGGGTAGAAAGGCAACCAATCAGAACAGCAAATAACCAGGACCCCTCAATATGGGGGGGGCGTGTGGGGAAAGGCCTCCCCCGAGGCCCCACATGCCCCTGTAGCATGGCCCGCACCCATGTCTTGGGTGTATACTATCTCTTTTCTTATCTTAATAAACTCTTTACTCCCTTATCTACGTTAAAAAAAATTTTTTTTTAATTAAAAAAAGCCAGTAAGGCTAGCAAGTCCTTGGGAGATTACCTCATGCAAGGCATCAATAAGGGCAGAACTGTCTGCTTTAACAAAGACTTACCCAGCTCCCAGGAGCTCCCTCTCTCCAGCAAATATTTGAGCATACCCCCAAGCTTTCCCAACTACCATGATACCCCCCTCCCCATCTCAAACGATGCTGGGAGGAGGGCACTCTCCCTGCAGTGTGGGCTCTATCAGCTGCCCACGGCCATGCTGGCCCTTTGCTCCAGGAGCTTCCCTCCCCGTGAGCTCGTCTTGTGACAGACCTTCTGGCTATAGGCTCCCAGGGGGACATGGCTTTTGGATCCTTGTCCTGGGTCTAGCAGAAGCAGGACAGCAGAAAGTTCACAGAAGTGGAATGACCCTCCGGGCTCACCAGGGGGAAGGGGGGAAATGATCTAGACTCAGGGAACAATCTAGAACCAGAAGCAAGGATCCTGCTCAGCAGAGACCAGAGACTGGGCCAGGAGTCACAGCCACAGAGCTCTGTCCTGGTGCCCGGGGCATCATGCGCACAGCTGCATGGCAGGCCCAGCTCCCCTGAGAACGTGAGCTCCTCGGGACAGGGACCATGTCTTATTCACCTTTGCTCCCCTGTGCCCAGGACGTAGTGAATAAAAGAATGCATGTCCAGTCAAGAACCAGTAAAGGGGGCATGTAAGAAAGAAGGACTTCTCTACCCCAAATCTCCAGCATCACCTCGGATTGAATGAGCTCACTGCTTTAGCAGGTGCTGGGGAATTAGGTGATAAATAGCAACCAGGCCCACATGGCCCAATCTCAAGAAGGGACATCTTGAGAGGCAGACCAGAGGCCACCAGACTTCCAATACTCGCCATCCAGAGACTGCCACTCTCCTACCTGAGTTCTGCCCACAGTCAAGGCCGATTTCAAACCCGCTTCCTCTGGGAATCCTACCTGGGTTCCCCCACCACCACCACCCTCCCCACCTGCCCACAAAGGAGCTCACTTTTCTCCAACCCCCACAGCCTGGTGCCCAGGCAGCCACTCGGGTGCAGAGACAGGGCACACCCCAGGAAACAAAGGGAAACAACAGCAAAACCTAAATGACCAAGGAATATGGTGGTCTGCTTATATTTTTCTACATGGGTGGTTTGAGTCCACAGCTAAATGTGAAGCTCCTAGAGAGTGAGACCGTGCTTTCCCTCCTCCTCAATCTCCTCCCAGCTCCCAGCGCTGGCTAGGCATATGCAATCTGCAACAGTCTCTCATTGGCCTGAGACAAGCCTCCTTCTCCAGTGCCTGGGGCCATACGGCAGTCCCCCTAAAGCAGGCCAACCCAGCCATAAACCCCCTCCCTCTTTCAGGAGCAGGCACTTCCTAGGTTTCTTCTTCCTCTAAAACACATCTTTTTGTCGGGGGGCAGGGGAAAGAAGGTGGGCTTTCTTTCTAGATGTGTGATCTAGGACTTAATTGTTTATAGTCCCATCCTTAGTCTCTTTACCTATAAAATGAGGGTAAAAAGAAGTTATTTTTCAAGGTCACTGTGAGGGTACAAATAATACATGTAAAGCATCTGGCACATGGAGGCCTTGAATATAAAATACAGCCACTATTACTTCATCATTAGAGCAAATAGAATCAGCATCGCCCCAGGCATCCCATGTCTGCTCTCGGAGGAGCCAAGTTCCAGATTGCTGCTGCCCCATGTCCCACTGGCACCGTATCATGCTAGAAGGAAAGTTGGCCTTGCTTGGAAATCTCCGTAAATTAGGGTAGACCAGATTGCCTGAACTACTGGCTCCTCTTTAATGATTTTTCTGTCTCCGCTCTTCTTTTTGGGCTTAGTAGGTCTGCCTAAAAGAATTCTCTCCTACTCTAGTCCAAATTTCTGGAATCGAAAAAGCACAGACAAGAACACTTATTGAATAACACTAATCAAAATAAGTCAGGAGAGCCTGGAAGGGCGTTTTAGATGCAATGTCACGAACTTTAAAACCTGGGCTTTGTGGCACCTATTTTCCCCATTGTAATGTGGAGTATTCCTTTTCAGTTTTGACAATTATCAGATAACTGCTATTGCTAGGTAAAAGAATCTCCAAACAAATGAGGTATTGCTAACTATTCTCAACTATGCTATAAATTAGGACTCCTCAGATTTTTTAAAATTAAATAATGGGATGAAAAAGTTCAAGCAGATTTGAATCTGTCGGTAGCTGTCACAGAGATAAAGTGTGTGTGGGGGGGTGTCCTCAAAACAGCATATAGGGGCAGGGGGTCCAAGCAGGGAGAACACACTTCCAGCTCTGGGCAATCAGAGAATGTGACCTGGAAGCTCTGTTCCAAAGCAGCACAGTTTATCAAGGAGATGCCAGAGAAAGGATGTCTTAAGAGTGGTGGTTGGCATATCAGACAGAGGTTTAGGACAGGGAATGGGAATGTAGGGGAAAAAATCCAATTAAGTAAAAATTTCTCCTTTTTTCTTTATCAGAGGTATATATAACTTTTAATCGGAGCTTTTTTATGGTTGGAACCATTCACAACAACAAAAGTTGTGTTTTTTTTTTTCACCTCTAATTTGAAAGAAGGTTAATATATTAAGTAAAAATTTTCTTTAAAAAATTAAGAAGATGCAAAAAAGTACATCCTTGTTGAAGGGGAATTCAGTCTTATCAAGCAGAACTTTAAACTGTGTAGCATCCAACCCAGCAAATACACTTATAGGTATCTGTTCTAAAGGAATATCCACTTGCAGACTAAAGAATCTTACATCATTTTTATGATACTTTATGGCAAAAACGCCCATCATCAGTATGGGAATAATAAACTAGATTAAGACACATCCAAACTTTTGGGCTACTAGGCAGCAATGAAAAAGCAAAAACCTCTGGACCCAGATCCTATACCTACAGCAAGCACAAGTCTGCTACCACTGAAACAGAGCAGGAAATTCTTTACCACCCATGACCAACCACAGATAACAAGGCAGAGTTTGGGGAAAAGTCCCATCCCCAAGACACACACAAACACACACACACAGGGCCTGCCCAAGACTGACCAGGAAAATAGAAAATCCCCACTACTTCCAACACAAGCCTAGCACCAAGTAATAGACAAGAGCAGTCTGTTGCTGAGAGGCAAGAGCATGGAGAGACAGGCATGCAGGGACTGCTAAAAGCTGAAGGTGCAGCAGGAACACTGAGAAATACCTGTGGCCCCTCAGGCCCTCTAACATCCCAGGCCCCACTCTAAGCACAAGGTAACAGCAGCCCACAGCCAGAGGAATTCATTAAAGCTGGTGGAGCACTGAAGGTAATAACAGCACCAAAGAACCTGAAACCCAGCTCAACTCATGACAATATTGCTCAGTCCTCCACCCAGTCCTCCAACAGCCTGACAGAAGAGGCATGCCTTTGTGGACACAAATACTATTTACCTCAGTCTCGTCTGTTCTTCTACAAGATGTCCAGCATTAAATTTAAAAATTACTAGATGCTCAAGAAAACAAGATAAAACAACCCACTGTCAAAAGCAATCAACAGGGGAGGGGGAGCAGATGTGACTCAAGAGGTTGAGTGCCTGCTTCCCATATGGGAAGGTCCTGGGTTTGGTTCCCAGTGCCTCCTAAAAACAAGCAACAAGCAAACGAATGAAAAAACCAAATCAGGGGAGCCGATGTGGCTCAGTGGTTGAGCACTGGCTTCCTGCGAGGACCTGGGTCCAATCCCTGGCCTCAGTACCTCAAAAAAAAAAAAAAAAAAAAGAAGTAATCAACAAAACCAGACTCAAGAGATGACCTGGGTCCTGGAATGATCAGAGGGGACTTCAAAATAAAAGTGATTAATTTGTTAAATGATCCAGTAGAAAAGGGGAACACATGGGGAATTTCAGCAGATATAGGGAAATCATAAAATAGTCAAATGGAAATGCTAGAAACAGCAAACATGATGTCAGAGTTAAAGAATTACTCTGGGAAGCGGCTGTGGCTCAATCAGTGGGGCTCCCGTTTGCCATGTGGGAGGCCCTGGGTTCGGTTCCCGGGGCCTCCTGGTGGGGGCAGGCCCGCCCGCATGGCGTGGTTGGCTGACCCGGTGAGCACAAGCAGCAAGGGGGGGATAAATGAATAAATAAATAAATAAATAAAATCTTTAAAAAAAAAAAAAAAAGAATTACTCTGACAATATTCAATATGTTGACTGAAGTGTTGATTACATGGGTGCATACAACTTTCAAAACTCATCTAACTTTTTGTTTGGAAATGGTATATTTTGTTCAATGGAAATTAAATGTTAAGAAGTCAATTAAAATAAATATAAATTTAAAAAATTCAAAAAAAATAAAAATAAATTTAAAAAATAAAAAATAAAAATAAAAATAATTGTGTCCAAAAAAAAAAAAAAAAGAATTACTCTGATGGGTTCATCAGCAAATTGTACACAGGAGAGGAAAGAATTAGTGAACTTGAAGAATGGGTCAATAGAAACTATCTAAATTGAAAAACAAAGAAAAAAGAGTAGGGAAAAAAATAACTCCCAGAACAGAACATTCAAGAGCTATGGGATAATGTCAAACAGTCTAGCATACTTGGAGTTGCAAAAGGGAAAGAGAACAGAAGAAATATTTGAATAGCTAACAGCTGAGAATTTTCCAAAATTACAGACAACAAAGCATAGATCCAAGGAATCCAGACACCTCAGAAGATTATTGAATAGCTTCTATAAAGTACTGAAAGAAAGAAAGAACCCTGTAAACCCAGAATTCTATAACAATGAAAACATCTTTCAAAAATGAAGGTGAAGTTCCTCAAAAGGTCAAACATAGAATTACCACATGGCCCAGCAATTCCGCTCTTAGGTATATACCCCCAAAGTATTGAAAACAGGTGTCCAAACAAATGCCCGTATATAAATATTCACAACAGCCAAAAGACGCAAACAACCCAAAGATCCAGCAACAGGACGATTGGGTAGAGTGAAGATGGTAAATAAAATAGAATATTATTCAGCCATTAAAAGGAATGAAGTACTGATACATGCTACAGCATGGATGAACCTCAAAAACCTTATGTTAAGTGAAAGAAACCAGATGGAAAAGGTGTTTCAATTTATATGAAATAATGGCTGCCAGGAGCTGTGGGATGGGAAAATGGGGAGTGACTGCTGAATGGGTATGGGCTCTCCTTTGGGGGTGATAAAAATGTTTTGCAACTAGAGATGATGGTTGTACAACATTCCAAATATACTAAATGTCACTGAATTGTACACTTTAAAATAGTTAATTTTATGTTATATGAATTTCACCTGTATTTTTTTTAAAAAAGGACATACAGAAAATCACAGGGAGAAAAAAAAGTTTCTGCTTTAAAGTAACTGTGTCCAGGTACTTAAGACATATGGTGAAGAACACTATAAAAAAGTATAGCTATGCTATCAACAGATAATGTACCCTCAGAGGTAGCTTAAGAAATGGTGCTTGACTTTAAAATGTCTACAAAGAAAGCCTGACAATAAAATAAACTTAATTTTAAAAAGGTGAAATAAAGCTTTTTTCACACTACCAAAAGCTGAGGAAATTTATTTCCAGCAGACCTGCATGACAAAAAATAAAATTACAAAAAAGAAAATTCCTCAAGCAGAGGAATATGATACCAGATGGAAATTTGGATCTACACAAAGAAATGGAAAGTTCCAGAAATGGTGGAAATTTCTAGTGTCAATGTATCCAAGTCAGTAGCCTGCTCACCTCAGCAAAAAATTTACTTCCCAATACCCTTCTCCTTGCTGTTTATCAAGCCTTCAAGGATTGTATTATAAACTTTTCCCATCCCAAACCATTTCCCATCTGCCTTAAACCACTGGAGCCCATATCCTAAAACTTTACAAATATCCAGCTTCTGGCTTTCCCTTTGTGGAATATGCTAAGATTCTATCAAAGGGGTGTTGTCTCTTACTGCAGTGAGTTCACATAAACTGAGTTTTGCTTTATTTTTTAAAGAGAAGCAAAGTAAAACAACATATACAGTATGACCCCATTTATGTGTTAAAAGACTAAATGCATGTAAATGCATAGAAAATGATTTGGGAGGTAACCCCCAAACCCCTACTGGGAAACCATACTGGGAAAGAAGTGCAGTGGAAGGTTCTGGAGACAGAGGGACATTCCTTCTTCATTCTGTATTCTTCTGTGTTGCCTGAACCCTCCACAACAAGCATATATTAACCCTGTGGTTTAAAAAACAAATTCCAAAAAGAAATTTAAAATTGAAGTTCAGACCATACTAAATGTTCTGAGTTCAAAGGGATATGTTTTGATCTAAAATGTATCATGGGTCCGGAATAATTTTTTGCTGGCCAGTATAACTTGGGCAGAGAAATGCTTTTATATTCACAAAATTGATCTTAAGTACAAGAGTCAATATTAGACCCCCATTCTGCCTACTGGGTCTTAGGCCAAAATTTGCCTCATGGAAGCCCCAGCCATGAGCAAAAAGGCCCTGGGGAAAGGAGCAGTGGAAGATCAGTCCTGCTCTAATGCTCTGGAGCTGAGTACAGGGGACGCTGGAGGAACCCCATCCCTAGTCGGGGTACAGTTGCTGCAGGCAGACCATGCTCTGCTTGGTCAGACCACACTTGGACCATCCACCAACCTCTGAACAACTTTCCCTATGACCCAACCCAGCCATCCCAGTCCGGGCCACGAGGCATGGCTGCCATGCTATGGAGTGCCACCCCACCCCCACCCCCACAAGGCAAGCAGCCCCTGACCGAGTGGGCATTCTGACTTGGCTGTCATGTGCTCCTCCACAAACCCCATGGGGCCATTGTTTGTCATGGGGACTTCGTATGCATAGGGACTAAGTGAGGTTTTGGGTTGGGGGCAGGGGTGTCCTCCATGTCCCCTTTTCCAGTCCTGAGGAAAGGGCCTCAAACCTGTCTTTACAGATGGGAAAACTGAGACCTTGTGTGGTTCTGTCAAGGCCACAGTGATTCACAGGCAGAACCCTGTAAAAAGAATGAATTCTGGCGTCTAGAAGGGATTTCTGTACTCAGAGCAAAATGGTAACATTTCATCAAGAAGAGAAAAAGTTCAAATGGTTTCCTCAATACCCAGCCCCTCAGCTGGGTCACAAGTACCACAAATTGCACACAAGCAGGTTAGTGAGGCTTGTGAGGTAGGGCAGGGTGGCAGCTGTCATCCTGTGAGTATCTCAAGAAGGCAGTCTCGGGTAGAAACCCACCACAATTCTTTTTCCTGCTGTTTCCCCTACTTCTGGGTAGCGTCATTAAGAAATGAAAATTAAATTATGGCTTCCTTAGGAAGTCCTTTGAGCTGTTAGTTTTAACAAGTAGGCTTTCACCTGCTATCCTAGGCCATTTTATGAGCCTCCTCCCAGCATCACTCACCTTCACAGACCAAAAAATATACCCCCAGGAGTCAATGCGGGGGAGAGCATGGACTCTGCCTGGTCCGGGGTTCTCTCTGCCGGAAGAAGTCCTGCACCAGAAGCCAGGGCTGCATGGTGGCTCGAGAACACCCAGGCGGAGGGGCGGCCACCTGATGGAAAGAGCCAACAAGGAACAGCTGGGGACGGGCCCAGGCTCCTTTGGGTTCCCCCAGACTGCTAAGGCTGCAACCTGAAAACCAAGCCAAGCATTGGACCTGGGGTGGGGATCAGGGTTGGGGTGCATGGGAGGAAGTGTTGGTCAGTCTGGGCACTGGGTACCTCGTCGCCCCTGGATCAGGGGCAGTGGCCGGCCTGCTCCTCCTTCAGAGCAGACACCTGCCTCCTGGAACCTCCCTCTGCGGGCCTGGTTCTGATGGCCCTTTAGGTACTTGAAGTCAGAGCCTCTGAATCGGCTCCGGACACGCCCTCGGGGTTTGCTGTCAGGCCAGCCTGCCCGGGACAGCCACGGGGACTATGAGGGCAGGATGTGGCCAGCTTCGTGGGCTCAGGCCGACAGCACCGTGTAGGTCATTTGAATGTAACCTGCTCTTGACCTTCTGCCTTCCAGATTAGTAGGCAGGCCCGGTATCTCTCCTGGGGATTCTCTATTCCACTTAAGTTATCCAGCATCCCTAGAGGTTGCTCCGCCTTGTTCCTCCCCTCACCCCCGGCCCCCTGGGGAGAGAACCAAGGACCTGCTCCGTTGTCGCAGTTTTCAGCTGTCATTGCTTCTGCTCTTCTGTACAGCATGCCTGCTGGCCATTGACCTTGCACAGGGCCATGCACGCTTGCCCTCAGCTAGGATGGTGTTCTTGATGGTTCAGATCCTTGCTCAGGTCGCAAGGGGGCGCCTTGGTGCTACTTAACGCTCGCCCGCCGGCCCAGCCAGGGCACTCAAGCACGACATCTCCCCGGGATCCTTTGTTTGCTGTGGCGGAGGCCTAAGTGCTGAGAACCAAAACGAGGGGATCTGGCCTCTGGCTCCCGGAGCTGGCAGCCTTGTCCAAGGCCTTCTACCACACACAGCACAAAGCAGCCCCTGGTCACACACTGACACAACTAGGAAGACCTTTTCCAGAGATTCTCCTCAAAACAAAGATCCCTGACTTGGGTTCCTCACCTACACACAAGCAGAAGCAGGACACTTGAAAATCACAGCTCTGTTGATGAGGCGGTATTAAAAAAAAAAATCAAAATAGGAAACCATGCTGGTTAAAGTCTAATTTTCCTGAAATTAATTCTGAAAAGGATTTTTAAGGAGTCTAACTCCCCACCCCATCAAAGATAGCCACTTGGGAAATGGCTCTCTCTCACTTCCCACCGCCACTGGGGGTCGGTGGCGGGGCGGGGGGCACCACCCTCTGGGAGTGGCTGAAAGCCGAGGGCCCCTCGTGAGATGACTGCAATGCTTGCGGCATTGTCCTAACTGAACAGGTGACTCTGCAGGCCAGCCACTGGGTCACCATGGAGTGCGGGGTGACACCCCCTATGTGGCCCCTCTCTCTTGCCCACTCCTGCCTCTGTGGTGGGTGTAGACGTGGCAAGGCTGGCTGTCGCATGCCTGCAGCCACGCATTAACCAGCCCACCGGGAAACCGCTGCGGAGACTGCGAAGGCAGTTGCCCTGCCCTGGAAAATGCTCAGCACAACTTCAGAGGCCATGGCCCTCACTGGAGACTGGCCCAGTGCAAGGCAGAGGCTCCTTGCCCTGGTGGGTTTCCCCTTTCCTTTGTGGGATCAGCATAGCTGCCCGCTCTCCAGACACGTCCTCCTCTTGGGCCTGGCAGGCGTTCTAGGAGAGCAGTTAGGAACGCAGGCTCCAGCCCTGCCACTCGTCAGCTGTATGACCTTAGGCAAGTTTCTTAACTTCGCTGTGCCTCAGTTTCCCCATCTGTAAATGGGTTAATAGTCCCTACCTAATGGGATTGAAATGAGGACTAAGTTAACATATGTCAAGTCCGTAGGGAAGTACCTGGCACATAGTAAGGGCCATATAACTGTTATTTTTATTACTACTGCTCCTTGAGGCCTCAGAGCTCTTCAGCCTCTCTCATGCAACTTGTTGAGAATCTCTGATGACGTGTTGTGCTTCAACATCTGGAGACCACAGAGACTCCCCTTCCCGCCTCCCGTAATCCTCTTGTTTGTGTTGGGATAGAAAGATGACAAGGGATAGGGAGGCTGCTGTCCTCTGGCCCCCGAGAGGCTCAGGCTGCCCCTACAAACCCCACAGGCTCCCTGGATGTCAGGGAGGTGGGGAGACAACTTCTAAACAGAAGCAGAGGCCCTCCAAGGGGCTCTGAGACCTTGAGCCAACTCCCTTTGTCTCTGTAAGTCTCATTTTCCTTATCCCTACCTTGGAAGGCTGGGATCAGATAATCTCCCATTTTCTTTCTTAAACTTTAAGCACTGACATTTTAGGATCTGCCTTATGCAAAAAGGTCTCTGAGTAACCTGTAGATTTGATAATCCACAGAACTTAAATTCAGGAAAAGCACCAAAACTTAGAACTCATTACAAAAGAAAACAGCTTTAATGTTTTCAGCATCTACTCTCTCCCATCCACCTCCCCCGCCCCGCCTTAAGGCAAATTTTCAGGAAAACCAAGTTACAAACTGAATTTTAAAAAGCCATAAGTGGAGAAAGAGAGTATACTGAGGTGGGGAAGCTATTAAGGAAATAAAGGAAGCAACTCGGATAAGGTTCCCACCTGGGGTCCGGACGAAGGTGCACACGGAAGGGGCTTGTGTGGGGCCCCTTGACACAAACCCTGGTTACCCTGGTTATTCTCCCTTTATGATTTGTTGGCTGTACAGTTGTATTTCTCGCCCCTCCCCACCGGCAGACGGCTCCTTCATCTGTCTGCTCATTGTGTCTGCTTGTTGTCTGTTCGTTTTTTGTGTCTGCTCATTGTGCCTGCCTGTCTTCTTTAGGAGGCACTGGGAACTGAACCCGGGACCTCCCATGTGAGAGGCAGGCACCCAACTGCTTGAGCCACATCCGCTCCCTACAGTTGTATTTCTGTACATTACATATGCATATAATTCTTCCCAGTAATAAAAGATTCAAAAAGCAGCAAATGGGTTACTTGGGCAGTTTTAATAACCATTGTTCGGTATAAAATACTTCATGTGCACAAAGTAGCACTGCCTGAAAGCCACTAACCTGGCCCCACCCTCGTTTTACCAGTATGTTGTGGTGGACAGACCTCCTTCGAGAGCAAAGATGGACAGCGCCCAGCTCCCGCCCCCAGGCTACATCGAGTCAATGACTGAGCACATGGAGGTAGCAGCACTGGCCCCTTCCTGCCAAACACCGGATTCTTCTAAAGAGCAATTTGTGCCCAGGGCCTCCCCATTGGTCTGGTTGAGATTTTCTCAGAACTGCGCTGCAGTCTGAGGCTCTTCCCAGTCCGTCCTTCCTTCCCCCTCTAACTTTGCAGGAGCCCAACCTACCTCCGATCTCAAGGATTCCTGGCCATCTCCCATTCTATCATTCACAGGCCGTGCTCCCAATAAACCTCTTGTATGTCTAATCCCATCTTGGCATCTGCTTCTCGGAAGACCTGAATGGACTCCTTTGTGAACCTCAAGGTTTTTTCCCTATGCATACTTGAAAAAATTGAGACCATCCTGGAAATATGGTTTGGTGTATCTTTTCATATAACATTTTGAGCTTTTCCATGATTATTTTTCCTCTTTGGGACATTTAGATTTGTGGTGTACATTTGTTATGTTTGAAGCTGCCCAGCATCCTCTGGACATGCTTCCTCCATTTGGGAAGTTTCCCACATAAGTGGGTCTTGCCTCCCCACCTAGCAGCCCATATTTGCTTTCCCAGACTCCCTTGCAGGTAGAGTGCAGAAACATGACTCTACCAGACATGCTTGCAGGGAGCCTGAGTTAGAAAAAGAGTGGTGAGCTGGGGTGGGGGGTGGGGGTCTATTTTTTAATGGCAGCAAGCAGAGATGCATGGCTTTCCAGGGCAGTGGTCCTTGTTTGTTCTTCATCCTTCAAAGTCACCAACTTATTGGTTGTCAGGAAGTAGCAGCCCCATTTATAAAAAGAGAAAGTAAAATTTGAGGAGATAATTAAGGGTTCAAAGTGACCCAACCACTGTGAGCAAATCCCAAACAGTATTGAGGTACTCTGACTCCTGACCAACTGTCCCAAAATTATACACGAGGTGACTGATCAGTCTTTGGGAGGCTAAACAGTCCAAAAAGGGGGACACTAGAGGAAGCATTGGGTTTATGAGAACTGTTGGGCAACATGTTATAACAGAAAGAGCCCAGGGTTCTAGAAGCAACACGGTGCAGGCTTCAAAGCTAGGTAAGGTCTCTGCTCTTGGCTCTTTGGTCCAGGAACCAGGCTCAGTTCCCTTTAAAACCTCTCCATGGTTTCTTTGAGAATAAAATTAGATAACGCTTCTCATAGCATAAAACTTTTTTTAAAAAGCTAAGTCATTAATATAGGATTGATTAAATAAATGCCACATTGATCCAAATTAAGTACTGTGTGCAGTTGTTTAAAAGAATGAGGCAGAGCCACGTGCTCTGATACAGAAAAATCTCCATGGCTTTGGGTGGGGAAGAAGTTATCAAGTAGGTAATTAATGATTTTGGTAGGCAAAAATATGGAGGGAGGTGTTACACAAGTTTGTTTTTTTTTTTCCCTTGTGTAGGCATAAAACTAACAGTGATTGCTTCAAGTAAGTAGAACTGGGGATGGAGGACAGTAGACTCTTTTCTAAGCTTTAAAAAAGGTTCAGTCTAGTCTGATATTTTTCGAAATGAAAACCTCGATCTAAAACTGACATTTTACCAGAGTCATCTTTATATTTTTGGCTGAGCCATTTCAAAGGAAATGACATTAGCCACTGCATCTCTGAAGAGTTGAGCGTGCATTGCCACAACATATTCCCCTACACAATTCCATAAGCACCCTAACATAGTAATTCCCTAGTATAATATAGCCCATAGTCAATTTTCCTCTATTGTCCCCTCAATTGTCTTCTATAACTTGTTTCTTGTATGTGGTTATTAGTCTTTCAAGACTTTTCCAGTTAGGCGCCATGCGGCGAGGAGCTCGCATCTACACTCATAACTCTGCATTCCAAGGGCGCACTGCAGTCTGTGCCAGTCTTGGGATGCAAGGAGACAGCTACATTCGTGGCACACTGCAAACAGGGCAATGGCCCTGCTTCTTAATATTTTTATATCTAAAACAGCTTCCTTCTCCTCTACACACACCTTTTTTTTTTTTTTTTTTAATCCATAGCATTGTAGAGACCGGGTCACTGTTTTATAGAACCTATATTTTAGATTTGCCTGATTGTTTCTTCATGGCATCTTTGGTGTCTTGTTCTTCTATTCCCCTAATTTCCTGTAAACTGGCAGTTGGACTTAAAGGTTTGATTAGGTCCAGGCGATGGGTTTTTTTTTGCTGGAACACATTGCCTCTCATCTGGTGCCATAGAACCTGGTGGTTTGGTTATTACTGATACTGGATGATCACGGGGCAGGTGGATATTGCCAGACCTCTCACATTGCCAAAGACGATGGCCTCCTTTACTTTTCATTTCAAACTCTGCTATACTGTTTGTATTTTTGCCATGTGCCTATATTAATATTTGCAATAAAAGGATGATTTCCTTTTTAATCAGAAGTTATTTTGATCTAGAAGTTATTTTAATCTTAAATAAGTGCTCCCAAAGATGTAATTTTAAGTTTTGAATGTCTGGCTTGATAATCAAAATAATATTGTTTTAAAATGGCCTTCTTTTCATTAAGTTTCATTACATTTCAGTTTGAATAAAAGAATGCTATAAACAAATACTGATGATTAAAAACATTTTTTTAACCATGTGGAGATTTCTAGTATATGAAAGTCACCTAGTATATGGCACGCAGTAGGTTTCTTACAAACATTAGAGCCCATTCCCTTGGCAGTGCATAACCCACAGGTTACACTTGGCTATGACCAGCAGCGTGTCCTAACGCCACCACCCCCACCCCACAGCACTGTGGCATTGCTGGGGTGCCGTCCACTTGTCGCATTCCTCGGTGGCATCAGCACCACCATCTTCCTCCTTTTGCGGTCATTGCACACCCTTTCCCTTAGTTCCAAAGACCTTTGAGAAATAACATTTGGTGTCCCTTTCTCCAAGCCCCTTCATGTCTCAAGGTCTCGCCCGACACATCAGGTTCAGAATATTTGCTAAGCAGCAACACTCTTCTGTTTAACTCAAGCAGAAAGTCTATAGTCTCCTGTAAGGCTGGGGCACGCACCGGCCATCCCGCGTACAGAAATCACTGACGCCATTCCCAAAGCAGGCGCTGAATCTTCTTCCCCCATCCTGCATTGTGGGCATACAGGACTTCGAATTGGGCTCAACATAAAACTTTAAAATGGTGCATTTTTGTTTTTGTTTTAAGCACATTCTCTGTTCTAAATTGCCCATGTAAGGTATGAAATGCTTACTAATGCAGCTAGTCCCAGGAACGTCCCCCAGGAGACCCAGTTCACACGCCTATCCCAGTCCCAGTGGGTCTCCAGCCCTCTTCTCCTAGGGGTTAAGCATTTTCGGTTAAGCATTTCCGGGCCCCTCCTTGTCAGGAAGCAGGCTCCAGCGAGATGGGGGCTGTACCTGCCCTGCCCCAGGCCATGGGCGTGGCTTTCAGCATTTTTGGTCTCTGGCTATAAGGACTCCAACTGCCACCACAGTAGTGACCGCAATGCCAGAGCAAAAGACACCACCAATATTTTGGTATTTTGTGTTATGTGAAAAAAATTGCAACACAGAACACTGTGAATGCTACCTCCAGGGTAAGAATTCATAATTAACTTGGCTTGTACACAGAAAGAAACAAGAGGAATAAAGAGGCTGATTTAAAAATGTGTAACTTTTTGGGATGAGGGGTGAAAGAGAAACCCCAGTGTATGCATTTTTTACACCTTTTTTACTTTTGAAGCAACTCCGGCCCCCTATCCCCAACCCATGAACCCTTCAGGGAGGTCTGGTCACCAAATCCTTCCAGAGAGAGGTCTTCTAAGCCAAGGAGGCTCTTTTAGACTGCCCACTGGAATCTTGAAATCCTTTATTCACCGCGCCCCTCTCTGCCCATGGCTCAGGGGTGAAGGAGGGAGGAGGGAGGAGGGAGGAGGAGGAAGGAGAGAGGAGGCCGCAGGCTTGGCACTTGTGTCTGTAGGCCTCTACCTGGTCCTGGGGGCTCATTCGAGCCCTGCAGTGGAGAAACTGTGACAAAGGATTCCAGAAGCCTCTCCTCCCAGCACTTCCCGCGGGAGACATGGTCTCCCCTGGGCTCCCCACAAGGGGACACCCACCTGCCCTGCTGCCCCATCTGGCTCTTCTTCATCTCTGCCTTTTTAAGGGCCAATTACCCGAAGTAAGGAACCTGCCTTCTCATCTTCAAGGATATACATATAGACATGCACCTTTTAGATTCAACTCTGAGATTTTGGGTTTTAAATAATTGTATTCACCACAAACGAAGAGCACCTCAAGCAGTGGCCTCCTGGAGGGTCCTGGACGCAGCCCTTGCACTCCTTAGATTTAATACACTCATGGGAAAGTTACAAAAAATGCATTGGTTTTAAGAACAAGGAAATTGTTCAGAATGCATAAACTATGTTGGTAAAAGTAAATGGTTAATAAATACTTCAAACACAAAAGTGTAAAAACATGTCACTGAACCTCAAGTTAAATAAATGTAAACTTGAAAATACAAAAGTTAAACATATATTCTCTTCGTTCTCATTATTGAAGGTAATCTTCCAAAAAATGATGTTAGTAAAAAAAAAATCATTTCTAGTCAAATATTTTGCAATTTTAGATTTATCATTTTTGTTTCCATGGAGAACCAATACCAGCACACATTGTTGCTGAACTCCAAGCAGCTTCTGATTCTGACCTTTAAAGAAAAAAAACAAGAAGATCATTCCGTGCTCAGAGGTGCAGACGGACTTCAGCTGTGTCTCCAGATGTGCTGGTGGGAGGTGGGGCCCTTCCACCCCACTGCTTGATGGCAGTCACAGAGTTCTCCGCACCTCTGTCTACCTTTACTTGTCTTAAATGGGAGTAGATTAAAGTAGCTAAAGTGGTTCATTTCCTCAGAGCAGGTGATAGCTGCTGCTGTGATTTTCTTGCAAGGATCAGCATCTGAGAGGGGCCAAAGAGGCCAACTTCCAAACAAGCACGTTTTCCTTCATCCCTAAAGGTGACATGACATTATGAAAAGGGCTCAGGCAATTTACTCTCACTGCTTATAGCCTGATGTCCTCGTCTAGGAACTCCGCATAGAAGTCTATAAACATAAAAACCACTTAATCCAAGTGCCCGTATGTCGGAAACCGGTTTAGTTAAGCCCATTGTGATGGCTGCTGGATGTGTCAACTTGGCTAGGCTCCAGTCCCCAGTTATTCAAGCACTAAGCTAGGTGGTGGGGAGAGGTACTTTGTAGATGTCATTAAAGGCTCTAATCAGGTGACTTTGAGTAAGGGAGCATCTTGGATAATCTGGGTGAGCCTGATTCAATCAGGGGAGATAACTTAAGAGCAGCAGAAGGATCCCCAGAAGGAGGAAGAAATTTCACCCGTGGACAACAGCTTCAGCTGCGCCTGTGGGATCCCATACTGCCTGTGACCTTCCTTTTCTGACATCCTGCAGACAACAGCTTCGGCCAGCGCCCATGAGTGCCCACCCTGCCTGTGAGCCTACTGCCTTGCCTGCCAACCCTAGGGATTTAGGACTTGCTTACTCAGCACCCACAATCATGTAGGCCAAGTCCTTGTAAGAAATGCATATATATTATATATATTGTACAGGTTTTTACTGGTTCTACTTCTCTGGTTGAACCCCGATTGACACACCCTCAAAAGTAGAAAAGGGGGAAAGAGATGTGGCTCAAGCGATTAGGCTCCCATCTACCATATAGGAGGTCCAGGGTTCGATTCCCAGGGCCTCCTGATGAAAGGCAAGCTGGCCTGCGTGGAATGCTAGCCCGTGCAGGAGAGGTGGCGCAGCAAGATGACACAACAAAAAGAGACACAGAGGAGAGATAATAAGAGACGCGGCATATCAGGGAGCTGAGGTGGCACAAGAGATTGAGCGCCTCTCTCCCACTCCGGAAGGTCCAAGGATCGGTTTCCGGTGCCGCCTAAAGAGAAGATAAGCAGACACAGAAGAACACACAGACAGCAGACAGTGAGCAAAAAACAATGGTGGGGGGGAGGATTAAATAAATAATAAATCTTAAAAAAAAAAAAAAAAACAGGATGCTGCTGTTAAAGGGAATGAGGTATGCATCCCAGCTCTGTCCAAGACCCTAATAAATGATAGCAAAGTAAGAGTAAAAGAATATAAAGAGACACAAAAACTACTTCTAGGTTAAGGAAGCAGAATGATACATAAACTTAATTTTGTCCCTCCTAAAACTCTATGAAAACATAGAAATACAGTAAAAGAATTGCTTTTAAAAAGGCAAACCTAGAAATATGAAGACACCTGGGGAGGCAACAACTAACTGCAAAATCATTTTAGAAGCTGAAAAGCAGATGGGCCAGTGATGAATTACTTAGCAGACCTGAGAATGACAAATTCCAAATCTGCAGAGGAGAAAGCTAATAATCTTCAAAGGCAAGGAACTGCTGCGTGGTTACTTCTAGAACGTGGGGGAAGAAATGAGGAAGAGCTGGGTAGGAAACAGACTCCCAGATTCTAAGCTACAGGACTCCTGCCTCCCCCTCAACTGGCCAGAAGCATGGAGGGTTCTTCCTTGGAGAGAGGCTTTCTGCAGGACGGGACCAGAAACAGTTGAGAGCATGGTTACCGCCCTGAAATAACAGGACTAAGTGACCGCATGCTGCCCTACTGAGTGCTGAATGCAAAGTAGCCACTGGGCTCACAATGCTGCCAGCCTGATCCTCTGGTCAGGAGAGGAAAGACTCTCTGGGGAATCTGACAAACCTCAGAAGACAAACCTAAAGAGACCTTCACTGAGATTCCCCAACAAACAGTCCAGCCAGGTCCATACGGTGAAATGCAGAGACTACAATCCTCCCCATGTCTTCTGGATTTTCCCTCTCTCATGCTTATCAACCAAGACAACCAAAGATTACCAGACACCTGAGGTTAACACTTCTGAGAAAAAAAATAAGTAATAAATAAAATAACCTCGGAAGAATTAGAATTATGTGGGAAGAGGAAGAAAACTATTCTCAGATGAGAGAAGATATCATACCCGTGAAACAATTACAAGATGCTACAAAAATGGATATTGAGAAAATAGAAGAGTTCTTGGAAAATAAAAACACAATAGCAAAACCGAACAACTCAACTGAAGGATTTGAAAGATAAAAAGTTGAGGGAATCTCTCTGAAAGAATAACATAAAGACAAAATGATGCCAGGAGATCAGAAAATGAGGGGACCAGTCCAGGGTCTCCAACAAATGAGTAATCAAAGCTCCAGAACAGACAGGGGAAGCACCACAGGTGCTTATACTCAGGTGCTTGACAGCTTGGCCTGGGGCCCACGTACACATCCATAGGCAATGGGGAACACACAGAGCTTCTTCCTTCTCGACCCAGAACTTTCCTAGAAAACAGTACTGGGAGAATATTAACTAATCACCTTTCTGTGGAGAAAGAATTCAGATCTAGGTTAACCTTTTGTCTTCACACATGACACAAAACAGGAGTGTGATCAAAGAAGAGTAGGAAAAGAAAATCAGAGAAATAAGATCACAAAAATTCCCAGGAAATTCTCAGGAAAACAGAAGTACCGGGTGACAGCTGGCACCAAACCTGGAAGACAAACTAGTCAGTTTGGGGCAGGGCCGCAAGCCAGGATGTCGAGGGCTGCAAACACGACAGGCCCTGCAGCTGTGGTGCCCGCTTAGCGCCCAACGGCAAGGCGGTCGAGGCCCAGTTCTGGACTTCTACCACAGTGGCCTTGACAATGGGCTGATGAACTTCCTGCTCTCTAAAATAGTGCCAGGTCCTCCCCTCATCCCACAGAAGGGTTTGGCTTTGATTTATTCCTGAAATCTACAGGACCACCTTTCTGGTGGACAGCCAGTATTGGATCCGGGGACAACGGTGGTGGCCTGTGTTCCCAGGGCCCTCTCAAGTCCCTGTTCACTGACTTCCTCATTAGCAGCTCTTGTCAACTCCGGGCGAAGCTGAAGCCCGCTGTGACCCAGAGAGCCCCCGCCTTCTCTGGCAGACTCTATCCAGCAGTGCCACTAGGGTGTTGTCCACGCACAGCTGGGTTTGTGCTTGGAACTCAGTTTTCAAAACTGAACAATATATTGTTCCAAGATGGCAACACAGAGGGGTAGATGACACAGACAAGCAAGGAAATGATTCAACCCTATGTCAGGACGGGGCTGACTTCGGTGGAGCAGGCGGGGAGGGCTCCTGAGGCAGGGATGCTGCTCCACTCCTTCACGTAGGTGTTGGATGTCCCATTCATTTCCTTCTTCATTCAACTGTCCATTTGGGTTGTGTTATGCTCTTCTGCATACACGGTAATTTCGGTTGGGAGGAAAATCAAAAGACACAGACCCAGACTAGCAAGAACTGAAGGGAAAGGACTGACAGCAAGAGGCCAGAGACGAAACCCTGGAAAGTGCGAGCAGATGAGAGAGCACGGGTGGACGAAACACACTAAGGGAACCTGCGCGTGAGGAAGCCAGCGCAAGCGAGCAGCGGGGACGGGTCTGATCTGCTCCCAGGATCCTCTTTGCACGCCCCTTCTCTGAGAGGACCATCATTCCAGTGTCAGACCCTGCTCCCTAATTTTAAATCCATGCTTGCTCTGGGCCCCGCCTAACTGACCAGCCCTGCCTATTTCTCTCCGTCCTTGGCCTCCCTGACCCTGGTGGCCCTCTGCCCAGTCAACCCCCAAGGAGGCGCAGTTCGGCTTCCCCTAGCGCCAATCTCCGGGCTGGTCAGTTGCCGTCTGGCCTCAGGCCTTTGTCTTAACTGTCACTCCTCAGCGTTAGGGATGAAGGCATCTCCTTGGCCTCAGAAGAAAAAGTCACGGCATGTCGAGGCTGCTGGAGTTTTCTTCAGCCTCTGCAGGACCAGGAGTGAAGCAGAGTCCATTGCTACCTCCCTGTACCACAGAATCATAGATGTTTGCTTGGGAAGGGGCCTTAGAAATCAGCTGGTCTTCACTGTCTTTGGAGGCAGAGACGCAGAGGCCCAGAGCACGCCATTCATCCAAGGCCTCGTGGTTAGAGCCAGAAGTCAGCTCTGCCTCTCTGGCTTCTGGCTGGGCCCTTCTAGAATGATCTAGGATGATGGTGTTTGTGTGAGACAGACACCAACTTGGGGCAGAGACCATCTGGCTGTGGAACCACCAGCCCACCAAGCGCAGTGTCTGTGTGGCTTAGAGACAAGCCTCTCACATGGGTGCGGGCGAGCCCCCTCCTCTGAGCACTGCCCAGCAGTGTCCCTGGCAGGGCCTCAGCGGGCCCAGATAAACGCTCTGTGATTTCAGTGATGCAGCTGGCCCTCCACTTTAAAAAGCACAGCATTTTTCCCCTCGTGATTATAAAAGAAAACCAGGTTCGCTGCAGAAAATTTGGAAAATACAGAAAAGTCTAAAGAAGAAAATGAAGTCACTTCTAAAGCTCTGGAAGTGCTAGCTGTTAAGGCTGTGGCATCATAACTGAACTCTTCCTACCACCACCACCCCCAGCCCCATTTGCTGGGTGGGTGACTTAAAATCTGTGGAGCAGCTGCCCCCTCCCCCAGGACGGCTCTGGGTCATGGCAGTACAGGGCCCGGCATGGCGGCCGAGGACACCCAGGCAAACGCAGAGGATGAGGGTTTGCCCTGACTCCCACTCACTCAGCAGCAAAGCCCAGCTCAGTTCTGAGACTCCCGTAGCCACCAGGGAGGCCAAGGCTGCAGGTCTACGGTGGAAGGAAGGGCAAGGGAGGTGCCAACACCAAATATGCCCCCATGGGCCCAGCTGCCATGCCAGCAGGAGGCTTTTCTAGAACGTTCTACCCTCACGCCCCTCCAAGCCCAAAGAGCAGGGAAGGAGGACTCTGCTCTGCCTCGGGCACTTCTAGCCTCCCAGTAGCTTCCCCAGCGCCCTGGAGCACGGGCTCTGAGGCCCAGGCAGGCTGGTCTGGGAAGCCCCGGGGCGCTGGCTATGCCAACCCTCCCGCACAAGCTGAGCATGGCCTGGGCCTGGTCCCGGTCCCCTGCAGGTGAGGCCCTGACTGGACGGCAGGGAATCCTGGCATATCCCCCACGCCTGCAGGCCTGCCTGTGAACACCTGAGGGCAGGCTCTGAGGCCCCAGATCCACTGCCCAGGGCAATCAGCGCCAGGGCCGCCACACCCACGCAATGCTGGACAGAGGGACCGACAGGAGGGGACGACAGAGGCCCAGATGGAGGCTGATGCAGGTGGAAGGGCCTCCTGATCATCGCGAGCTGGAAAGAACATCGCCTATCAGCCACTTTCTGTGGAGGAAGGAAGCTATGGCAAGTTTAGGAAAATAGGGGAGCTGAGGGAGCTGGAAAAGAAAAACCAAGTGAAACACAGGTATCTTCACACACAAGTTATAGAAATTGACCTTTATTTGTTGTACTAAAGTCTGTTTAACTTTTGATACAAAGTAACATTTTAGTACAGAAAATCCCAGTCTGCCAGAACAGTACCTGTCCGCTTGCGCGTACCACCCTCACAGCCCTCACAGCCCGAGGCAGCCCGAGGCTTCGAGAAACCACCCCCGAGGGGTCTGAAGGTAATACATCGAGACCTAGTCTACAGTTTTTCTCAATTGTGTGAGCTAGAAAACTTGTACCTGTAAAACAAAGGACAGCATTGAGGACTGAAACTTCTTTTTGAACAACTGTGCAAGAAAATATATCCCTTTTTTAAAAAAAAAGTCAGTAATGGCTAAACTACGATTTAGTGTCTAGAATTACAAAGAATACAATGAAATAGAAGATTTCTTGCTAGGAAAATGAAATGTTAGGAACAGGGTGAAAATGCAGGGCACACCCCACAGAGCCCGGTACAGTACCTAGGAACAGGACGCACAGCTTAAGGGGGACACACCTCAACTCTGCAGCCGGAGATACCAGGCGTCAGAAGTGCAAACCAGCCCCAAACGAAGACATCTTCACGGGGTACGGTCCAGGCCGAGACGGCTGTAACCAAGACTGGAGAGACCCCAGGTTTTAGCTTCAGATCTGCGACAGTGACAACGACCATCACACTATGCTTCCCCTAAAAGCAATCAACCCAAAGACTGAAACAGGAATGCTTTCATTGTAAAAAGCACCGACGCGCTCGCCACGCTCTAAGATGCAACAGTTTATGAGTGACCCCGCAAAAACTCCACTGATCAAGGCTGTCGCAAAGTACAGAACCTAAGAAGGAGCCAACGGCACACATTGGCCTTATGTTAACACCCTTCCCAGAACCTAACAGTGTCACCGTGAATCCACGAAGCTCCAAGGGACCAGAGGCTTAAACGATAAACCCAGATGGAGGGGAAACGAGGGGATGTGGAAGGCAGGAGAGGAGGACAGAGAGGTGAGTTTACAAGACCGCCAAAGTAGTCTTCCCTCCGGCAGAGGGGCAGGCGCTGCAGCTGGCGAGTCGACTCCACAAAGGCACTGGTTCTGCCACCTCAGATGGCCTGAGCACCTGCAGCCGCCGGGCCCTTCCTGGAGAGACGCCGTCCAGGAGCAGGAAGGCTGCCGCCGCTCTGGTCCCACCGAGAACCTCCCAGCACTGCAGCCCCTAACGAGGTTCCAGGGTCGTTTCGCTAAGAGCAGGAAAAGCAACAGAGCGGGTGGACAGATGGAGGGGCGGGGGGGTGGGCAGGGGCTCGGCACCAACAACGTGAAGCCGTTCAAGTAAACAGAAACTGCCAAATACTTAGAAAAGGCTTGTAAACTTGTGATCTGGAAGGTTCTCTTTGCAGCATCTCGGATTGGCTGGCGAAAGAAAGGTTGGTGTTGAACCCCTCTGTCAAAAGTCTTTTGTGTGTTTTAGTTTTGTTTAGTCTTTTTAAAGCACACGGGTGAGAGGAAAGCGGTCTGCTGCCCAGACCTGGATCCATTTGGCTGCCGCCCTCCATCAGGCAGGCGGGAGCTTCCGGAGTCTGTGCTCATGGGACCCTTCCCCTTCACGCTCCTGTGCAGACAGTTTTCTGGTTTTAGTCGCTAAAGAGAGCTGAGCCACGCATTTATGTTGGCAGAATACGTGCAGTCTTTTCACAGGATGAGGTTTCCCTACAACGGGCAGGCTGGGATCCACAGGACTTTATTTTGTTCTTGATTGACCGTTGCCAAGATTTGGGTGCAAATGCTTGAAAGGGCTCCTCCCTGGACGACCCCTGCAAGAGAGCCCCCCCCCAAACACACAGTCAGCTCAGAGGAAGAGCCTGGGTTCTTAAGGCCTCTTTTGCCACCTGCTTTGAGCTTTTGCAGCACTCCCGCCCCAAGCCACCCCACTCTCCTTCATCAGGCAAGAAGGTGGGGGAAAAGAAAGAATCATAAAAAAATAAAATAATAAAAATAAAAAATAAAAGAGTGGAATGCAAATCAGTTCCGCTTCACACCTGTCCCTCTGGTCGACTCTTCAGCAGATGGCTGAAAACATGGGCTCCAGTAAGGCTGGGCTGGCCCCAATTTACCCTGCAACCCGGGCGGCCAGGAACTGGCCCCATGTGTGCACTGCACTGCCCATGCCGCCCCAATAATTCCCTGGGTTGGGTTTGCCCCATCTCGCCATGGGGAATCCCAGCACGTTGGAAAGCCGTTTAGGGAAGGAAGGGGGAATGCTGTGTTGCCCAGTGGGTAGAGGGATTCTAAAGGAAACAAGGATGAGTTTAAGGAGTCAGGCTACCCAGGCCCAGAGAAGACTCCAGCAAATACAATGAAATGTATCCCACTCTGGCCCAGCTCTGCCCTGTAGGCTTCACACCCCACGGGTTTGGTGGACGCTAATCGGGGTGACTCAAAGCGTGCTCTACAGAACAGTTCTGGTCCACAAGCCAGCCCCAGCTGCAACTGACAGCGTTTAGAAATTGCCATAGACTGTGACAACCCTATGTCAGTTGAATCCAATAAAAAAGAGAGCTTGTGTTTTGTAAAGTTTGGGGGATTTTTAAGTTTTGTGTCTCTAATAATCCATTTTTAATATATTTGACAAAAGCACTGGTCTGTGATGGACTGGAAATTAAAACACACGCACCTATGTTGGTCCTTCACCATGGGTGGCATGAGAAGGAAACCCTGTTCCAGATCACAACGCGCTCCACAATTTAAGTTCACTGCCCCTTTCTTCCCATGATAAAATGCTAACCCCCTAGGAGTGTCTGATTTTATGTAAGAGGCTGAAAACCAGGAAGTAAAAGGGCAGCAGGTAAGTGGGAGCCATGGTTTTCTTGTTTCAAAGCCCAGAGATGGGTTTTCATCACAAAATCCTGTGGGTGAAACTGGCCACTGGGGGACAGAGGGCCTCGGCACGTGCTGCCTCCTCACCAGGGGCTACTCGGATCCCAGGGCTGCGCTACACGGTTCCTGGGCCATGAGACGACCCGCTCCTGCCCGTGTAAGAAGGTGGGCAAGAAAGACCATTCAGTGACCTGGTGCCCAAGACAGAAAACTATACATTTCGATCTTTAAAACGCCTGGTGTTGCCCAGTGACGGAAATCCAAACACCTCATTGGTAATGAAAAGTGCTTGCAACCACACCCAGGAAGCATCCAGTGCGCAAGGAGGGGTCCTACGGCTCCCAGGAAAGACGCCTCCTCTCAGTGCCTGGGGCGCACCTACCTGTGAAGTACCTTCCGTACTCCTGCTCAATCTTCTGAGCCGTCTCAAACTGCTCTTTGGAATGCCTCTGAGTCACCTTGTCCCTCAGGTAGATGGGGTCCCTCTGCTCCCTGTTGGGACATTCAGGATAGGCTGAGCCTCTCACCCCTCCCAGACCCTCTTTTTCCTTTCTTTGTCCAGGGGAAGTGGTATCCCCATGGTGGCAGGGGCCAGGCTGTGGGGGCCCCAGGCGCCCCTTGCAAAGCATGACAACAGCCTGCAGGCCTCCTGTTGGGGCTCTGGGCAGAGGGAACAGTGGGGGGCCCAGTGTGTGCACACAGAGAGCAACATACCAGCTGGCCCCGACTGTGGGACCCCGAAGCTTGGGAGCACAGAAAGGTAAAGTGAAAAGTGGCCTTGGTGGGCTGGAAAATTAGCGAGGAAACCGCGCCTCAGCAACGCAAAGGCGGCCTGTGACTGGGCTGGGTCTAGCCAGGGTCCTCTAGTTCCCTGTGTCCCCTGAGCCCCGAGGTGGGCAGAAGAGAGGGGGACGGAGAGGTGGGAAGGGGCTGTGTAGACAAAGCTGGATGTGCTGAAGGAACCGCGGCAGCCCCCAAGCCGGGATGAGGGATTGGATGGAGGAGGGGGGGGGGGCACACTTGGTTAAAATGGCCCAGCTGACCGTGGGATTGGGCCCATGGGGGGCAGGGCCCTTCCCTTCCTACACGTGCCTCCTGCCTCATTCTTCTGTGCCACCCCCCACCCCCCCAACTAGGGCCACCAGCCCCCATCCCACAAGGTCCAGGCCGAGCCCTGGGGTGCTGGCCGCCTACTTGATCTGCTTTGCGCTCTTATAGTGGATGAAGATGACGATGGGGTAGATGTGCATGTTGTGCAGCCGCTCGATGGCGTGAGGTGCGACGTCCAGGAGGCAGTGCCGGTTCTGGGGGAAGAGGGAGGGTGAGCACTGCAGGCAGGGGAGAGGGGCTGTGCAGCCCAGCTCCAGACTTCCTTTCCTGCCTACGCCCAGGTATGGGGAACTTCTGGAATCTCTACCACTCCCTCAGCCCAGACTGAGCAAACAAAGAGTAGGAGCATCCTGGCTTTGTATGGCTGTGACTGAAATATGTTCCTTGGGTCCCCTGAGCCTCCAGGCTGAGTGGGGGCAACGAAAGGCCACAGCCTTCTGCCTGGGCCCCCTGCCCCAAACACCCCTGAAGCTCCACCGAGGAGTCCCGCTGAGCCCAGGGCACCCCTGGCAGAAGGTCTTCTACCTCATCAGGGCAGTATGCACTTAGAGCTGTAAGAAACCAGCTCCTTCCTTTAACAGGAGGAAACCGAAGCCCAAAGAGGTGGACTGGCCAGCCTAAGGTCACAGAAACTGAGAAGAACAAATCCAAAGGAGACCCTGAGTCCTCTGCTCTGCCAGGGTCTTTACAACACACCTCGCAGAGCCACCCGCTCTTTTTTCATGCTAGCTGATAAACGGACCTGAGAGGGTTCAAACACATAAAGAGCTGGACAGCAACGGCTCTTACCCATCTCAGGGCGGGGACCGCTAGGAGGACCTGCTGAAAGCCAAGCACCCGCTCCCCAGATGAGACACACAAACCTAAGAGTCTGCTCACAAGTTCGGCAGAGCCTGTTTCAGAATTCCCTGCAGGAGGCTGTTCCCTGGAGGTCAAAGCTCTCATCCACCACCTCGGAGGGGGAGAGGTGGCAAGCATGCGGGGTGACTCCTGCCAACTTTCCAAGGGCTTAACTCCACGTTTATGAAAGCAGAAACACACAGAGGCAATGGCGCGCCCGGACTCTAACAGCCAACGAAGGCAGGCCAGAGGCAGGGGGATTCCACCCGACAGCATGTGGATGAGCTCACCAAAGGTCTGGGAAGAGCTGGGGGGCGGGCTGTCTAGAGACATGCAGGGCAGGGATGTAAAGGCAAAGGGCCCTGACACACCCAGGGGTGCCCAATCCCGACACTCAAATGGGCATTTTCCCCATAGCCTAACGCAGAGGATACCTTTTCTGTGATCTCCTTTATTGAAGCCACTGTGGTCACATCAAAATGTCCACTCCTCCGCTTATAGTCGACAAACAGGCAGTCTCTGACGCCCCGCTCGATGGCCTGCTGGGAGGCCTTCATCACTTCTGCAAGGCAGGGACACAGGCATCAGGCTCTGCACCCTGAGGTCCCTTCCAGGTATTGCGGCACCGCTGAGCCCCGAAGGAGAGGAGAAGCACGCTCTGCACCAGCCCTTCTGGGACATGCCACTGCCCTCGCCCCGGGGAGACAGGGCCTGGGGCCACACACTGATCTGACCTAGTCTCTGGTTGCCCATCCTCTAGGGAAGGCTCCGGAACACTCTGTGCTCTGGCTGACACAGGGACAGACACATGCCCGGCAGGCGAGGGGGGCGCCCCTTACCAAGGGGGCATCTGCAGAATTTGCCAGGCGCCTCGTTCACCAGCATCTCCTTCACCACGTCCAGCAGAGGCCCCAGCACCAGGACGGGCCTCAGGGACGTGCATTCGACCTTCTGGACCCGCTGATAGGCCAGGCTGCTCACCGCATCTGAAGGAGAGATGGTGGCGGCGTCACGAGGGCTCCATCGCGCCCCTCGTTACACAGATCCACAGCCAAGCTGGGGGGCCCACTCATCCCCGGCTGCCCAGGACTTTCCTGCCACGTCAGGGGCAATGGGTCCCCCCTGAGCCAGGTCAGGGTCATTCCTGGAGCCCGACACAGCTCTCTCCCCCCATATGAATGGCCGAGTCTCCTCCAGTTCTTCAGCACTCACACGCTTCCTTGTGTGTCCTGTGCCTGCTTTCCTTCCACCCCATATCCAAGCTCCTGTACTCTTAGAGATAAAACCTGATCTGTAGCCAGGCCTGGCCACTCCCACTTCCCAGCTCCCTCCCATGGGCTGGGACTGAGGGTGCTGGAGCCAGCCCCGACCAAGGAGGTAAAGACAGGCCTTAGGGAACGGCCCCAAGACAGAAGGGAACCGGGCGCTTGGATGGACCCCACAACGTAGCTGCCTCCCCCAGCTCGGGCTGTTAGAGGGGACAGAAACAAGCTTGGCATCATGTTTGAGCCACTGCTGTCTGGTCTCGATGAAGGCAGTTGAAGCGGCAGCCTGACGCATGCACTGCATCTTGCCTCCCACCAAATGGATGCAAAAGCCCTTGCAGGAGGATACTGTGCCTCAAAACCTGCACTCATCTTTCTTGCATCCAGCTGATTCAGGTCACTGTGCTGCATCTCAGAAGCACAAAAGGAGGATAAAGCATGATATAAAGCTCAGACTCTAATTGGTGCCAGGAGATAACTAGATGTGAAAAGACAACATAGGAGCTGCTTAACAAGTCTAGGCAACAGAACAAGAGACTCCAGATAGCAGTAGGGGGTGAAATGAATACTAGGGATTGGGTTACGGGATGAAGAGGCCACCGGAAGGCCGGAGAGTGGATGGGATGACAGCTGTGCCCAAGGCAGAGCACGGGGGGATGTGCAGGGCACTAGGTGATGGCGAGGTACAGCGTCAGACCAGCAGGCAGGCCTGAGAGCGAGGCTGAACAGGTCTCCCCTCCTCCCCCAGCCCACTCCGAGCACGTATCTTTTGACTGACTGTTGTTTGTGCCCATCTACACGGCTCTCTAAACAGCCTATCTCAACCTGGTGTTCCACAGAAGGCCAGGGTTACAAGGTGATCTTCTTTAAAAAAAAAAAAAAAAAAGTGAGGGAGGATGTGGTAGTCTAAAACACTGGGGAAACACCACACACACCACATTCACCGTCTCAGAACCCCCATGCACTTCTGAGTAAAGTCTCTGAGGAATCCCCGGTAAAGAACTTCCTCCAAGAATAGATGAACATGTTCTTGCTTAGAGAAAAAAAAAAAAAATTATTATTACAGATAAAGTTTAAGTCCTCTTAGATGCCCCTTTCCCAATCCTGATCCCCTACTAGCCTCTGCAGAGGTAACTACCATTAAGCATATCCTTCCAGTCATTTTGTTATTCTCATTATGTTGATTTTTTATATATTCATAAAACTATATAATATATTGCTAGTGCATGTGTGTTCAACAAAAACGGCACGATAATATATTCTGCAACTCTTTCACTTAGTGTGCTGTTTCTGGAATGCACCCATGTTGATTCATATGTATCTCATTTACTCCTTTTGAACATCATGAATATGCATCCATTCCCCTGTTTCTGGACATTAAATCAGTATTTCCCTCAACTTACTTGAACAAGAATCATAATTCTCTCTTAACCCACCGTTAACATTCCACACTGTAGGACACCCATTTAACAGATGTATGTTCCTCCCTGACTAATCCCCATCAGAAGTCCTCAGAGTTACAGAATCATAGGGCTACAGGGCATCTTTCAAATCACTGAATCTAACCAGATGAGTTAGAGGCCCAAAGAAAGTACCCATCCAAGGTCATAGCTAATCAGGGCAGAGCAGAGGCTTGGTCTCAGGGGTTTAGTCCATACCGCAATGACCTTCTTGAAAAGGAAGCACCAGCCCTCAGTACATACTCCAGAGACATGCCTGCACAGGTCCCTAAGGGGACAGGCACAAGGCCATCCCCTGCCCTGCGTGGTAGTGAGAGCCCATGACAGTGGGCACAGAATCACGAGGTGGAGGCCTTTTAGGGACACACACAGCAGCTGGAAGCAATGAACTAAAGCGGGAACTCAAACACCACATAAAAAAAAGAGAAATACCTTTCTGGGGGCATCACAGAGCTATTGAAGCAACCAGGGCTTGAGACACAAGATCCTGGGGAGAAGAGAACCCTGGAGCAGTAAGCCTACCTCCAACAGAGCATTTGCAGACTTTTGGAGTGCGAGTGAGAGGCAAAGAAGCCAGCAGAGATATTGGCAAACCAATGCAGGTGAGACGAAATATAGTTTAGGGCTGCCAAGGCAGCCAGGACTTGAGGGGCCATGATTCTAGAGAGAAGGGAGAGGCAAAGAACTAAGTCTGCTATTCACAGGCTTTTTCTTAAAGTCATTTGCCAAATTCCTAGGCTGTGAGGAGCAAGAAGCTGAGAGTTTAACAAAGTCACTAAACCGCAGAACTGAGATCCCTGTAAACTTGTGGCAGTGAGGAGACAAGAGTCAGGGAGTCAAGGACTCCTAGTGAGGAGGGGCCTAAATGACACCCCAAGCTCTCAGATGGGACCACTGGAGGGCCACGCCTAAGATTCAAGATGAACCTCAAGCTGCACAAAAGCTGCAGCCCAGCCTCATGTCCACTCAGTCCCTGCTTGCAGCAAGGTGACCTGCCACCACTCTGGAGGACAATTTCCTACATGGAAGTGCTCACATTTCAACCAAAAATGACCAAGTATTCCAGGAAGCATGGCCAAGAAAAAGCAAAGACAATAGAAGGAGACTCACAGATAACCAGGCGGAATGATGAAACGGTCTTTAATATTAATGTGATTAATATGTTTAAGAAAACAGGTAACAAGAAGGAAAATTTCACCAGGGAATTAAAACCTATTAATAAAGAAGCAAATGAAAACTCTAGAATTAAAAGATGCAATTTATGAAATTAAGAACATACTAGACACCACAGAAGAGGAGATTAATGAACGAGGAAAAAAGATCAGTAGAAAATATCCAGAATGGAGCAGAGAGAGAAGAAAAGAGACAGAAAATAGAGAAAAAACATGTCAGAGACACATGGGCATGGTCAAAAGGACAAAGGAACAGGAGCAGAGCAGAGCAGAAGGGCAGTGGTTAAAGAACCATGTTTTGATTTTTTTTCTTTTAATGGTGGAAACTAAAAGGCCATTCTAACAAATAACCAACAGTTATTTGAGTGATAGTCTGCCAGGCACCATCAGGGAAACCAATCTAGATCCTCACGATGTGCAGCTAGAAAGCCACGATGCTTATGAATGTAGTAAAGCACTGATGATGACAGTAAATATTTAAAAGGCTATCAAATTGTGCGTATGTATATATAATGCAGATATGTATGTATGTGCCTGTGTATGTGTGTTTAATATATTACAATAACTATGCAAAACAAAGCAAAAACCTATAGAATAAAGAGACTGCAGTAAAACATACCAAAATATTACAGATTTAAAAGAAAAAAAGAAACAATGGCCAATATTTTCCAAAACTGACCAAAGTGTCAAGCTATAGATTCAAGAAAGTGTTAAAAAGTTCCCAAGCAGGATGAACATAAAGAAAACTGAAGACAGTGCAAATCTTAAAAGCAATAGAGGACTGGGGAGCAAGACATTACCTTCAATGATAAGAATATGAAAAATGACTTCTCTCCAGAAACATCTTCACATCCTAATCCCCGCAACCTGTGACTATTACCTTATTTGGCAAAAGAGGTGATGAAGTTAAAGACAGTGAGAGGAGGAGCTTACCTGGATGCACCCTAAATGCAATCACATGTGTCCTTACAAGAGAGGCGGATACACGTGGTGGAGAAGGCAACGAGAAGATGGATCAGAGGGAGAAGGATGCAGGTGCTGTGGCCACAGCCCAGGGAAAGCCAGCAGCCACCAGAGCTGGAAGAGGCAAGAAGCACCGTCCCCCAGAGCCTCCAGAGGGAGCCTGGCTGTCCTGACACCTGGATTTCAGCCCAAAGAAACTGATGTGGGACTTCTGGCCTCCAGGCTCTGAGAAAATAAGTGTGTGTTGTTTCAGCCATGCAGTTTGTGGTAATTTGTTATGACGGCCCATGGGAAACGAATACACCATGAAAGCCAGGAGACAGTCAATAACATCTTTAAACTGATTAAATAAAACATCTGTCGATCTAAAACTCTATAATATACTCGGTGAAAATCTCCTTCAAAAACCATAATGAAACCGGCCTTTTTCAGACAAACTGAGAGACTTCAATACCAACAAACCTGTACTACAAGACATACTGAAGGGAGGTGTTCAGCAGAAAGAAAACAAAATCAGAAAGAAACACAGAACTGCAAGAAGGAATGAAGAGTAACGGAAAGAATAAGTATAAGTGAACAGTTGGCAGGCAAATCAATAATACTGTCTTGGGCTTAAAGTATATGTAGAATTAAAATGATAATAAAAAAAAGGTGAGAAGGAGGTAAATGGAATTACAGTGTTCTAATGCTCTAGAATCTTTACTTATAACTTACATTAGTAGTAAGTCAATGATACATGTTGTGAGGTCTACTGTAACCCCACAAAGGAATAAAACAAAAATGAGTAACTCTTTAAAAACTAAAAGTTGGGGAATGGGGTGGATGAAATAGTAAACATACTTGATTCATTCCAAAAAAAAGCAAGCAGGGAAAGAAAGGGAAAAGAGGCAGGAAAAATAGAAAACAAATAGAAGGACAGTAAATATAAATCCAAACAGATCAATAATTACATTTTATGTAATGGATGAAATACTCTTATTAAGTGAGCAGAACAATTACAGGTGTGTTCAGGTTGTGAAAACTCCCTGTGTTGTACACTTCTCAGTAATTGCATGTGCACTTTTCTGTACATATATTACATTTCAACAGAATTTTTAAAAAAGATATACTGTCACAGTGGATTTAAAAAAAAAAAAAAAAAAAAAACATGCTACTTAAAAGAGATATTTAAATGTGAAGAGACAAGAAGATTGAAAGTAACAGGATGGAAAAAGACCCAAAAGAAAACTGGTATTAACTGTATCAGACAGAATAGATTTAAACATTATAGAGCTAAAGAAAGACATTTCATAATGATAAAAGGGTCAATTTACCAGGAAGATATATATTAATACACCAAATACGCTGGAGATGGTGCCTGTGAGAGAGAAGAAGGGGAAAGGTGAGAGCAGGCACCGAGGAATGAAGGAAAAAACCAAAACGAGAGAGGAACCTAGCCCTAATTGAGGGGTTGGCAAAAAAGGCCATAAGCAAAGCTGAGCAAGACTGAGATAACAGTCCTTTGTACATTTTATGTTTAAAAACATTAAAACCACCCCCAGCTCACAGGCCACAGAAAAACAGGCGTGCAGATCTGGCCCCTGTGCTCTAGTCTGCCAGCGCAGCCTTAACCGTGAGCGACAGTGAGTCCCAGACTCAGGGCGTGGTTAACTCGACTCTCTAAGCCCAGGGTCTCCATTTTAAAAACAAAGGAGGAAAGGGAGGGAAGAAGGAAACCACCACCATCCTCTGTTCACTACCAGCCCTGTCCCCGCCCTGCCAGGCCGGCACTGTCCTAGGACCACAGGCCAAAACCAGAGCGGCCTTCAGAAGGGCCGGCTCTACAGGACAAATGCACCCTGCCCTTGACGCCGTCTGCCAGGGACCACCTGACCCTCCCTGACACTCGACGCTGGCCCTGGGAGGGACTTGCAGGAATGTGTAAGAGATGTAAGAGTGAGGCTAGAAAACGCCAACGACCTGCAGAGACGGGGGGGGCCCTGGGTCACCACCGAGCAGCCTGAAACGAAGCCACAGCGGAAGCAACATCACTGAGCAGAGACTGCACTGGCCTCCCCGCTGCCTGTCTTTCTCTCTCCCTTACTCACAGACTTCCTGTAATGCTGAGGCCACAATGTACCCAGCCAAAACCCTCTTTCCCCAACTCCCCAGTGGACAAGTGGTCAGTGAGAAAGAAGTGGAAGCCACAGGGTAGGGCTCACCAGGCAAATGGTTTAAAGAGAGCTGATGGATGGCGGCACAGCCTCCTTCCTGCCCCCTGAAACAAAGACACGATGGTTGGAGCTGCAATGACACCAGGTGACCATGCGGAAGCCCCAAGATGGGAGGCATACACTATGGGTTGCAAGCAAAATGATTACAGGATTGGAAAACAGCACCACCACCGAACCAACCCGGATGCCTGCTGCCAGCCTTCTTCCATTTGAAAGAAAAGTAAATCCTGTCTCGTTTAAGCCACTGTCGTGAGGCTTAACGGCTGAACCTCAAACCTAATCCTGAAAGTCCACTGGAAAACCAAGTTTAGCCACTTGCCTTCAAAGAGTGGAATGGAATCGTTGGAAAAGGTGTCCAAGGCAAGGAGGTCTCTCCCTTCTTTGGACCCACTGCGTTTGTGCTTATGTTTCCTTCGAAAGAAGGATCTGCGCGCGGCAGCCGACAGCGTCTTTGCAGCGTTGTTATCATCTTTGACTTCAGACATACTGAGCCTCCTGGAGAATTCTTGGTCCATCCTGTGGACACAGAGAATGGCCGTGCTGGGCAAGGCTGCCGAGATCATCTCCCCACCCATACTGCGCAGTGAGGAAGGTGAGAGCCGGCGCAGGAACCAGGGCCCCTTCTAGTGCTCACCTTTGCAGGTTTCATAGCTACTTCGCCCACCCCGCCACTGGGGACCCCTTCACTTTGCAGGGGGTTGCACAAACACCAGTGCTAGGGGTCAGCTCTTAGGAATTTCTACCACATTCTACCTGGTCACTCGGAGCAGTGTCAAAGGAACTGCTAGAAGAGCCCTCACTTGATAGCATTTTTTTAAAAGCCTGTTTTATTTATTTATTTTAGGAGGTACCAGAGATTGAACCTGGGAAGCAGGTCCTCAGACCACTGAGCTACACCTGCTCCCTAGCTTGATAGCATTTAAAGTTATGCTTCCTGAGTCACCACTGTCCCTCTGCACAACACTAACTTACGCCAGGGGCAGTTCTTTAGACAAGTGATCTTGGCCAACCATACGGACCAGAAGTGGGAACGAGCAAATTAGTCCTCCCAGTAGCCCAGGCCCCTGCCCTTCATCCCTGGGACAGCTCCGTGTCTGGAGGCCCACTCTGCCCCTGCCCAAACCCCCAGCCCAGATCTGGAGAAGACATACACGTATTTGCTGGGAATCTGCCCACGCTGGATCTTCTGGGCATTCTCATCCAGCTGCCAGGCCATCCAGTAGCCAAACGTGCCCTGGGGCAAGGTATCATCAATATAGAGGATGTCATCCTTCTTAAAGCTCAGCTCATGCTCCACCTCTGCCAGCCGGTCGTACAGAGCCCTGGGCAGATTGAGGCAGGAGATGGGATCAGGAGGCGCCGCAGCCTGCTGCAGCCGCCCCCAAGTCTGCTCTCCTGCACTGTGCTTTCCCCAAACCAAAAAGCCATGCCAAGACCTGGAGCTGCATCATCCCATTCTGGCAGCGGCTCCCCAAAAGAGAGCACTCCATGTTATGCACAACAGGACAGAGATGGCGCCTCTCCCCAGAGCAAGAGCAGCCTCATCCCCTTCAGACTGAGAACTTCTGGCCAAGAAGAAGGTCCTGCCTTCCCCTCCCAAATGGGTCTTTCCTGCATGCCTTCCTTCCTGAAGGCAAGTGCCATGGTTCCTACCAATCGGAAACTCCGCAAGATGGAAATGGGCCACCTCCCATCAACCGGTGGGGGTCCTTGGAGACAGGGAATTGTACCACATGGTACTCCATGATTAGTGGCTCTTATTCTTTTGGGGGTCTCAGGTCTTAGGGACATGAAGAAAGCTACAAGCCCCTCCCAGGAAATGCTCAGTCTTGTCCCTGCACCCATGCCATGTCACAGGGTGCCCCGAAGTCCACACACACACTGCCGGGGGGTCTTCAAACCTAGGCCAGGGAAAACAAAGGGGATGAGTGCAGACCAGAGGGAAATGGGGATCTGTTGCCTCAAAATTCCCCAGGCCCTAAACCCCAAATAAAGAAGCCCATCTGGTCTTCTAAAGTCCTCAAGGGTGTATCAAAGTCACAAGCATCTCGCCATGACTGTGGGGCCAAGTACCGACTATCACAGCCCTACCCTTTGCAGGCAGGAAGCACAGAGGCATTCACGAGGAACGGAGCCTCCACTGAAGGCCCCTCCCCTGGCCCCAGACCCCTAGGCTCCAGCACCTGATGTAGAAGCTGTCGCCAGGCAGGCCCTTGATCTTGGTGAACTCCTCAGGGCGGTACTGCACCTTCAGGCGGATGCTGTCCTTGGGCTTCAGCATCTCCACGTAGACTTCCTCCACCGTCTTGCTCCGGACATCCAGAGAGCCGTACTGCCCAGGGATGAGGTGGATTGGGGTCAGAAGAGCAGAAGCCAGAGGGCAGCTTGAGCAGCCGGGAGGGGCCAGTGTGGGGATAAGGCAGAGAACCAACATCTACCTGAGAACCCACGTGCCTCCCCTCTGGAGGAAGGGCTGAATCATCAGCATCTCCCCCAGGGCCCAGGAAAAACCATGTGCAAGTCCCCATGCAAGTATAGGATGTTGAAAACATGGCACTTCATCTTATTTATGCCATTTGCATTTTTAAATATTGATGAACCAACTCTCCCATCAAAAGGGGACCTGGTGTGGGGGTAAGGAGGCATGACTCCCCCATCAAATATGAGGCCTGCTGCTCACAAGAGCAGAGCATCTCCCCCTGGACCCCAGTGGCCAGGCTGGGGGGCTCTGCCCACAGCTTCTCAGAGGCCTGCCCGACTTCCCAGGGATCTATTCAGAGGGTCTGTGCAGCATCCTGGGCTTATGAGGGTTTAAAATAAAAATACCAGTTTATTTTATTAGAGTCTGTGCCCCCTGTCCCCAGGGCCACCTGGGATGGAACCCCAGGGTGCAACTAAGGACTCACCTCAAGGAGGAGGTCCCCTGGCACGAGGCCGTCGGGACCCCTGGCAGGGCTGTCGTCCTCCACCTCAGCCACAAACACTCCATGCAAGTTCCCGCCACATAAGTGTACCCCGAGCTCCAGCTGGGACTTTTTGATGAAGATGACTCGTGGCTCTGGGGTCTTCTTGTTGGCATCTCCCACCATCCTTTCAGGAAAGAAAATGAAGTTGCTTGACCATGCAGAGAGGGAGGCGGGCATGGGAAAGTCAGAACTACGGCTGACTCCCGAACTATTTTCTACTTGCCTTGCTGGCTCTGGAAAGGAGCTTTCAGAACACCGGGAAATTGAGAGACTGTCTGCTGTAGTTCTACTGACTTATCTTACAGGGCAGGAGGCGGAGGCTCAGCGAAGGGGAAACGAGAGCCCAGGGTCACAAAGCAGGAGTCAAGGCCCTTGATTTCTGGCTCACAGCCGCCAACCGCACACTCTGAGGGCTGAGTTTCTCCCACTTGCTCTGCACTTGCACCTTAAACTCTGCTCTGCTTAAGCTAAAATTGGTCTCACCGTCCAGAACACAATTCACTGTGCAAACATTTACTGAGGAGCTTCTACGGACCAGGAAGAGATGGTCCAAGGAACTTGCCAACGAGCGAGGGACCCAAAAATACTCTGGTCAACACCCTGAGCGAAGACAACAGGGACAGTGAGAGGGGAGGAGGAAGGAACCTCAGGGGAGAAGCCCGTAATTAAAATTTTGCCACAGGCTGAGTTCCAGCGTGCCTGGACCTGGTGCCAGAAATGCATTCGGCCAAGGCTCAGAGCTTCCTTAAGTCCCCTGGCTGCATACCCTCTCTCCACGTCCTGGCCAGGCTGAACGGCGCGTGGGTCCGTCAGTACTCTGGCCCCTCTGCAAAGATTTCCTCCTTGCCCACCTTGGCGTGGCTGACTCTTGTTCTTCCCAAACCTTTTAACTCAGCTCTCGCCTCTCTCTCCCTGCTACCCTCCCGTAGCATTTCAACTGCACCTGTGCCCGGAACCACTGCCCTCTAAAACAGGAACTCCCTGAGGGTGAAACTGCTCTGATGGCCAAAACCCAGAGCCTGATGAACAAGTGAAGGATGAAAGGAAGAGAAAGAGGAGAGAGAGGAGAGGTGGGACAAAGAGGGAGTCAATGGGAAAACGAGAAAAAAGAAAAAGGGGAGGGGAGGGGAGGGGCAGCTGTCACATGCTTCCTCACTGCCCCACCGACACTGAAGACCCCGTGTGTGGCTGATGGCCGGGGGATGCAGCAGCCCAAGGCCCACATGCTCAGAACAAGTGCTCCGGCTCCTAAGGATGGCCGCACCTGGCTACCCTAGCAAAGGGAGGGCTCCCGGCACTTGCCGGCTGGCTGACCTGGAGCTGGGCGTGCTCTGCTTGCACGGGGGGGTGCCAGGGCCCTCGTTCTGCTCCATCAGAGGGTCGATGGCAGGGGCGTGGTCCGGGGTGGTGGCACCGCTTCCCTGGAGTGCGGGGTGGGTGTTCGCAGGGTCCAGGTGGGAACTGGAGCAGGGAGGGGCAGGGAGAATGAGGGGCAGCCGCGCCCAGAGCCACAACCCTCCAGTGACAACAGCAGGTCATGAGCAAGGACAGGGTCCACATGGGTCCCACCCCGAAGCCCAAGAAAACGCAGGCACCTCCGAGCTTGGACCCGCGTGGCCAGTCACCTGCAGGAGGTGCTGGCCCACCTCTCCCCTACCTGTCCAGGACCTGCTACGTCCTCAACCCTGAGGTCCTCTAAGAACACCTCTGGCCTGATGCCTGGGATGCCCCGGTGACACGTGAGTCCCCTGTCCCTTTTCCTCAGCTCATGTCTTGTCCCCCCACTAAGCTGCAACGTGCTGGACTACTGGGACCCTGTCTTCCCCTTCTCTCATCTGGCCCACGACCCACAGCCCAGGGTAAGTCACAGGCAGGGGCCCAGGGTCTGCTCGGGACACAGACGTCTGCATGAGAATCCCGCCCTGGACTTCAGGCTCCGGCTACCCAGTGCGACCCTGGCCCGCAGTTAACACGCCCCATTTCAGAAGGAGACATGTATGTCCCTTTAAATGTCTCTTTTATCCAAAATCTAGGCTGGTCACTCTCTTCCCAGGAGCAGGAGCCCCAGCAGGTGCAGACGGTAGCCTTGATCTCCCGCCATGAGCAGCTCGCTCGCCCCGCCCACTTCACTGCCCACAGTCCAGGGCCTCACCTGGAGCGGGAGTGGCTGCCAAGCTGGTGCATGTGCGGGTTGTACTGGGCCAGGATGGTAACGGTGTCGCACTGCTGCCCGATGATGAGCCGGGCCTGCTGCTCCGTGGCGCTCCGCAGGTTTATGCCATTGAACTGGGGAGACACCCACAGCGGGCTGGGGATGTGGATGTGGACGTGGGGGGAAGGCTGGGGAATGAGGACGTGGGGGAGGGCTGGTGGATGGGGATGGGGATGTGGGGGGAGGGCTGGGGGATGGGGATGGGGATGTGGGGGGAGGGCTGGGGGACGGGGAGGAGAGGAGGACAAGGAGGAGGGAGAATGCTGCCATGAACATGCTGCGGAAGGCAGCCTTCTCTCACCTCAAGCAACTGATCTCCGTACTCCAGGCCAGCCTGGTGGGCAATGCTTCCCCCGGTCACCTTGGAGACGTAGATTCCGCCCTTCTCGCCACTCACAATAGAGATCCCCAGTGGCTCCAGGCCCTTGTGCACCTTGACGTGGCGCGGCTCCTCCACGTAAGGCCTTGGAAAAGAGCCAGCAGTTTGGGGGACTCAGATCCAAAGAAAGGTGTGAAGAAGGGTCTGCGCTCAGGCAAGCAATCAGGCTATGCAGAAGAGGCCACGAAGCACGGCTGCTCCTAGAGCAACACAGCCAGGTGGAGGCATGGCTAATGCAACCCCTTCATGACAAATGATACACGTTCCTGCAACCTCATGCAATGTGAACATGGCACCAATGGACACCAAAGTACCCCATCCCAGAGACACAAGAATGGTCCGTGTGAACTATCAACACTGATATGTGCAGGGGCGAACCCAGCGATTCTCAACATGTGAGCCAAGCTGCCTTAGGCAGTATGCAACTTACAAACCCCAGTGGGGTACCAAGAACCCCCTCCTGGGAAAAGAGATGGCTTCCGGATGACATTCCCTTGAGGAAAGACAGTATAAAATATCCGTTTTTATATTTACTGGCTACCCGGAGTGATGCAAATTGATCATGGAAATTTAGCTGCTGCAAACCCAATCCATTAAAAGGGGGCAAGATGGCATGGAAGCGATGAAAAGACCATGCACTCGCTGCTCCCTGAGGGAGCCACCCACCGCGCCCATGGGCACAGGGGTCGGGTCAGGCTGACCTCAGCCTCCTCAAGGAGAAGGACCTGGGCCTGGCAGCCACAGGCAGTCTCAGAAATCTGTGGTGGTACGGAGGTCTGGAAGGTGCAAAAGTTTGAGAGAGAACAGAAGGAACGCTCAGAGGAGGAAGCTGACACAGCCGCCCAGAACAAATTAGAGGAAGGACAACAGCACTACCCATGGCCCAAGGCCTCACTCCTCCAGGGCCTGGAAACCCCAAGGAGGATAAAATCATGGCCCAAGGCGGAGGCAGGCAGCAGGCCTGGCCTCGCTTTCTTTGGACTCCCCTCTAGAGCACAGGTTGGAGACACCTAACCACCCCCACCCTGTCACCCAGAGGCAAAGCAATCCACAAGCTTGGCAGGCTCAGGCCGAGCTCAGCAGGCTCAGGTCGGGTCCCCCCGCCACCCATGGCCAAGCCCTCACAGGAGAGCTGAGATTATAATTCTTCCGGCATTGCCCTTCCTCTAATCCTCCCCACCCTGCAGGGCTTCCCTCAGCCTCTCCAGATCAGGTAGAGCAGTGTCTGGTCCAAGGACACGGTCCTTTTGGCGACTCAACCTGCGTCAGAACGCCAGACAGCTTAGAGGTGCAGGGACCCTTAGAGCAGCCACAGAGGCAGTGCTCCAGCCCAGGACTCCGCAGCCTTAGTGAATACACTGCCCTCTGTTTCACTTCTAGCCAATCCACTTTTCTCACAAGAGGAAAGGATAACTAAATGATAATAACAACCTTCAAGAGAAGCCGTGCAGCTGCCACAACTGACGATATAAATCACTACTGACTCCTGTGGAAAGATGTACAGGACACACTGCGAAAGAGAAGGCAGGTCCATAGAGTATAATTCCACTTATATAAATTTGTATGTGTAAACTTTTATGTATATTCACATATGAGGATGTCTATGGAAGACCTTACCAAAATGTTAACAAAATGTAACTCCAGGTGAGAGGACTAGCAGTAATTTTTGCTTGTTAATCTTCTGATTTTCACTTTTTATCTTAAGCACAATTAATTCTTCTCAGGAAAATGAGGTTGCCTTTTTGTGAGTGGTTAAAACTTTATTTCTTCAAAACCTTGTTTAATTTTTTCTAAGACTTCTTTTAAAAAGGTTTATAAAATATACGTCATAATATGACAAGTAGTTTATAATAAGTGGAAGATGTGACTGCACTTAAAATGAAACAAATAAATAATAAAACAGGCATAAAATACACAGAAACACAGCAGTGATTAACCTCTGATTGATGAGATTATACATAGTTTTTTCTTTCTTTCTGCTTTTCTAATTTTCTATAATGAGTAGTTACATAATAGTATACTTCAAAATGGGGGGGGGGAGGATTATTTTTAATAAGTCAAGTGTTCTCTGTTCTGGTCACTTGTATTTTTGTCTGATTTCCTATAATGGGTAGTTATATGATAGTACACTTCAAAATCAGGGGGAAAAGGGGATTTTTTTAAAGGAAGTAACAGCAATTGAACCCAGGACCTCATACATGGAAAGCAGGCGATCAACCACTGAGCTACAGCCACTTTCCAGGATTATTTTTCATAAGTGTTCTATGCTCTGGTCTCTCGCGTTTCTGTATTTCTCTGATGAGACTGTAAGCTGACAGAAGCTTGTATGTCTCCCAGCAGAGTCCCGGGCTCTTTGTACACCACAGGGTCCTAAGGGATTACTCGATAGCGACATGACAAAACCCTGTCTACTTCTAAGGAACTCGCTTATTTCATGAGAAGGTCTTGTTCTCGCAGTGACCAGAGCTGGGGTCGAGACACGCAAGCCCCCGACCCCATTATTGCAGGCCTGTGTCCCTGTTTGTACCACATGGGAAAATCACATGGGTGAGGACTCGTGGGCCTTCCCCGTGGACTGCACACTTCCCCTAACATGGCCAGGCATTGGTGTCTGGGGACACTCTCGCTATCTCCCAGCTCTCGGGTTAACACTCACTAGGTCTGCTGTTTGATGGGGTCACGTTTTCAAATTAAATATGAGATTTTTCTTAATGGAGTCCCCGCCCCCCCCCAGCAAGGTTCAATTTCAAGGCTCAGAGCTACAAAGGGCCTTCAGCTTTTTGGACAAGAGTAGCTGTGTTCTCTTTTAAGTGATTAAATAAGGCAAGTTCAAGTTTAATCAGATATCCTAAAGACCTACGATCTAGAAAGAACCTTCTAAATATAAACACGATCCAGCAAATTCTATTTTGAGGAATGACAGGGCAAAGTGTGTGCAGAGCAGTGTGTGTGGAGGGGAGTGCGGACTCGTAGAGGTGGTGGCCTTGGACAGACACAGGCCTAAAGGGAACCTAAAAGCTAAGCAGGGACTGGTCTGCATTTAAAACTGAACCAGCAGTTGCCTAAGCTGTACGTTTAGGGTTTATATTCTTTTTTCTCCCCTTTTATGTATATTTCACGATAAAAAGGTAAATATATATATATAAACTAAATAGTCAAGAGCTACAGCTGTTCTGGGACCAAGAAGCAAAGGAAAGAATGAGTCCTGATGCCGACTACTAAGATGTGACACAGACGAATCATTCCAACTTTCCAGCTTCAGTTTCCTCATCTGCAAAATGGAGCTAATGACAATCATAGCAACCTCACTCACACTGGGGTTAGCGTGAGGATCTCACGACTTGGTACACATACAGTGTTTAAACAGAGTGACAGCAGCCGTAGCGGCGTCACCGTCAGGCTCGTGCCCAGCACCCTTCTCAGAGGCCCGCGCCACTCCTGTGGCACTCCATGAAGGAGCCCACCCTGCTCCTTGCCTTGTATCTTCACGTGCCCCACCCCTTGGGGCAGAGTCAGGCTGGGCCTCGGCTCCTGCACCCCAGGTCCCTGTAGGTTGTACTAGGGACATGCCAGAGAAAGACACGATTGAGCACCAGGGGGACCCAAACCCAGGTAGCCCAGCCCTGGGATCAAATAAAAACGGACCCCATCAGGTCCTGCTGCTTGCACCAACGAGCACCCTCTGCGGCCCACTGCGGGATGCACCATCCACCAGCCCAAGTGGTGCTCACCTGTCCTTTCTGCGCTCCCCGAGGGATGCAGAGTTGACAGCGATCCTCGGCAGTGTGGACGCCGAGGCCTGGGACTGGCTGCAGGAGGACAGGGTGTCGACGTTCAAGGGAGACCGAGGCGGCGTGCTGCATTCAGAATGTGACAGTGAACCTGCAAGAGAGAGCGGGAGCACGTGGGCCACGATCTTGTCTCCGAGAGCTCCAGCTGCCAGGACCAGGGGGAGGACGTGACCCCACCGCATGCCACAGGTCCTGACCACACCGCGTGGCCTGGGATTCAGATGCTAAGCTCCACTCTGCTGGTCCATCCCCACATCACCAAGCCTAGGGCTGAATCAGCAAATACTGATCTACTGAAGCAGCTAGAAATTATCAGCTGTGCCCAGAGCCGCCACAGTGAGGGTAAAGGGGAAGAGCAGGCCCAGTGCTGAGAGGCGCTTACCTCGATCAGATCCCACAACAGACCGGGGGTATCGGGGCGTCGATGGGATTTTAATGCGTTCCGCCTTAAACTGCAAGTTGCTCGAAGACCCTAGTATTCCAAGGAGACGAAACTTTAATCCTTATGATTAACCACCAGCCCTCACTCCCTCACTCCCAGTTCTGAAGTCCAGAAAGATGCACAAGTACAACAAAAATTCTGAGTTGAGCCTTGTCATTTATCCCCTAGGGGGCCTAAATGAAGAGAGACTGAGTAAGTTGGATGTTTAGCCCCTGTGCCTGAATGAGCTGCGCAGGTGTCGACTGCTCCAGCACGGGACCGCACAGGCAGGGACAGTGACCCAAGACACGCAGCGGCTGCTCCATCATCTCTCCCCAACACTGGAAACCACCCGGCTCAGGGTGTCTAGGTCGGAACTGGGAGCCCCTATGTGGGGTTTTGTTTTCCACAAGTGGACAGCAATATCAAATCCCCCAGGACTGCTGCAAACTCGGGGCATGAGAGCAAGGCTTCCAGCTGGGGGATTCCTTTGGAACGACCGCAGCAGAAACGCAGCAGGTGCTGAGTGCAGTAGGGCAGGGCGGGGTGGGATTGGCCCCGGGAAGCAGTCAGCCCTGCGTGGAAGCAAGCTGGCCTCCACGGGGGGCAGGCAGAGGAGGCAGGGGAGCAGGCCAGCAGAGACTTTGCGGATAAAGGAGGAGGGCGGAGGTAAGAGAGGGCAGGGGCCACACGACAGCTGCCGGCACGGTTACCAAGGCGGGCGCTGGAAGGCAGCGAGTTGGAGCCATGAGAGGCTCTCATCTCAGGGTCGTCGCTGCAGACCCTGTGGCTCAGGTCCAGGCTCAGACGTCCTTGGTGCTGGACACTGGGAGAGAACCAGAGGGGTGAAGGGGCTCAGGGAGGAAGGCCAGGCCCAGTGTGGCCCCTAGGGAAGAAGCACCGTGATGGGCTTCGCTGATACTCCAAGCTGGCAGAGGGAGCCCAGGAGGCCTGGGACTCTGCCACTCAGGGGCAAACCTCTCCCGGGCAGAGGGCCCCTTGGGCAGCATAGAGAGCCACACAGCTGGAGCTGCCAGTCAAGTCCACTTCGGCCAGGGGTTCTGGTTTGGCTCCCTGTGAACAATGGGCTTCTATATGGGAAAAAGAGGGCTCTCAAACTCAGGTGGGCTCCACATCCTCAGAGTGGGCCAGGAGAGGCTGGGCTTGGAGAGGGGGCTCTGTGCCCCGTTTGGAAGGGTGTGGCCGGGTCACAGAGGGCTGAGCACAGAAGAGGGTTGACCTACAAGCAATCCCAGGGATGGCTTTTTCTAGCTGTGTAAAGAAAGAGAAGACGGCTCTATGCTGCTTAAGCCCTCCCTCCCGTGGACTGCACCGTATTCAACACAAAATCCAAACCCTTTCCAACGGTCTGGAGGCCCTACCGCATTTGTCCCCTACGACCTGTGACCCCCTCCTGAACCACCGTCCTCTGCCATGCTTCAACCACTCTGCCCCCCAAGCCAGCACACTGTCTGCTCCCCACACCCGGGCCTGGGAACCTACAGCTCTGCTCCCACGAGGCGCTGCCCCAGGTCTCTGAACATCCGGCCTCTTATCAGCCTTCCAGTCATCGCAGCATCCCCTGCACCATGTGGCCCGCCCCACCACCTTCCGAGTCACAGCCCAGCCGGACGCCCTGCTTGACTGTCTCCAGAGCTACCACTCGACTGGCTCCCCACACATAAACACAAAGTGCCACCGGACCGGGAAGCTTGTCCTTCCAGTTCCCCGCTGCATCCCCTTGAAACTAGCAGTGTGGCATCTAGTAGGTGCTCAATAAATACTTGTCAAATAACTGGGCGAATGAGCAGAAGAGTGCCTTGACCCAGCCCTCTCACTCCTACAAGGCCGTCTCCTCATCTATAATGGTCAGTACTGGCACTCAGCTCGCGAGCACCCTGTGGGCACGAAGCCAGATCTTTAGGAGGGTCTGAGCCCAGCTGTGGCCACCACCCTGAGGTTAAAGAGCTTTACAAACTCCACATTGATGGACAGAGGGGCCACCTTTAAAGTTCACGTTCCCGGGGATCCCCACGCTGCTCTAAGCAGCCCCTTCCCAGCTAGACAAGGAAGCCTTTCTGCCCACGAGCTCTGAGTGCATGGCAGCCCGGGTGGGCTTGGACGGCAGGGGAGCCAGGGAGGCATGGGGGCGGGGGCTCGCATACCTGGGGTGCAAACCCTGGGGGCCGAGCTCTCTGGGGACAGGCGGGGAGCTGCAGGGGCCAAGCCTGTGGCTGCGCACGGTGTAGACGGGGTTTCTCAGGATGGAGCTCACGGCGGTGCTCGGCGTCACGCTCCGGGGGATGGTGCCTAGAAAGGGGCTAGGTGAGAACCACCACCCCAGAGCCCCCCACCGGCCCTGTGCCAAGCTCCTGGCCCTGGACACCACGAAGAAGCTGCAGAGTAATTTGGGAAAAGGACTCAGAAGACCAAAAGAGCTCTAGCCTCCAATCTGCTGCCTGGCGAAGGGCTACCTGCCTCTCTCCACCTGTAAAATGGGCAGACCCACCTCAATGCTTCTACTTCCCGGCTCGCTATGGGGATAAAGTGCTTTGAAAAACTAATGTCACCGATGACAGACAAAACATCACAGACAGGGCACCAACCCCCAATTCCCGGACCGTAAGCAAACGCCCCCCCGTCTTCCCGAGTCTGGGCAGACCTGTGCATCCACATGGACCCTCTTCCCCGACTCCTGTCTCGCCAACTCACCCACAGATGCCCTGCTGGGGTAGAGTGGGGGGTTGCCGTGCCGGCCAGAATGGCCTGGAGAGTAAGGGGACCACTCCTGGAGCTCTGGGGAGAGGTCTCCACCGGCTGGGACGCACTTCTGCTCCTGCGGAAACAGAGGCAAGAGGCGCCTGCTGGAAGCAGAGAAACATGTGGGCGTGCCTGAAAGCTGACTTCTGCTCCCTGAAGCTCCTCTGCCTCGGACACCAAGTCGTTGCTTGTTTACACGGTGCAGACATAACAGAAAGGCATGAACTTCCCTTAAAACCTAATTCAGAAGAAAACGAAAGAGAAAGAACCCCTGTACTTTCAAATAAAGAGAGCTTGTATGTATAAATGGTGAGAGCACGCGTGTGTTTCCACCGCACACAGTAACAAGACAGTTTGCACGGGGTCACGCTTCCTGAATGCCGGGAGCAGCGTGGAGTGGTTTGGGAACGCTGCCCCTGACCCACGGCGTTCTCTCCCTTCTGGAAGCTACTACAGCACACACAAAGACAGCCATGCTATCCCGGGCTGGCTAACGGTTTCAGGTATGCCAGCCTGTTTCCTGAAACCTTTCAAGGCAAGTCCGCGTCACTGGGATTTCTCGTAGACGTTCAAAAGCTGTTTGAACAAGCAAATCAAACACTATACTCAAGAAAGCATTTGTGGGGGTCGGATGTGGCCCAACTGGTTGGGCGTCCGTCTCCCATATGGAGGGACCTGGGTTCGATCCCCGGGACCTCCCGGTAAAAAAAAAAAAAAAAAAAAAGAAAGCATTTGTCTTTTGGCTTCGCATTCCCATCTCCCAGCACAGCTGTTTCTCCCTGGCCCCCACCTCCATCACTTTCCCTCCCCTCGGACAAAGGAGCCAGGGCTAAGCAAGCTTGGGGATGCTGGTGCAGGACCACTTGGCGTGGCTCTCAACTGCTCTCTACAACCTCCCCCCATTCCTACCAGGTCCCTACTCCTAGGCAGAAGTCTACCTCCAGGAATGGAGCAGGAATGACCACGGGAGCGAGTTTGGGCCGAAAACTGGGAGCAGACTTCGGTCTGCGGCGCTTCTGGCCCAACTCATCCACCTTCTGGGAGGTGAGGTCCTCATCACAGGACTTCTTGGCCGGCAGGTAGGAGGAGTCCCCGTCCCCTTCGGGATAGTAGCTGGAGGCGATGCGGACCTTGGCTTTGCGAGGGGGTGAAGAGCGCATGGGCTCCCCGGGGTCCACGCCAGGGGGCAGGGCTGTTGGGGGGCTGGTGGACGGGGAGCTGCCCACCAGGGTGGCCTCAGACTCGGAGCTGGTCTCCAGTCTGTGCTGGAACTTCATGGAGTCGCTCCTCCTGGGAGGTTTTGGGGGAGTCAGGGGCCCCACTCTCTTGGAGGCCTGGGGGGAATGAGCAGGCCCAGGGCCTGGGAGAAGGTAGTCTATCTTGGGGGGTGTCTGGGGACGTTTGAACGTGTTCGGGTCAAAGATGGACTTTCTTTGCTTTGGCTTCTTGTACACGGAGAGCTTTTCAGGCTCCACCACGGAGCTGAGCACGGCCTTGGGCCAGGTCCCGCCACTGTTGGAGCTCTCAGGCTCTGCCTTATCCAGGGGGGCCTCAGCCACCCCACAAAGGCCCACCTCTGTCTCGAAGGGCAGCAGAGGCCGCCGGCTGCACACGTCCACCAGCCCATAGCCACGCTCCCCGGAGAGGTCCAAGCGGAAGGAGCTGGGGCTGCGCTCAGAGGCACTGGGGCAGGCCTGCGGGGAGCCCGGGAAGGGCCCCCCAGGGAACGGCTTGTGCAGGAAGGAGCTGCTGCCTCCGGGGGGGCCTGGCTCCTTCCTGTCCTCCAGCCTGTCCAAGGAGAAGATGTCCGTCTGCGTGGAATTGTTGTGTTGCATCAAGTTCCGTTTATTGTAAGCCTGGACCTCGGGGACTTGCGCACGGAAACTCAGCATCTTATCCGAGTCCTTGATGTTTTCAAAGATGTTCTGGCCACTCCACGAGGAGCTCTGAGGGAACACCTGAAGCAGAGGAGCGAGAGTGAGAGAGATGAGCCTGCAGGACCTGAGACGGGCCATCCAAAAAGACAGAGAGGCTTCGCACGCACCGGCACACGCACTTACACACACCCGTCTCCCTCCAGCAGGTGCAGCTTTCACACCTGCAGTTCTCACAGTCCTGCCGCTTTAAACTCACAGGAGCCACGTGGTTCCCTTGAATCTGAACACTTTCTGAATTTACATACACGACATCCTGCACATTTTTTTAAAATTATTAAACATAAAAGCAAAACTGCAGTGTTAAAAATACAGCTCTTACTGAAATGGATGAGTCATTTTGTTCTATTATAAATCTTGCTAACTATGCAGAAAAATTAATAGAAAAGTACAAGGAGCACCCATAAACCTACCATCTGGATTCAACATTTTACCAGGTTGTTTTTTCCTGTCTGAAAGTAAGTCACAGGACATTTTACTCCTAACAACTTTAATACACACCTCTCCAAAATAAGGCTATTCTCTTGCACAAAATATGGCTATTCTCTTACACAAGAAAATTAGTGAAAAATAATTCACTAATATCGTCTAATTATTCAGTCCATATTCAAGTGCACCCAACTGTCCCCAAAATTTTCCTTACAGCTTTTCGTTGTTGTTGCCATTGTTATTAAACCAGGATCCAGTCAGGGTTCATGCATGCCCTACACATTGTAAAGCAAGTCTCCCGGTGATGCCAAGAAGGGGAGCCGGGGTCCCCAGAGCTGAGGCTTTGTCAACCCCCAGACAATGAGAGTAGAGCCAGGTACGGAGAGGGGCCTCACCTTCAGGAGAGAGAGGGTCAAGGAGTCCTGGCAGCTCCGCAGCAGAGATTCACATTCATTCAGAGACTTGTTGTCCAGTGCAATGCCATTGATCTAGGGCCAAACAGAGAGCCCGTCAAGCCAGTGGCAGGGCAGCCTCGCCCTGGGCTTGCAGACCCCCAGCGCAGGGGGGTGGCCTGGCTGCTGCCTCAGGTAGAGCAGCAGGCCCGGTTCTATAAGGTGCCACACCTTCTGGAGTGGGCAGAGGAGAGAAAGCCACTCAGTGGTAAGGCGCAAGAAGCCAGGCAAAGGCTCCTGAGGCCAGTGACACACACACCCTCAAAGTCGTTCTAGGGGAAGGCACCTGTCCGTCCGGGGCCAGAACCCCGAGGATCTTAGGGGGGGTCATTTCTGCCCCGCTACTCCCTGCTACGTGATGCTGGACACAGCTCAGAGCGTCCAAGCCCCACTCCTTCACATAAAAAATGGAGAATAAACTCCCACCCCTCCCAGAGGTAGTGAGGAGATTGGAAAAGGGGTTGCAAAGGGCTTTGTAAACCATAAGGAACCACATGAAATAAAGGCTCATCTCTCAACCCTTGCCCCTGAATCTGTGCCCATAGCCCTCCAGGCATGTCCAGATTTTTTTTTTTTCTTGAGGTACCAGGACTGGGGATTGAACTCAGGACCTCATATGTGAAAAGCCGGTGCTCAACCGCTGAACCACATCAGCACCTTTGAGTTTGTTTTTTAGTTTGTTTCCTTGTTTGATTTTTGTTTTGAGGAGGCACCAGGGACTGAACCCAGGACCTCCCATGTGGGAAGTAGGTACTCAACTGCTGAGCCACATCCGCTCCCCTGATCTTTTTAAAAAGGACATGTGCAATGTGTGGATGGTTAAACCGTGTACATTCATACCATCGAATACCACTCAGTAATAAAAAGGAACAAACAGCTGATACACACAGCACCCTGGAAGGCTCTCGAGGGCATTACGCTGAGCGAAAAGAGCCAATCTCTAACATGCTGTTAGGGTTTCTACTATATAACATTCTCAAAATGACAAAAATCACAGAGATGGAAAACAGATGAGTGGCTGCCAGGCTGAGGAATGGTGGGGAGGACAGGGCCGGGCACTACTATAAAGCGTCAGCATGCGGGCGAGCTTCGTGCGGGGGAACCGTCCTGTGTCTTGACTGGGGCCGTGGTTCCACACAACCACACCCGCTAGAAAGGCACAGAACGGCACATGCACGTCGCACCACCGCCCATTTCCTGGCCTCGCCGTTACAGGTGTGTAAGACGTTTAGCCTCTGAGGGGAGTCTAGGTGAAGGGTACATGGGCGCTCTCGACACTAACTTTGCAACTTCCTGTGAATCTATCATTATTTCAAAATCAGAAGTTTATAAAAAAAGTAAATGCAGGGTGATTATCTTAGAGTGGAGGATTAATTTGGTTATTTTTTTCTTTGTAACTTTTCCATGACTTAACATTTTTCACCGTGGCTATTTATTTATTTATTAATTTAGAAGTACCGGGGGCCGGAGATTGAACCTGGGACCTCGTATGTGGGAAGCTGGCACTCAACCACTGAGCCACATGGGCTTCCCTGAGCTGGTTTTATCGTTTGTTTTTGTTTTTTTCAGGAGGCACCAGGAACCAAACCTGGGACCTCCCATGTGGGAGGGGGGCGTGCAACGGCTTGAGCCACATCTGCTCCCCTTAATATGCTGCTTTTAAACACCGGCTCATAAGAAAATCTGAGAAAAACTGGCAAAGGTGTGAGGCAGAGAGCTCTCTCATACACTGCAGGTGGGACTGAAAAGGCCACGATTGTTTTGGAGCACAAGTGGAAAGATCCTATCAAGTGCTAAATGTACAGGGCTTCTGGTCAGGCAGTAATGCCCAGGAATTTACCCCATGATGCACTTTCTAGGAGAGACTGGAGCCCACTCCAGCACTACTTGTAAAGGGAAAGATGTCTTGAAAGGAATGCAAAGTGCTGCAGGCACTGTAGAAAACAGTACAGAGGTTCCTCAAAGAGTTAAACATGGAATTACCATCTGACTCCACAATTGCACACCTAAGTATACACCCAAAAGAACTGACAACAATGACACAAACAGATACTTATACACAGATGCTCATAGCAGCATTACTCACAAGAGTCAAAAGGTAGAAGCAACCCAAGTACCCATCAGCAGATGAATGGACAAATAAGAGGTGGTCTAGACACACAATGGAATATCATTCAGCCATAAAAAGGAATGAAGTTCTGAGACATGAAACAACAACCTTGCCATCATGTTGAGTAAAATAAGCCAGACACAAAAGGACAAATATTGTACGAATGATTCCTCTTACATGAAATATCTAGAATAAACAAATTCAGAGAGACAGAAAGTAGATTACAGGTTACCAGGGCTAAGGCAAGGGGGAATGGGGAGTTGTTTCTTATGGGTACAGAGTTTCTATTTGGAGTGAGGGGGGAAAAAGTCTTGGTAATGGATGGTGGTGATGGCAGATTAACATTGTGAACATAATTAATGCCACTGAGTTGTACTTAAAAATGTTAAAATGGGGAATCTTATATATGTTATGAACATAAAAGCTTAATTTAGAAAAAAAAATGTCCTAATGTCCATCAGGAGGGGATTGGTGCCACAGCTTGTGCTGCTGCCATTAAGGAATGGCATGAAGTTACCAAAATGGTGGAGGCAAACCTAGAAATGCAAATGTGCAAGAACCTCCAAGACATGCTGTTAAAAACAAAAAATCAAAGTTGACACCTGAGTATGTTATGATCCCATCTGGATGAAAAAGCAGAGTGGGAGATATTCATATTTTAAACATTTCTGGTTCACGGTGGCTGTCACGGGGCGGGAGGGCGGTGCTGGTAGATGCAGAGTCTGGAACTGGAGGAAGAGTTACTTTCACTGCCACTACTATGGCTGGAATTTTGTGTGTGTACCATGAAAAAGTATAAGACATTTTCAAGTTCAGAGAGTAAGTCTAAAATATTAAATGTGCATGCCTATGACTCAGCAACCTCCCAGCACTTCCTTGAGTTGAGTCGCCAGAGAGGCATTAAGCATCCCAAAAGTGGCTGTGCACACAGGTGACGTTCAGTGCAGGACTGTGTGCAATTATAAAAACTGAAAACGATGCATTATGTCCATGGCAGGGGGGCTTACATTACATATAATCAAACAGAACATCACTGAGGGGATAAAAACGAGGCTCAATATGGAAAGACATCCCCAATGTAGAAGGCAAATCATAGAGTAACAAAGGATGAGCTCACACACTCAAACACCACACACGCCCCAGAGCCCTGTATGTGCACACGTGGATCTGTGTAAGCACTGAGGTCTGAAGCACACCCAGCAAACGGGGGCAGAGAGTAGCTCTGGGAGCAGGACTGAAGGAAGAAAAGGGACCACACCTCTTTTCACTTTACACATGTTTGTATCACTTGAAAATTTTACAGCAAGTCTTACTTTGACAATAAAAAATGAAAAAGATAAATGATATAACATTTAGTATAAAAGATTCAAAAAATTACACACCGATGATATCAATTTGTGGGGAAAAAAGTTCTAAATGTACATTCACATGTAGAGTAAAGGTTGCAGGGAAATTCATAAAAACGTTAATGAAGCTTTTCTACGGTGGTAGCAATACGAGTGATTTTTATTTCCTCCCTAAATGTCTTCTGTATTTCTTAAGTTTTTAGAATAAATATAAACATACCATCAGGAACAAAAATCTTTTTTTTTTTTTTGGAGGTACCGAGCATTGAACCTGGGACCATGGCAAGCAGGCGCTCAAACCACTGAGCTACCCCCACTCCCTCAAAAATCATTTTTAAATGTTCACATGGGACGATGCCCAAGAACATTATTTTTTTTCTCAAAACTTCCAACTGTAATTCAACTGTCTGTTTGCAGCTGGTCACCCTGGCTCCAACCTTGTCCTGGCAAGACTTACCGCCACGATCCTGTCTCCCACCGCAAGAGACCCTTCCTTGGCGGCGGGGCTCCCGGGCACCACGGCAGCAGCGTACACTCCATTTTCCAGACTGACACCGCTGTCTGCAAGCGCAAGGCAGACCGCGGTCACCGGCCAGCCCTGCCGGTCACCCCAGCCCTCCAGGAGCCTTGCCTCGTCTTTGTCAACCAGACATCTAAAAGAGGGGTGCTGGCTGACTGCACCCTGCCCGTCCCGGCACCCTACCCGGCTCAGGCCCCCCAGACGCAATGCACATCTGGTGAACTGCATCAAGCACGCAAAGACAGACCAGCAAGACACAGGACACAGGCAGGGAAGGCGTGTGGTCAGCGTTGTCACGACAACGCCTTATCCCTGAAGTGAGACCCATCGCCTGCCTAGGAGCCGGAGGCACCCTGCCACTCTCTGCGGGCCCCACTACCTTTGTGTCCACTCAGGTTGATGTGCAGCGGCGTGACCACCTTCCCACCCAGGGACTTGCGCCGCCGCACGACCATGTTGATGGCCCCGCCTCCGGTGAGGAGCGCCTTGACGGCCTGCTTCTTGTCCTTGTTGATGAGGTCCACGTCGTTAATTCTCAGCAGCCAGTCGTTGACCCTGAGGCAGGGCAAAGCCAGGTCAGCGCCCTCGCCCACGCCGGCGCCAGCTGCGCCCGCTCAGAAAGCAGGCGCCCCATGTACATTCAGAAAGCTTTCCTCCTCCCGGGGCACATAGCTTTTAAACTAGCGGATTTAGAGCTGGGCCGCCTGGATCGGGTTCAACCCAACCTTGGATGACCTTGTGTGAGTGACCCAGCCCCTCTGTACCTCAGTGCCCTCAGCTGTAAAAGGGGAGTAATAATAGCAGCTGCCTCGTAGGCTTAATCAATGGATTAATTTATGTATGCGGAGCAAAGAGTAAGCACTACGGAAGTACACATTATTTTTACTGTCACTCCTACTCCAAGGCAGAAGCAGGCATGCCCTAGGCTTTCACATGTACCGAGACCTTTCCTAGTCAGAGAAGCAAGAGGCAGCACCCTAGTGACGGGAAAAAGCAGATTCAGAGGCTACTAAAAGGCAGGGAGTTTCCTATAAGAACAAAATTAGCGGCCAAGCCTGCTGCTTCCAGCCTGCTGGAAGACGGGCCCCTTGCGTGGGGCTCCTCAACTCTTACCTTAAGCGGCCATCAGCAACGCTTCCTTTGTCCACTTTAGTGACAAATATGCCACAATCCCCAGGGAAGCAGGGCTCATTCACACCTTCTGCCATCTCAAACCCGAGTGCCTTCAAATCGACATCCTCCTGTCAAAGCAGCAGCACACTTCACTAAGCACGATGGGAAACGTTTGGCTCTCAAACCCCCAGGTCCCTTCACCAAGTCTGACGGAGCAGCCGGTCTCCAGGGTGGAAACCTGCAAATAGCTGCCCTCTGCCTGCTCAGCTGCTGCAGACAGACACACCCGTGCCCACGGTGCCTCCCCGATTCTCTGCTCTTCCCTCTGCCTTCCGCGTGCCATGCTGGCATCTGCCATGTGACACAGGGGACCAACGTACTGCCACCCAGCTTGGACACCGTGGGAGGAAAAGCAGGAGGCTGCGGAATCCTAAGGCAGGCCACTCTCTCCCTCCCCAAAGGCAACTCACCGTCTCCCTTTCAAACTCTACCACTTCTGTTTCCCATTCCATGGAATCCGTGTCGATGGCCGAGTCGTGGGAGCTGTGGGCCATCAGCTGTCGGAATCGGGCCTCCTTTTCTAACTGGGATTCCATCTGCTCCCTGTGGAGAGAGAGTCATGGAGACAGCTCTCTGAGCAGAGAAGCATCCAACCTGTCTCATGGCTCCAAACCCAGGTGGAGTGTCGTGGAAGCTAAATGTGGCTCCTTTCCCCCTCATGCTTCACACTAGCTTCCCAATAAATCTGGAGGGTCAGGTCATGGCCCTTTCAATCTCAGGGGGTTTTCATAGTGGTTGGTTACTGCGTTTTTAAGAAAAGACTCAAATTCTTTACAAATTGATCTATACGTTTAATGCATTTCCTACCAAAATCCCAGCAAGATTTTTTTTTTTTTTGTAGGTATGAACGAGACTATTCTAAAATTTATATGGAAAGGAAAAGGAATTAAAATAACCAAAACAATTTTGAAAAGTGTGGCAGTTTGATATTATTGATGAATTCCAAAAAGAAATGCTGATTACGTTTGTAAATTGGTCTGCTCCTCTGGGCTAGTGATACCCTTAGATTGTATTGAATTCAGAGGTTTCACTTTTACTTGATTAAATTATGCTTAGGGCTTTGATTAGGCAACGTCAGTAGAACTCACAGAGAAAAAAACAAGGCAGAGGAGACAGGGTTTTGGATGCTGGAATCCCGGGAAGTAAACACTCAGGAGAAGAACACAGAGGAAGAGAGACGGCTCCATGGACACGGGAGAGGCCCCGGGAAGAGAGAGAGCCTGTGGAGAACCTTGTGGAGAGACCAGAGCAGCTGAACCTGGAGAGGAACGAGCCCCAGGAGAGAGACGAGACTTATCCCAGCCTACAGCTGATATTGGAAGAACCTGGGACCATGGAGCCTTAAGAGGAAGAGGAAGCCTGAACCCTTGCAGACGTCGGCAGCCATCTTGTTCCAACACATGGCAACAGACTTTGGTGAGGGAACTAACTTATGCTTTATGGCCTGGTAACTGTAAGCTTCTTCCCCAAATAAATACCCTTTATAAAAGCCAACAGATTTCCAGTACTTTGCATCAGCACCCCTTTGGCTGACTAATACAAAAAGGAAGAATAAAGTGGGGACTCACTACTTGACTTCAAAACACATTATATAGCTACATTGATTAAGGCTGTGTGGTATTGAGTGGGGGAGAAAGACACAGATCAATGAATGAAATAGCCTAGAAACACACCCTCACAAGCAGAGGCCAACAGATTTTTAACAAAGTGGTTGAAACCAACGCAATGGTGAAAGGGTGGTCTGTCCAACAAACAGTGCTGGAGCAAGTGAATACCCATAGGCAAAAAAAATAATCATCTAAACACCAAACCTTATATGAATTAACTCAAAATGGATCATGGATTTCATTTTTAATTTAGTTTTGTAGATTTAAATGTAAAAATTTTAAATTTAATTTAAAAATTTAAAAACAAAACTTAATTTGGTAGCTTTAAATGTAAAATTTAAAACCACAAAACTTTGATAAGAACATATAGAAGAAAATCTTCAAGACTTAGGCTAGGCAAAGATAAATAGGACTTCAGTGAAATTTAAAAACTTTAGCTCTGCCAAAGGCCATTAAGAGGATGACAAAAGACTCAGACACCTCTCAATATCCTGATGACTTGGCACGCGAAGCCCTCTTCCTAAAATCTGGGCCCAAATTACCTTTGCGGGTTCATCAACATGACCCTTCAGCACCAGGCATGCTCTTTTCCTAATCTGCTTCTGTTTCCTGCTCATCTGCGCCCTCCCGCACGCCACAGCTCTGGCAGGCCCGTGCTCTCTCCAGCTGTCTCCAAATGCTGCTTGGCCTCTGGGGCACCTTCCTGGGACACCCCCACTCCCCAGCCCAGACCAGGTGAAGGGTGCTTCCACCAGGGTCCCACAGCGCACAGGCGGCGCTCTGCATTTAACGCTCGCTGCACTTGCCCCAGCTGTCATTTGATCAGGCACACACCTGTGTTCCTACAGACTAGGGACTTCCTTGGGAGAAGCGCTGACCCCCTCATCAGCATCACCGATTAGAGAACTTAGCCAAGAGCAGGTACAAATCCCAAGTATGCTGAATGAAGAGTGAAAGCTTCTTAAAGTCCCAGGCATCTCCAGTGCAATTAAAATGCAAAACCTCCTCCCAGGCTCAAGCTCCAGAGGCTGCAGGATTTAACTTAATTTAGAGCCATTGCTTACCACAGCCAAGGTGGGTGCCTGGGGGGATCTGACACTTAGGTTCCAAAGCCCTGAGATTTTTCTTCTAGCACTCAAGCCCAGGAGGTTCTGGTTTATTTTTTTATTTTTTCTATTTTTTAATAAATATTAGATTTTATTGAATGGAGAAGAAAGCGGATGCTATCAACCCCCTCAAAGGCCATCGCTCAAGTGTGTAGGCTTGTACACTCACACAATACACCAGCTTTTACCTCTCCTTCCCCACACTATCAGCATAGGAAACTTCCGACATGGAGAACCACTGCTTCTCTAGTGCAAGTTCTCAACTACATTGATGGATATTGGACTCTGCCAATTTCTATGTTTAAGGTTTGATCTTGGGGGGTGGATGTGGCTCAAATGGTTGGGCGTCCATCTGCCATATGGAGGGACCTGGGTTCATCCCCGGGACCTCCCGGTAAAATAAAATATATATATATATATATATAAGGCACATGGGCTGCCAGGCTCCCCGGGAGCCATGCAGCATGATGATGACGTAACAGGAGAGAGACGCAGGGGAGAGACAAGACGAGATGCTCCGAAAAGCTCCGAAAACCAAGAACTGAGGTGGCGCAGGTGGCAGAACACCTCTCTCCTACATCGGAGGTCTCCAGGATTGAATCCTGGTGAAGAATGGAGGAGGAGGATGAGAAGAGATGGCAGGAAACAGGCACAGAGAATTGCCCAGCGAATGGACACACACACAAATAAACAGCAAATGGAGAAGGGGGGGGTTAAAATGGATAAAGTAAATAAATCAATCTTTTTTAAAAAAGTTTCATCTTTTTATTTTCAACCACTGCTAAAGGCCACCATGCCTTAAATGGCACTCCTGGGAGCAGGCTGGAACCAAGGGGAGGCTGTCTGACACCCCAAAGACTCTCCTCTAAACAGACAGCCTCAGAACACAAGCAGAGTAGATGGCCGAGCATGAGTAATGCCGCCTTGGAAACACTGACTCACAGTCATGATTATTTTCGTCATTGACATATTGGTCTCTCCAGCGGCCCCGTCTGTCCAGCCCCTCCTAGGGACCTTGCTGGCTCAGCATGTCTGCCCAGCGCTGTCCAGAGGGCCTGGCCTACACTGAGGATGTCCTCAACCAACACCACAGAATGCACAAATGGCTAACAAGACGGACTGCCTGGATGGACTGCATTGCAAGGCTTCCCTCCTTTGTGCCTTTGCACACAGCGCCTGCTGACGGAGGGGCTGGTGACACCTTCCGCAGAGTCCTTCTGCAGAGAGAGTGAGCTCTCTCAACACGGAGGTGGCACTCAGACCTGCCCTATGTATGTACGACTGATGGAGAGGGGCAGAGAGAAGGGACCCGGTGGCCAGGCCGCGTACGGGGAAAAGCCCCTGCCTTGTCCCCAAGGCACCCGCCCCAGCGTACTTGAGCTCCTTGAGCTCCCGGCTGATGTCGTTCTTCTGTTTGCGAGTGTCGTCCAGGCTGCGCAGGGCCTCGGCCAGCTCACTCACCGCCCGGTCCCGCTCCCGCCGAAGGTTGTCACACAGCGTCCTGGCAGACAGGGGGCAGTGGGCAAGGTCAGCACAAGAGGCGTGGAAGGCTCGAGTACCTGTCACAGACACCCTTAGATGTACAAAGGAGGCTGAGGAGCCAGAGTGAGATCTTCCAGGCCGAGTCCATCACAGAATAGGGGATATGGAGAACCCCCAAGGAGGGACACCCCCAAGGCAAGGAACATCACATTCTAGGCTCTTCCCACTGTTTCACCCTCGATGTGCCTGGAGTTACAGACCACCCTCCTCCCTGTCCTACCCTCCTGCAGATGCTCACTCCCACCTGGCTCAAGACCCACCTGGGAGGTCTTCTCTGCAGTGAGCCCCCAGCCCACATGGCAGCCTGTGCTGCAAAGCCCACCACATTTCTCACAAATCCCACAGGCAGGGCTTTCTAGAGCCATCTCCCAACCCACGGCTATGGAGGAGTTCCAGGCCGCCACTGGCACATCTCTGCAGGCCTGAGTCCCTCCAGGTGCAAAGGCCAGGCATGGCAAGGCTCTACTAAAGGAACCTGTGGCTTTGGGCAACCCAGGACCACCTCAGCTGTTCCAGAGAGGAGATGGGCATGGGTGACCCTGGCAACGGGGAAGCCTGGGCTCTGTGCCACTTCCAGAACCGCTTGATGCTGGTGTGCCCAGAGGGCTGGCCCCCACCTGTCCATGGCCCCAAATCCTACACCCAGCCCTGATCAAAGACCACACCCTGGAGAAACCGCAGAGAGGGTCAGAGTGGGAGCAGACAGGGAGCCCACCTGCCCCTTCCCCACCCCTGCCGGGGCCTCTCTGGTCGCGTCTGCCAACCCACACTGGGAGCTAAGCTGCTGGCTACGGGGAGAGACCAGAGGGCGGGTGGCCCCTACCGGATGCTGTCGCGCTCTGCCACGATCTTGTCCCGCTCCTGGAAGGCCCAGTCCCGCCGGCACTTGGCCACATCCGCCTCCTGGAGGGCTTCCTTCAGCTCCTGGCACAGAGCCTTGCACTGCTTTCGAAGGATTTCAACCTCCTTGTTGGCTCTCCCGGCGTCCATTGTCACTGTGTCTTTGATCTGTGGGGGGCGAGGGGACAAGCAGAGGGGACTTTTGCGGGGCTTTCTGGCTCCTACCAGGATCAGGGCTGGAGCTGAAGCTCTAGGGAGCTGGTTTGGGGAAGCCTCGGATCAGAGCCACAGCCGAAGCCAACACGCCCCACTCCTTCTCCTGGGCCCGCACACCCCATGCCCACAGCCAGACTGCTTGGGACTCCAGGTTAGGGGCCCAGTCCAAACTCCCCGGGCCCCACGCAGAGCCCGGCCCAGTGGAGGCCTCGGCTGAGGGCTTTGTCGGAGGCCCTGGCCGGCCCCTAACTGGCTTCTGTCTTCCTGAGAGCAGGCTGCAACTCGCTGAAGAACTGGCAGCAACACGCCGTGATGTGAAGCTACACTGCAGCCAAGGGTGCAGGCACCAGCCACACTCCAAGCAGAGAAAGAATGCTTGCCCCACCTTCCGTGTCTGCGATACTGGTTTTTATAATCTGGCAGACCGCATTATTTTTAGACACTAAAACTCCAGGAATTTTTGTTGAAGTACTGTATCTCAGTTCACTTAAAAAGCTGAAATATGAAGCATCTGCATCTTGACACCTTCCCAAAGAATTATATGCTCCACTAAAATCTCAAATCAAACTTTCATAAGCACTCATGTAGAAAGCTCTCTCTGTGCTTCTACAAATCTTAAAAAATAAAGTAGGAGAAAAGGACAAATGACAAAGCAAGTGTCTAGTGCAAGAACAATTCCTGCTTCGAGTTCAATGGCTCTCTTGAGCAAGCTGAGTATTCCCGTGACATTGCTGGACCTGACGCTAGCATTTCCACAAGGGCCATCTCCACCTCTGCATAAGGCCAAGGAAGGCAAATGAAGAGCATACCCAGCTCCCTCTCCCTAGAAGAGAAGAGAAGAGAACAGCCTTTGCTGAAAACAAATTCAAAAAGAGCTTGGGTCCTAATCAAGAGACCAGGATAAAGGAGGCAGAGGAAAATCCTAGGTGTCACCTTAGAGCTGTCCCCACCTCTCTAGAAGAGTCAGAAAGAGCTGGGAAAACTGCATCACAAAGAAGCCGGGGGGGGACGACGACGGATGTGGCTCAACTGGTTGGGCGTCTCCCATATGGAGGGACCCGGGTTTGATACCCGGGACCTCCCGGTAAAAAAATAAATAAATAATAATTTCAACACTTGAGATCCCGGACCAAAAAAACCCCAAACGAACAAACAAACAATGAAAAAACAAATAAACTTGTTCTTATAGTTAAAAAATAAAACGTTTAAAAAAAAAAAAAAAAAAAAAAAAGCCGGAAACCCAGAGCAAGGCCACTGACCCACTCTGTCCAGCCCTCACGTTTCACAAGTGAATTTTAATTACTTTAGTTTCTAATTTCTACAGTTCTCTTCACTTTTACGCAGTGTTCAGTGTTTAGTTTGCTATTTTTTTAAAAACCCTTATGTGTATTAATCTTATGTCAAGTATGACAATAAGCAATATGTTTAACAATCACATTCTTAAAAGTTTACATTTTACTCGATGCTTTGTATTTCTATACTTTTGTATTTGAGATATGTTACTATCTAGTTTCACTGATACGTAATCATCTCACGTTTAGGGCAGGGGTGGAGACCCCAAGGAGAGGTGGCTTTCACCCTTTGCCCCCTCCCTCCCCCTGGGCCCCTCAGCCTTGTTGGTCCCTGAAGTGGATTCACCCCCAAAAGACTGCTTCCTTGCAAGCAGCACAGAAGCACTACACTTAGGTTTGTCAAGAGGGGAGGAAGGAGGTAACTTAGAAGGAGCGCTACAGTTGGGGAGCTGAGAGGACCCGAGAGGCCCCTTCGTCCGATCCTGGTTGTGCAAAGTCCCCCGAGGCCCCCGTTGTGGGGAGAGCAGAACCCAGACACTGGGTCTTCCAACTCTGGCTCCAGGGCTCCTCCCTCACACCGTGCTGCCCCCAGACACCAAGCCCCGCAGTGGAAACACCACTCCAGGTCTCTCCCTACGTGCCCGGGGTGGGACTGGGGCCACAGGCTTGGGAAGAACCAGCTGGTTTTCCTGACACTCACCTGGCCCAGGCATGGGCCAATTCAAAAGGCCTGTGGGCTGCAGCCCATCGCCCCCAGCAGGGCAGAGCCCTCCCCAGGGGGATAGGGAGGGGGACCCGGGAGAGCACGGCTGTGCTCCCTGAAGCAGACGCTCCTCTCTGAGCCAGGTCTCCTGCTGCCTTCCCTGCCCCTGGGCAGCGTGAAAATGCCTTTCTGCTCCTTTCCTCTCCCACACTGCTCAGTCTCTCTCCACCACAGCCGAGCTCGGCTCCTAAAGGGGGATCTGCAGTTGGATATAAGTGCATTCAGGAAGCAGGGAGAGGGTGCGGGCAGGGACGTGGCAGCCACTGTCTGCCAGGTGACCATGCCATCCTTTGTGAGGGCTGGGGGCTTGGTCAGAGGGGCCTGACCAGGGAAGTGACAGGTGGCAGTGCCCACCCCACCCCAAGCCGTCCCAGGCAGCTCCTCAGTTGTCTTGAAGGCCACGAGCCCTGACTGGACCAGGTCAGCTGATGGCCAGAGGCTGGGGGCAGGGTCCCCAGGAGAGACTCCAGGGACGTGCCCACTCTGGCAACTAGGAGGCATGAGGGAAGGCAGAGTGGGTCTGGTGTCCAGAGCTGACCCAGCACCCAGTACAGACCCAGATTCTGGAGAGGACCTGGTGGCCACATTGGGCCTAGCACCTGGAACAGCCTGGTGTCCAGAGCAGAGCTGATGCTAGGGCTGGGCAAAGGTCCTGACAGGCCCCTAGACCTCCTGGTGCCCCCTCCTGTCCATTCAGGAGAAGGGCATAGAAAGGAGAGAGGACAGAGGGAAAGAAGCAGACGAAGAGGGAGGTGCAGAGAGAAGGGCAGAGACTGCCAGGGAAACCCAAATTGTACCAGAGACAAAAAGCAGCACTGATTCTGAGATCGGGGGGCAGACCCACCATGCTAAGCCCCTGGACAAGGCACTGTGGAGAGGTACAGAAAGGCACCAGGGAGAGGGTCAGAACCAGGACGGCCCAGGCCACCTGGGGAAGTGGCTCGTCTGGGAGGCCGGGCAAAGTCCAGAAAGGAGCTGAGGATTTCAGCCCTGGAAGCACTTGACTGCCTGGGAGAGGAGGGGTTCTCCTCTCCAGCCTGCTGATTCAGACCAGCGCCTAGAAAAGATTCCAGCCTCAGCTGACAGGCAGGCTTGATGCCTGGCCAAGACCCCCTGCACAGGCCGGGAAGCGGACTCTGCTCTCAAGTGCACGGGGCGAGGAGCGGGTGGCAGGACTGCCACTCACACGCATCTTCCCCGAGGCTGGGGGCAGGTGAGCTGGTTCCTGGGAGCTAGCAGCTAGCACCCAGGGCAAGGCGGGTGGTTGGTGTGTGAATACTCCCTGTGTTTTCAAACTTCCCAAGAGTACAGTCAACTCCTTCACCTGCAGACACCCACCCCCCAGCCCTGCTGCCTCATCACAGGGCCACCTGCGCAATCCATTTTTCTGTGTCTGCTATTCCTTAACCCTTCTGTTTACCTACTGACTCGGTCATTTTTAGTTTTCCTCTTAGTCATTTTGTTTTCCTTGTCTGATATGGACATTATCCACCCCCTCCAAAAAAATTAAGTGCTCAAATCCCAGAAGGTGAAAATGAGTTGATAGTTTTCCTGGGACCATTACTGAGGTCTAATGCATTATCTTTACTTATTAGAAATTCCTTTGGAGAGGATGTGGAGAGATAGGAACACTTCTTCACTGTTGGTGGAAATGCAGGATGGTACAACCACTATGGAGGACTGTTTGGCAGTTCCTAAAGAAGTTGAATATAGACTTGCCACATGACCCAGCAATACCACTACTGGGTATATACCCAGAAGAACTGAGAGCAGTGACACGAACAGACATTTGCACACCGGTGTTCATAGCAACATTATTCACCATTGCCAAAAGTTGGAAACAACCCAGGTGTCCATCAACAGACGAATGGATAAACAAACTGTGGTCTATTCACACGATGGAATATTATGCAGCTGTAAGAAGAAATGAAGTCGTAAAGCATATGGCAACATGGATGAACCTGGAGGACATTATGTTGAGTGAAGCAAGCCAGACACAAAAGGACAAATACTGTATGAATGCATTACTATGAACCAAATAAATTGTATAATATATTGTTTGATTAAAAAAAAAAAAAATTTATATGTATCCATTACATTTAATTGAGAAATGTATATATTTATTCATCTGTATTTACTTTTTAGTTTTTAATTGTTTATATTTTCAATTATTAAATGTACAAAATAAAGCTAAAAAAATGTTTAAAAAAAGAAATTCCTGCAACATGTCTTTTCAAAAACTCCATCAACATAAAAAGGACACCCCATTGGCTTTCAAACACAGTCTAGAAAAGTCTCAGTCCTTTTGAATGAAATTGCCATTATCTGACCTTCTTTTACCTATAAAAACTCGATTTCATATTGTTCAACCTGATATAAACAGGGCAGTAAGTTTCCGATGAAAATAATAATAACTTTAATAATAAAAGTAAAGAGTCAAGTCATTCCTAGGTCGTGTGGGACACCATTCTGCATGCACACCCCTGGGGGGCAGCTCCAGTGTCTTCTCTATTTTGTAGGTGAAGCAGCTGAGACACAGGGAGGCCCCCTGGCTGCAGAGGTCCCTTCAAAGCACAGGGCTGTGTCCCTCGCACGCCCACGGTCCCTGGCACCCCTGGCACCCCTGGCATAGGAGGTGTCACTGGCAGAAGAAAGCCTCGCAGGGCCCCGGACGCCTCTCAAGCACCAGCTCTGTGCCATGCTTGGTGGAGGGGAGGGGTCTGGCTGTGACCCCCAGTGCCCACCTTCCCCTGCCAATCTGCCCTACCCGGAACACCTTGCTTCTTGTTTCTCACAGATCAGCCTTCAAACCTGCTTTCTGACTGAGTGCCAAGGAAAGCAGCAGCACGGAGGGGCATAAGTAGAGAATGGCTTTTTTTGTTTGTTTTTTTTTTACCAGGAGGTCCCGGGTATCGAACCCAGGTCCCTCCATATGGGAGACGGACGCCCAACCATTTGAGCCACATCCGTCCCCCAGTAGAGAATGGTTTTGATGGGAAAAATATTTGCTATGATCAAGTTCAGCAGCACACAGCAGAGCCACAACATGGACCAAAAGGTTTAAAAGGGAATCTCAAAAACAAGGGGAGGCCAAGGGGCCATCCCAGCCCCTGCTGGACACAGACAGTCTTGAGGGTCAGCAGTGACCACGATGAAGGCCTGGGGTGACCAGGTAGGAAAGATTCAACAAGTCCACACTGATGGCACAGGATTCCAGCAGAGTGGCCCAATGCTGATGCTAACGAGCAACCGGACCCCTTGACCTGGAGGTAAGGCCCCCCGGGGAGCAAGGCTTGAGTAGAAGGGTCTCAGGGTCAACCTAGGATAACATCTTCCCAGCACAACGCTGACCACACTCCTTAAGGAGCAGATGCCCATGACTGAGGGTGCTCTTCCAGACTCATCTACAGTTTTGGGAGCTTGGTCTTGGCATCTTCCTCCTTAATGAGCAAGCCCTTGAACTATCCCAACTTTTAGCCCAGGATTATCTACAACTGCTTAACCGTGGGTCTGGGTGTGAGAGTGCCTGGGCTGCATCCGAAACTCAGCCAGCATTTCGGGTGAAAACGAGAGCCCTTCGCGCCAACTCAGAAGGCGACTTCTAACTGGACGGTGCACCCTCAGCAGCCCCTTCCTCCCTAGCTCCTTTGGGAGATGCTGGAAGGCCACCGAGCCGCCCCGCCTACCTGTCGCAGCGCCTCCATCTCCTCACTGGCCGCCTTCTTCTCAGACGTGCTGCTCTTGAGCTTGGACTCAGCCAGCTCCACCTCGGTCTGCAGCTTGTCCAGCTCGGAGATGACCTGGTCCCGCTCGCTCATGATGAGTTTGTACTCGCTATACACTGCATCCCGCTCCTCCTTGTACTTCTCTGACTCCTTCGCTGTCTTCGCCTGCGTGGTCCGCAGCTCTGTCAGCTCCGACTGTAGCAGATCCATCTCCCACTGCAGGTCCTTGTTCTGGGTCGTGGCCTTGTTCAGCTCGTGGTGGATTGCCTCGAACCTATAAGAGAGGCACCCAGGGCACCGGGGAAGGGCAGGGGGACCTGCCCGGTCAGCTGCTGGGCCTATGCCACCTCCCGCCGAGGCCACTGTGCTGGACAGCCATGCGTGAAGTTTCTAGTGAGGTCATTCTCCCACACCCCCGAGAAAGAAAAGTTACAGAGTCCTGGTGCCCATGAACCTGGAATTTTTCTTGGCCTTTAACAAATCCCAGAAGTTGAACTGAGGACTTCATGCCTCCTGCTTTACTAGCAATAATACCTTATTCTTCCCTAGCCAAGCCATGTGCTTTAAAAAATAAAAATAAAGGCTGCTGCAGCCCAGCACACAACAGGAGCTCAAAGCAGCCTTGATGTAAGTTTAGTCCGACCACCACGTTTTTAGACACTAAGCCTCAAGTCAGCACAGAGACCACGACTTGGTCCTGCCAGACACTGCAAGGTAGCCCTGCAAGTCAGAGCCTGCGTCTCGAGACCAGCATTTCTCAAAGTGCCTTCCTCGGAACACCAGTCCTGCACGGAGCCCCACTAAAAATGCTGGATGCTCTGGTGACTTATGTTTGGGAAGACTGCATCCTGTGCCCTCCTCTTGGAAAGTCACTTCGCACGATGCCCCAGTAAAGGCCCTGAGAAGTCCTGATGTAAAGAAACCCGCCTGTGTTCAACCCAGCAATTTCCAAACCTATTTATCAGGAGAAAACTTTTCACTTATGAAGCCCAGGAAGACTGCAGATAATTAGCATTCTGCAGGAACATTCCTTACAAAATGCTGTTTAAGGGCAGGGAACACATCTCTGAAGAAGACCATATTCCTTAATTAAAAAATAAAACTTGAGAAGGAACAATGCCTAGGACAAGTCACTGTCCTATTTGCTGGGACTGACAAAGAGGGAGAGCTTGTGGTGAAACCTAAGAAACAATGCTCATTTGGATGAACTGTATGCTTTGTTGATAGATCTCAATAAAATTGATTTGTTTAAAAAAAGAAAGAAAGAAAGAAAGAAAGAAACAATGCTCAGAGCATTCAGGGTTGCTCAGAGGAGAGGAAGGAGCCACAATTCATGAGATTTACTGAGTGTTAAAAAAATATTTCCTGGAGACCAATAGCTTATGCTGGTTTTAATCCCTAGAAGTGGCTGGGAGCCTTGTAGAGAACCACCAGCCCACAAAGGTTAGGGGCCCGGTGGCAAAGTTGAAGCAGCTCCCTGGCCATTCTTGGAGAGCCTGGCTGTGGCAGGTGCGGGCTCTGTCCACGTGCCCCTACCTCCCAGCACCCCGGTCCTACCTCCTCAGGGAGAGGGCGCACTGGTGCTGCAGCTGGATGGCGGTGTCCCTCTGCTGGGTCAGCATGTCCGTCTGCTTCAGCAGCCGCTGGTTCTCCTCCTCCAGCTGCTCCAGGCGGTTCAGGTCCGAGTTGTGGATGGCGACTTTCTCGCTGTACCTCTTCCGCAGGGCGTCGTAGTCCTTCTTAACCACCTCCAGCTTGTCCATGGCCGTGTCATACAGCTTGTTGAGAATCTCTGAGGACCCGTTGTGCTTCAACACCTGGAGACAGAGTGCGACGATCTCAACAAGAGCTGGAGGGGGAGGAGTGCCCAGAGCTTGCCACTCCCACTCTTCTATCTGGGAGGGGAGGCCCCACCCTCTAGTCTTCGGGAATCTGGCTGTCTCATTCCACAGGCCCTGCAGTCACATGAGGCTGATTCATTCAGATTTATTCATTCACAAATATCTATTAAGTACTGTGCAGAGAACCATTAACATTGCAGGCCTAAGGCTATGTTTAAGGATAGAAATCCTTAAAAAGGCCAGTTTGCAAGGTTGGCCTTTGGCTGGAACTTGAAAGGTAAACAGTTCCCTGCACTGACAGAAAACTTTCCCTAAATGAGCAAAGTGGCTCACGGTACTTAAACTGTACAAACAACGTGGTATACTCTGAACACCTGCTCTTCTTCTAGAAGTCACACATTAGTCAATAGACAGCTCTCCTGACTTTTAGATCAAGCAACACCTTTTACCCGGGTTTGGAAAAGGTCCAGCAGCTACACTGCATTACCCTTATTCATGGGAAATAACTCAAAACTTCCAGTAGAAATGATTTCAAATGTTCACTTACCCAACACCCCCCTAAGCCAGGTAAGAACCCAACTAGCTCCAATCTGGTTTACTGTGCGGGCCCTGGCACCACTGTCTTTCCCAAAGTTGCCCACAAGGGGGCAGCACTTTGTAGATCAACCAAATGCTCTCCTTCCAAATTCTCATAAGCTTCATTAAGAAACAAAAGAATCTAAAAGGCTGCCTGGAGGTGATGTAACCATAAACTGGCAGAGCCCACCTTCACGTGTCCATGACAGAATCTGGAATCTATATTATGGTTTGGCATCTCTTCATTGGGAAGTAAGTCCCTCAAATACCCCAGCCTTGAGTTTAGACCCTAACAGTCCAGGCACAACTCAGGGCCGAGTGAATCACAAGTTCCCAGTAAGCGAGGGCAGTCAGAGAAAAACGCAGGGATCCTTTCTGCCGCTCAATCCAGCTTTAATGGGATGACAGAACCTCGGGGTCAGAAGGGACCCTGGGGGACAGCAGGCCAACACCCTGTACCATTTCCACCAGTTATGACAACCATGGCACTGCTCACTCCACAGGCAAACACTCTGCAGAAGAACATCTTGCTTACTCTGAGCTGAAATCTACCTCCCTCTAACCTCAAAACCCTGGTTCTCCTTCTAACCCTGGAATCAGGCAGAAAAATCCTTTTTCCACAGGACAGAAGCCAAAGAGGTGCTCATACGCCCAAACACTTCTCAACTTTTAGCTATACGCAGGGGCTCAAAGGCAGCCTCGGTGCTATGCAATCAACAGCCTCTGGAGAAATCTGGGGGAATCACAGCCGCAGCTAAGTCCAGGAAATGTGAAAAACTATCCTATCTATCAGTGCAGACTTTTTCCTTTATACCATTAGAAGACTGTTCTTCAGCGCTAGTTTCCCACACCCAGAGGCACAGTCAATGGTAAGACATACATAAACACACGCACAACTGCTGCCATGCACAACTGCTGCCAAACGTTTAGCTTCCAGCCAAGGGCTAGTGGGAGCCCAAGTGAGAGAGCATTTAAATACAGCCTAGGATTCTCAGGCTCCAGAGATGACTCCTCACAGAGTCTGCCTTAGGGGACCAGGTGGGAGTGGTGGGAGGGAAGGAACAAGCCCAGGCTTTAGTGCTATCCACACAGCAGGACAGCCGCAACAGGAGCTGCTCCCAGAAAGGAAACAGGCCAAGAAAGAGACGCCCTCGGGTCTGTGCTCAAGATAGTCAGAAACACTCATTATATCTGGGCTTCTCTGAGAGACCCCTTTCCTCCTGCCTCCAGGCCCATGAAAGGGCATTAGCCTGGTTCCTGGGATAAGAAAGTGAACTTTCAGGAATTACAAAAGAAAAAACTGTATTTTAAAGACAGGACAGGGAAACGGATGTGGCTCAAGCGACTGGGCTCCCGTCTACCATATAGGAGGTGCAGGGTTCAATTCCCAGGGCCTCCTGATGAAAGGCAAGCTGGCCCGCATGGAGAGCTGGCACAGAAAAATGATGCAACAAAAAGAGACACAGAGGAGAGACAATAAGAGACGTAGCAGACCAGGGAGCTGAGGTGGCGCAAGAGATTGAGCACCTTTCTCCCACTTCAGAAGGTCCCAGGATTGGTTTCGGGTGCTGCCTAAAGAGAAGACAAGCAGATACAAAAGAGTAGACAGTGAGTACAAAACAACCAGGGGGCGGGGGAGAGATAAAGAAAGAAAGAAAGAAAGAACTCTTTAAAAAACTAAAATAAAATACAGACAGGGGACAGGGCAAGAAAGAGAAGAGGGAAGGCTTTGAGGGCCTTCTGAGTTTCCTAAATCAACCGGTAGAACCTATAAAAAGAGAAAACGTGCCTTGCCTTGAACCCAGCAATTTTATCTCTAAGAGTCAAACCTAAGAAAATGCACAAAAGAGTGTGAGGGCAGCCTTCAGAGTGTCCACTGAAAGATTGTTTGTAATAGGGGCAAAAGTGGAAACAACCAAGATGCTTAACACATAGAGAACGGGGTTAGGCCATTCCTGACAGCGAAACTACAGAATACTTGGCAGGGAGTTCCGAACTGACAGAAAAATACAAGGAAACCCACGATATATTGTTGGGTTAGGAGAAAAGGCAGGTTGCAGGAAATGAAAATAAAACTCCATGCGTATGTTAAGTATGACACAGAAAAGTGTCTACGAGAATAGCCCCCAGGGGTTAACAGAGGAGTCCCCTCTCAGGAGTGAACCTGGGGCTGCGATGGGGCTGGTAACTGCACTGCTGCTGAGTGGTTTGTGGTTATTTTGTTCATTTGTCTGTTTGACCAAAGAATATGAATGATTCCAGTAAAAAAAACAGACAGGCAAACATCCTGCACACTGCTTCCCCAGCCAAGGCTCGGCAGCCCCTGCCCGTGGTCGCTGGGGCCTCCCTAAGGCAGCTCAGAAGAACCCAAGATGGCACAGTCTGAAAAAGGCTGCCCAGGTTGCGACCCTCCCCAACCCTCGGCACACAAGGAGGGCAAAGCGCCTATCTGCGGCTCTCAAGAGGGAACGGGGCCAAGGCCCAGGCCCACGATGCCCCCTCCCACCAGGGCGGCCTCATTTCCTGTGAGATAAATCATGCAGAGGGCAGGAGAGCCCCACAAATCCCTCGAGTAAACACGCAAGTCAAACAGCACCATTTACCCAGCAAGGGCCTCTTCAAGTTGACAAGGCGTGGGAGGAACCAAGCAACAAAACCGGCCTTGTCCATGGAGATCGACCTTTGCCCCCAAGGCCCTGTGGGGAGCAAACCTGGGGCCCTCCCGCCTGGGCAGAGAGGAGCACAGGCAGCCCTGGCGGCTGGGAGACACACTCCCGGTGGCGGACAGGCCTCTTCTCCTCCCAGTGGAGACCAGTCCAAACGAATGGATCTGCCCCTCAAGAAAAAGAAACCAAGGGATGGGACAAAGGGGTCGACAGAAAAAACCTTCCCACTTCTTTTGAGCAGAGGGGAACAGGAGAGGGAGGGAGGGGGAGAGAATGGGAGATGAAACTCTCAATCTGAATGTCTGTAAAAGCAGTGTATATCCTAAGGAAAAAGTCAGATTTGGAGGCAATGAAATTTTATGCTTCATGAGGGCAGATTTTGTTTTTATGATGAGGTGATAAAAGGAGTCTTTTTTTTTTTTTTCCTGAGCTCTAATTCACCTTCTTAAAGTGAAATTGCAGTTGGTGTTTAGTATACTTAAGAGTTTGTGCAACCACCATCACTATCCAATTCCAGAACATTTTCATCACCCCGAAAATAAATCCCATACCCATTAAGCTGTCACTCTCTGGTCCTCCTCCCTTCAGCTCCTGGCAACCACTGATCTGTGTTGTCTCAATGGATTTACCTCTTCTGGACATTTCATGGAATGGAATCCTGCAGTATGTGATCTTCTGTGTCTGGCTTCCTTCATTCAGAATAATGGTTTCGAGGTTCATCCACACTGCAGCTTGCACCAAAACGTCATTTCTGTTTATGGCTGAATAATATGCCACTGTACGGACAGACCACATTTTGGTCATCCATTCATCTGTCAATGGACATCTGGGTTGTTTCCACCCTTTGGCTAAAATGAACGATGCTGCCATGAACATTTGTGAAAGAGTTTTTGTGTGTACATGTTCTCTGCTACCTTGGGTATAAACCTAGGAGTGGAACGCTGGGTCACCAGGTAACACCCAAGTTAACTTTCTGAGGAACTGCCAAACTGTTTTCCACAGTAGGTATTCATCTTAGGCTCCCACTTTCTCCACATCCAGATATGACAGGCCTAGAATAACAACAGCAAACACTATCAAGTGCTGCAAACTTGCCAGGAACCAGGTACCTGTTTTGCATGCATATCTCCTCTAATCTCCTCAGCAACCATGAGATGAATTCTGCCAAAAGCCTACTCTGCCACTTTCCAGCAAGGCTAGAAGGCTAGAATCCCAAACCCTTTTGAAATGATGACTCTCTCAAAGAAGAATAGAATCCAAACTAAACCCCAGTGCAAATGGTTATCTGATAGGGTAAAAGCAAACCAGTAGAGACAGAACCTAGATACAAGTTACGAGGGGATGGTGTGGGGTAAGAAAATGAGGAGTTAATGCTTAAATTGCACTGAAGTTCTATTTGGATTGATGGTAAAGTTTCGGTAATGGACAGTGGTGATGACAGCACAACATTGTGAACGTAATTAACAGCACTGAAATATATATTTGAATGTGTCTAAAAGAGGATGTTTTAGGTTGTATATTTGGAAGTAGAATAAAAATTGAAAAAAAAAAAAAGATTACCTGAGCCAAGGTCAGAGCAGGCAATGGACCAAGAAACAAGGAGGAACAACGGGTGAAGTCAGGGAGGGACTGTCCACCCAAGACCAGGAGTCACCACTCTCATCCCCAGTGCCAAGAGGCACAAGTCCTCGGCTGGGGCTCCGTGACAGGCCCGCAGGGGGCTCCATGGACACCCAGGAGCACGGGGGCAGGCTAGCCCTGATACACCACAGCCGATCCAGGGCCACCTGCTTCCTACAGGTGCAGCCCATAGTCCTAAACGGCTGCTCTAGGAAGCTCGGTGCATGTGCAAGGGGGAGGGCTCGCAGGGGGTCCACTGGCCTCAAGGTGGTCCTTGCTATCAGCGGGCACCTGCTTCCTCTCAGCCTTAAAGCAATGCCCCAGGAGCACCACCCCTCCCTCCTGGGACCAGAACAGGGGAAAGGAAGGTGAGGGTGTTGAGGCAGCCACCCTGGGGTCATGCTGTGGGGTCAGCCGTGGAGTTGCAGAGGGACCTCCTGGTCCACGGTGCTCCCCTCAGGCCCAGGCCCCCCGCTGCTGCCCTGGCCTGCACTTAACTCCCCTTTCTGGGAGCCTTTCCCACAGCCAAGAACCGGCCAAGGCTAAGTACCAAACCCCGCCCCCGGCACTCAGGCCTGACCCCAGCCGGCCAAATCCCCCTGGCAGGGGGCTCACGGAAGGGACACAAGGGTGTCTCACAGCAAGTCCCTCCCAGGGTCCCTTGCTGGGCCTGCCCTGGGTATTCCACACAGGACCTCAATAATTATCGGCTAAACAAAATAAACCACGGAAGCAAATTTTTAAATAGAATATAGTTTATAATGGGAAAGTACTGAAAATAGCCCAAGGTTCAGTCAATAGGAGACTATTTAAATCATTTAAGTGCTTCCATGGAATGCAATACTCTCCAGAAGTTAAAAAAAAAATGAGGTAGCCTTGTACTAAAACAGAAAGAAGTACATGACCTATTAAGCAAAAAAAAAAAAAAAAAAAAAAAAAAAAAATTCCGGCAACAAATTGCAGCATATGATGCCATTTTTGTAAAAGAAATGGAGACATAAAAGGTTGCATGTGTGTGTGTGTGGATATAAGTCTCAAACCTTTCACTGGTAGTACACTAATGGCAGCTATTTCTGTGCAATGAGAATACAGGAAGAATTCTACTTTTTATTTTTGACATTTCTGTATCATTTGATTCTTTCATTATTTGGTACAAAATGTATATCAACTTTGCAATCTGAAAAAAAATAACCATAGGATAAAAATTAAAAGAAAGCTCCTCCCCTCCCCTTTTCTGAAGAATTCAACCTGAAAGCCACTGGGTGTGGCAGAGCAAGGCAGGCACCCTGGAGGGGAGGGGCCCTGAGGGGGCTCAGAGCCCGCATGGGATGGGGAAGGGTCCACCTGGCAGTGAGGCCTGGAGCAGGAGGGCCCAAGAAGGGTGAGAAGGGCCTGGTGTGAGGAAGGGGACTGCAGAGGGGCTGGGAGACAGGTTACAGAGGGGGGCGCTGATCAAAGAAGTTAATAGCTCAAAGAATAACAGGCACCAGGTTTCTCATCGTGTGAGGAAGGGGGCAACCACCCCCCCCCCCCCCCACGGGAGAAAACAGACAAACTCCGTGGTGTCAGCGTGAACTCATGGTGATAATAAATAGACATGCAAATGGTGTGTATATACATGTAGTATATACAAATATTCCCTACTTCTATCCACTGAGAAAGCCTGGGACCAGTGATACCCCAATTCCTATGAGCACACCAAGCATTCAGATCTTGCCTCTAAATATCATTCTCCATTAAAAGGAATGAGGGCTCCTTTCCAGGGCTGGGGCAGGGGAAATATAAAATGAGCCTGGAGCATCTTGTGCCAGAGAGCAAGGAAGTGCTCAAATAAAGATGGAAAATGTCAAAAAAAAAAGACATAAATGCAAGGCCGAAAGTGCAGGGACCCCACTGGCCTTAATGGATTATAGCCTAGTGACTAAAACAGGAAACCAGAGATAGATGGATAGGTAGATGGATACACGGATGGATGGATGGATGGATGGAGGACAGATGAATTGAAAAGTTGATTACAAGTAGGACAATACAAGGAGCAGATCAAAGGAAACATTTCCCACTGACAGGATACAATAAAAGAATGCAGAACCCCTTCTGTGATATTCCTGCCAAAAATACATGAACTGAATCTAACCATGAGGATCAGAGAAATCTCAATTGAGAGCCACCCTACAAAATAACTGGTCTCACACCCTGATTTGAGAGGATGAGGTGAGGTGTGCCAGGGCTCTGCCCCGACACAATCTCTGAATAACCAGTAAGGACTGGCAGAAACATCTTTCTCAAATAAAGCTCGAGAAAATGGTTAGAAGCACAGCACAAGCACCGAGTCAAGAAAAAAGATACTTAAAAGTGGTAGGATCTCATGGCACCTTGGCTGGCCCCTCTCCCACCCCTCACTTGGCATGAGGTTGGCAGTGCTCCCAGTGTGGGTCCCTGATCCCAGTTGCAGAGGGAGCAGCATAACCCTAGTGCATATGCTGGGAGCATGTATGTCTGGCCCAATCTGTCTGGTGGTGGCCTGAGGGACTTAGGGAGCTCTCCTAGGAGGCAGTGGGAAAGCAGTCGAGTCATGCTGCCTGGGGCAAGGGATTGCTGGCTGTAGGACACAGAGGGTAGTGCTGTGAGGAAACTGCTTCCTAGGAAAGAGGAGACATTCCTATGTGTGTAAACTGGGGAATTCCTAGGCCCACATAAGCATGCCCAGGTAGAATGGGCTCTGAAGGAGCTCACTCACACAGGTCAATTTGCAAAGACTGGGAAAGGTATATTCTTTTTCTTTCTTTTTTTTTTCCAGCTCTTGGCATTCAAGGAAAGCTCTTACACTAGCTGTTTACTAGCTTAAGGAACAAATACCTCAGAGTCTAAATTCCAGGGATAACACATTAAAAAATCAAAATTTCCAGCTTTCAACAAAAGATTACAAAACATCCAAAGAAAAGGAAGTGATAGCCCAGGCAAAGGAGAAGATTAAAGCATTCAAAACTATCAAAGAGGAGGACCTGATCTGGGACATAACAAAGACTTAAAAAAAAAGTTCCTAAATATGTTCAAAGAGCTAAAGGAAAATATGGACAACAAACTAAAGGACTTCAGGGAAACAACAGATGAACACAAAGAAAATAGCAATAGAGATGGAAATTCTGAGAGGTCCCGGGTTAGTTTTGGTGTCTCCTGAAAATAAAAACAAACAAACAAACAACAAGCAAAACAAACCAAAAAACCAAGTCAGAGAAGTCAATATGGCTCAATGGTTGAGCACCGGCGGCTTCCCATATACGAGGTCCTGGATTCAATCCCCTGCCCCAAGTATCTCAAAAAAAAAAGAAAAAAATGTATGAAAAGGAGTGAAACAGAGCTGAAGACCACAGTAATAGAAAAATTTAAATTCCTTTAAGGCTTGGTTCAACAGCAGAAAGGGGCTAGGAAGATAAGAGAGTTGAAATCATCCAGTCTGAGGAACAGAAAGATAAAAGAATGAAGAAAAGTACACAGAGCCTGAGGGAATCTGAGAGACACCATCAAGCATACCAATATATGCATTGTGGGAGAAAAATGAAAGAAAGGGGCAAAGAGAAAATTCAAAGAAATAATAGCTGAAAACTTCCCAAATTTAACTAAAGATATGAATAACATAATAATGTAATAATGAAATAACAAAAGATATCCAAGATGCTCAGTGAACTCAAAATAGGATAAACCCAAGCAAACTCACAGTGCAATATTTTATATCAAACTGTGCAATACCAAAATAGAGAATTCCAAAAGCCCTGAGAAGCAACATGTCACACACAAAAGAGTCTCAGTAAGATTAAGTGCCTATTTCTCATCGAAAACCATGGAGGCAAGAAAGCAGTGAGGTGACATATTTAAAGTGCTGAAAGCAAACAATTGCCAACCAAGATTAAGACATTTCCAAATAAAAGCTGAAGGAGTTCATCACCACAAGACCAGCCCTACAAGAGATGCTAAAGAGTTTTGCAGGTTAAAAGGAAAGGACACTAGACAATAAATCAAAGCCACATGAAGTAATAAGGATCTCCAGTTAGGGTAACAGCTGGGGTACGTATAAATGCTAGCACTCTTGTGTTTTTGGTTTGTAACTCCACTTTTACCTTCCTACAGAATCTAAAAGTCAGATGCATAAAATGTAATGAGAAATCAGTGATTTTTAATAAACGTAATAGATAAACCTGCAATTTATGACAAGAACTACATGAAATAGTTTGTACATACCATTGACATTAAGTTGGTCTCTACACAAACAAGAAAGTTATAGACTTATAACTAATTACAGGATGTTAAACTTAAGCTCCATGGTAACTACAAATATCAGAGAAAATGCAGTCTCACAGAGACGGAAATTACAATACAGGTAGTCAGGCGCAGGGAGGGAGCAGGCAAGGGGAAAAGGGAATTAATGCATAATGGGCATAGGGTTTCTGTTTGGGGAGATAGGAGTTTTATCAATGGCAGGTGGTAAGGGTACCACAACAGGGAAAATGTGAGTAATCCCCTGAGTGGTTGAGATGGAAAAGTTTATGTTGTATATCTATTCCCACACACACACAAAAAAGCAACTAAAGAGACAAAGACAATTAAATGCAATATGTGATCTTATACAGGGGGAGAAAAGGCCCAAAGGGAAATTTTGGGGACATATGAAAAACTTAGAATATAGACTATAAGCTTTATATCAATGTTAAATTTCTTGAACTTGATAACTGCACTTAAGGTGATTATATAAGTGAGTATTTTTGTTCTTAGGAAACATGCGCGGCACTGTTAAGTGTTCAAGGAGCATGATGCATATAACCTAGAAACAAATGTTAGAAAATAGATTGATAAACAAATAGATGGCTATAGGAGAGATAGACAGACAGACGGACTGGCAGGCTGATGCACAGACAGAATGAGAATGGTAAAATATTAAAACTGGTGGATCTGGGTATCAGGGGCATAGAGGTATTTTGTAATTCTCTATATGGCCTTTATATTTTTTTTTTGTTAACTGTTTTGTAAGTTTGAAAGTTATTTCAAAATTAAAAGTTTAAAAAATAATAACTGACCTGTAAGCTTCAAAAGTGTCGAGATCATAAAGGTCAAGGGAAGCCTGACCTTCCCAATTGAAGGAGACTAAAGAGACAGGGAGAACTACATTTTATACTAAATACAATCTGAACTGGACCCTTTTCCCATAAAAGACATGGCTGAGACAACTGGCAAAATGTGCACAAGGTCTGATGATCGGATGGTATTAATGTATCGTGTCAACTTCCTGGTGCTCATGGTTGCATTGCTGTTACACGGAAGAATATCCCTGTTTGCAGGAAATACACATTAGAACATTCAGGGGTGATCATACCCTTTATTGAGGCAGGGGCAAAAAGGTTCTTTATACCATATCTGCACATACTCTTTTTTTTTTTTTTTAACGTTTTATTTTTATTTATTTATTTTTTTTTTTTTTACTGGGAGGTACCGGGGATCGAACCCCGGTCTCTCCATATGGTAGAGGGACGCCGAACCTCTTGAGCCACATCCGTTTCCCTGCACATACTCTTTATAACAGCTTCAAAATTAAAAATTTTTTTAAATGTTCATATGAAAAGAAAGCAAGGAATACAATGCCATGCTGAATTATCAGACGAGTTCAGGCTGTTACACATCAGTTTAAGCAAAACCCAACAGTCCTGCTTGAACTCGCACAGGACCATAAATGCCTTCTGGTGGGGAAGGGGTGCTGTGCTGCATCATGCCCTGGGCCGCGGTACTCAGAGGAGCCTCTGCCTCGCCCCGGGAATGCCTTCCAACCCCAAACATCCAAAAGCATCGACAGACTCAGAATGTGTCATTAGCCCTGTCCAGATGCTGGGCAGTTCCAGATTGTGAGCCACGAGGGAAGAGCTGGCCCAACATCACTCACACAAGTCCATGCTCTGACTGGCCCGCACTCATGCCTTCCGCCAACCCATCAAAGTGAATCAAGAGCTGAACAGAGAGAGGGAACTAGCCGGGAGTGGAGCGAGTACCAAAGCACAGGCCACACTCCCAGCCAAAATAATAAGGACGACAACTGTGCCACCTCATATCTGCGCAGGGCTTTAATATTTCTAAGCTTCTTTCCATCCATAATCTCACCCAATCCATACAAAGGAAAGAAGCTACAGAAATCCCGACCCCCCAGATTTAAGTCAAACCCCTGTGTTACAGACCATATTGCACCACATACCTCCTCCTCAGTAGCCCCTGCAACAATCCTAATGATACACCAGTGTGTGATTATCAGATGCATACTCATCTCCCCCACTGGACGGCAGCCCCCAGGAGAGCATGGGCTGTCTGGTCCTGGATATCCGAGGACCTCACCAGAGGCACACCCCGCACACCCAGCCCAGCCCGGCTCTACCTGCTGCTGCTGGGCCCGGAGGTCGCCAATCTCCTTCTGGTCCTCTTCGTGGAGCCGCTTCATGTCCTCCCACGACTGCTGCAGCAGGTTACGCTCACGCAGCAGCTGCCCGTTCTCCCTCTTCAGCATGTCCACGTCGTCCTTCAGCTGTGTCTGGTCACTCAGGAGCCGGCTGTGGAGTGTGCTGAAAAGTCCATGCAGTGAGCCCCAGCCAGCCTCCGACACCCCACCCGAGGCCTGCCCCCCGCCTAGGTCCCAACACTCCCAAAACGCCAGACAGGAGTCGACACGGCCAGGGTGGCAGCACTCAGAGACAGACCCAAGCCTGGTAACAGCCACATTCCAGAAAGACCCAAACCACTTGTTGAAAACCTGACATCAAAAAAGGCACATGTACAAAGACCAAGGAAAGGGAAGCGGATGTGGCTCAATCGATAGGGCTCCCGTTTACCATATGGGAGGCCCCGGGAATCGAACCCGGGGCCTCCTGGTGAAGGCACGGTGAGCTGACGCAGCAAGACAACCCAACAAAGGGAGACAAGCAAACACAGAAAAAACGCATAGCAAATGGACACAGCAAGCACAAGCAGCAAGGGGGGGATAAATAAATAAATAAAATCTTTAAAAAAAAAAAAAAAGACCAAGGAAAGGAGACAAGCCCCTACCTGGTACAGAGCCAGCACCTCCCAGTACTGAGGTCTGGACAAACATCAGTAGGAGGAGGGCAAATGCCCTCAAAGGGGCGTCAGGAGCCAAAGAGGCACATGCCATGTGCCCATCTGACTGTCCTGCGACCGCGCGCTGCAGCAAAGCCCAGGCAGTGACTCGGAAGGGTCTGCCTGGCCCACTATCTGGTGCTTTAAATCACTCTCCCATATACTGTACTTCTGAACGAGGAAGAGCCAACGACGAATGGCCTCATTTTATACCCAGGAACCCTGAGGCAGGTCCAAAGGCACAAGTTCACTTACTGAAGGCAGGATGCTTGCTAAGTGGGAGAGGCAGAACTAGAACCAGAACCCCAGGCTCCAAGTCCAGAGACAAAGGAGGGAGCCCCGGCCAGGCAGGCCCACTCACTGGTAGAAGTCAGTCTCCTTGGCCACCTCCTCGCACCTCTTCAAGGCATTGGTGTGCTGGTTCTGGAGGCTCTGCAGGTCCGACATGGCCCGCACACACTGGATCTTCAGCCTCTCGTAGTCGGGATTCAGCCTGTGGTAGGGCCTGGCCCAGACGAAACAGCCCCATGAACATAGTCCCCGAGGTTCGCACTGTCAGTGAAGGCCTCTCAGCAGGGAGGCATATGCTGACTCCTACATGAAGCTCTCCTGGATTATCCCAGTCCAGTGGGCCCCAAATACTGGTCTCCTATGCACCACCATCCCCTGGGGGCTTGAGAGACCCAGAGGTCTCAGCCTCCCCCATATCAACAAAATCAGAATCCCCAGGATGGAGGGAGCCTCAGTTGCCTGAGCTCCCTGCGTACACCTGGAGGGCTGAGAAGGTGGCGCCTTGTCCTCTAGGGGCTTGCAGGGGACCATGCAACAGGCCAGTATGCACAGTGGGTCCATCTGGAAACCTGTGAGGGGACCCCAGCATTCCCCACGATGGGGTGAAGTTTCTCCTCCTTTTAACTAGTGTATCTCAATCTCGGGTACTCAATAAAATACCAATGCCCAGGCCGATAACATCGGCATATCTGGGTCTGGGACCCAGGGGTCAAGGTTTTTTTTTAAAGCTCCCCAGGTGATTCTAACATGCAGCCAAAGTTGAGAACTATGGCCAGGTGTAGAGGTGCTCAAAGTGTGCTTCCCAGGCCATCAGTACCAGGACCTCCTAGGAACTCATTAGAGATATAAAGTACCAGCCCTGGACCTAAGGATCAGTCGCTCTAGGGGAGAGTGTGGGAAGGGAATGACTAGACCAGTAACCTGTGCTTTAACAAGCCCCCTAGTGGTTGTGATGTATACTCAAGTTTGAAAACCCCTGCTCTAGAAAGTCGACTAACTTTTCCTGTAAAGGTCCAGAGATTAAATATTTTAGGCTTTGTGAGCCATACAGTCTCTGTTGCAACTACTCAGTTCTGCCTTTGCAGCATGAAAGCAGCCAGAGACATTACATAAAAGAATGTGTGGCTAAATTCCAATAAAACTTTATTTAAAAAGCCCAGACAGTGTGCCGGATTTGTACTGCAGGCTGTAGTTTGCTGACTCCTGCTCTAGAGCATCCCTGACTTCACTCATCCTCCCTTTGTGACATCTGTCATAGGGTCATATGCTCATAAAAAACAATCTCAAGGGTCAGGTTTTGCAGCCCTGACATCCCAGCGGAACCTTCCTTGGGAGGAGGTACAGACCCTTGATGTTCCTTCAGGAAAGCAGTTAAATCACTCCCCTTCCCCCAAGATTCCTGCCAGCATCACTTCAGATCTCTGCTCCTTCCTCCTCCTCCTCCCTGCCGCCCCCTTCTCCCTCGCCCTCCCCCTCCATGGAGCCCTCCTGGATCATGTGGCCTGCCCTGCCCTGTGGCCATCCTTCCCTCTATCTACCTCTGGTCCCAAAGAAAGAAGATGAAGATTTTCTTCAAACCAACCAAGAAACCAAGTGGAATATACCCTTCCTAAAACCACACACACGACAACGGGAGGACAAACGTGTTTACAAATCACACACACAGCCACTCAACCATGAGGCCAGCCAGGGTCTCTTGGGAGGCAGCGGCACACACAGACAGATGGACCCACAGAGGGCTCAGCCATGGGGCTTCACGTAGCCCCAGAGGGATACACGGGGGGAAGCACTTTCTCACAGCGGGAAGGGAGAACCAGAGAGGGGAAGTGGTGAGTCCAGGGCCACCCAACAGACCAGTAAGGCCACCACCACATGATCATCACAAAGGACATGCAAAGGCCCGAGAAGCTGGGCCCGAGCACTTCCATCACATACACACACAAACACAGCCATTGGAGGCCTCTCCACACATATGACAGGACGGACAGATGGACACACATAAGCACAACCATCGGGGGCCTCTCCGCACATACGACAGGACAGACAGATGGACACACACAAGCACAGCCATCGGGGGGCCTCCCCATGTATGACAGGATAGACAGGTGGACACACACAAGCACAACCATCGGGGGCCTCTCCACATATACGACAGGACGGACAGATGGACACACACAAGCACAGCCATCGGGGGCCTCTCCACACGTATGACAGGACGGACAGATGGACACACACAAGCACAGCCACTGGGGGCCTCTCCACCTATTTGACAGGACAGATGGACACGTGTGTGCACATACACAAGCACATCTCTCACACAAACGCACCCCTGTTAGGGGTCTGTCCAAACACAATAGGCCAGATGGACAGATAGCTGGAAGCGTGCACACACCCCTCCGGATTCCTGGGTGTGTCGGCTTGGGTTTGGAGGAAGCCTCACCTCCCAGGCCTGCAGGCACTGCCTCTGGGGGAGCCTTTCCAGATGTGAGGTGGGGCAAGGGGGCGCCAGGAGCACAGCCAGACCCTGGGAGCTGGGCTAAGTGCACGGGGACGGCAGCACGAGCATCAGGATGGCGACTGCCACCCACTGGGCCTGGAAAGGGGACCGGTCGCAACAACTACCTTTTGTCAAAGGTGGTCCCGTGAGAGGCAAAAGCCAGGCGCTTCCGCAGCTCGTTCCTCTCTCGGGTCATGAGGCGCAACTGAATGGAGAGGTTTTCCACCTTCTCGTTCACTTGCCGGTCAGCGAGGAGTGGCGGGGACGGCGCCTTCCCGGTGGTGCCTGGGGGAGGTCAGCGATAAGGGCAACTAGCATTTAGACAGCGCTCACGGTGCCTCGGGCAGGGTTCTGAGCTTCTGTTCCTACTCAAACCCACCCTGCAAGGTGGGTGCTCCGGTACCCCCCTTCACAGACACGGACGCTGAGCCTGGAGTCCAGGCAGTCGGGCCCTACCACCCACACACCCAACCACCACCTTCTCCTATACTGTCTTATAGGACCTGGGCTCAGGACCCTGGCAACACCCCTCTCCCACCAACCTGGCTTTGAGCCTTCCAGGGTGACGCTGGCTTGCCACTAGTCCCTGAATCCTTACCTGGTCTGGAAACACCAGCTGTCATCCACCCCTGTGGCATGGCATTCACCCGGCAAGAGAAACTGAGCAGGACCTGAGACGCAGCCTGAAGACGAAGGCGTGCAGACCCCAGCAAAGCCCCCGCAGACTGGGGCAGTTTCCTCCCCCCACCAGAGCTGGACACGACAACCTGCACAAGCTCCCTTTTCCGATCCCTCCGGCTGCCTGTTAGACCTGTCCAACTGGCCTCAGGTGTGCAGGCTCGAAGGAGACAGCCAGGAGCCACCCACAGCCCAGGTAAGTGTAGGGGTGAGGCAGGTAAGCCCTGGGGCCTCCAGCTGCCCAGCCCACAGCAGGCCCTGATCACCTGTCCCCAGGAATAAAAGTGTCCTGAAGGGAGCTCCATGCCTTATGCTCTTACTAAGGAACTACAGCCAACACCACATCTCAGAAGCTACAACTCTGGTTCTAGGAAGATGGCAATCCATCCATCTAGGAAGAAAGCGCCTCACTCAAATGTCCTAGAGAAATGGGAAAGTGCAGCAGCTTATTCTCAACTCTGTAAAGCATATTCTCCTCATATCTCCTCTGACCTCACATAAACCATCCCATTTTATGGCTGTGATCTGGGGCTGACTCACCCCAGGGGATACAGCATTTGTCTCCCTGGTCGATCTGCAAAGGGCAAGCACTGCATCTTCCGACTCTCTGTACCATCCTGAACCACACATTCCCTTCCCCCTCGGCTGCCTAGTCACAGAGGTCAATAAATCCTTGGTTGATCCACTGTCCACCTTCAAGAGCTCCCAGGCTCCCGGGCGGGTGAGGTTCAATGCTGGGAGTGGGTCAGCTGGACCCTGGGACAAGACGAGGGCCTCAAGCTCTCAGCTCAGTGCTTTTCAAAACTGGATCTAGTACGTCCTGAAAGGTATGTTTTTTTATTTATTTATTTATTTTTTTTTTTTTTTTTTTTTTTTTTTTTTAAGATTTTATTTATTTATTCATTCATTTATCCCCCCCTTGCTGTTTGTGCTCGCCGGGTCAGCCAACCACGCCGTGCAGGCGGGCCCTGCCTTCACCAGGAGGCCCGGGGAACCGAACCCGGGGCCTCCCATATGGTAAACGGGAGCCCCACTGATTGAGCCACAGCCGCTTCCCAGGTATGTTTTTTTAAACCACCAACCCACCCTAACCACCAGGATTCCTGCTCTCCAGCAGAGACCTCTCTGGAAGTGGGGTCCAGAATCAGTATTTCTCATAAGCACAGCCCTTCTCCAGCATGATTCTACTCTATACCTATAGAAGCCCTCCCTCACTTCTCCCCAAAAAGACCCTGGCTCTGTCCCGCGTCTCCAGGAGATGTGGAAAAACAGGCTGGTTACAGCTCTGTGCAGGCTGTAGAGCTCCCTCCTCTGCTAGCAAATGAAATCACTGTGGTGGGCATGAGCCAGGGCCAGCTACCCTAAGTCATCTGGTTTGCAGTAACGTGCCCGACTTTCGGACAAGCGGGGCTTTCTGTGGACACGTCTAAAGCCCCTGCTAGAGACGCCGACTACTCACCCTCTAACCAATTCGGGGCACTGGTGGGGGCAGAATTATCGATGGAGTACTGACAAACCCAAGACAGTGGGCTGAAAAGACTCTCGATGAGCACCCAGCAAAAGGGGGCTTCTATATTCAGTCATGGCTAGCCCCTCCCACAAAACAGCCCGGAGAGATGACCTCTATTGAGCGCTTACTATGTCCCAGGCATTAATTGGACCTTCACAATAGGTAGGTGCTATTGTCATCATCCCCATTTCACAGGTGAGAAAACTGAGGCACTGCAAGGTTAGGGAGACAGAGCCAGTGGGGGCACTGGGAGGTAAGCCGAGGCAGCCTGGATTCAGGGCACATGCTCCTCACAAGCCATGGATAATATTTCATGCCCAGCAGTTTTTGAAGTGCTTTTCATACATTATGCCACTTAATCACCAAGAAATAGATGCTGCTGTTAGGCCCATTTTACAGATAAGGAAACAAAACCTTAGGGTACAGAGCCAGTACAGGGCAGAGTTGGGATCTGAAGCCCTCTCTGCCTGACTCCAGAGACCAAGGCTAACCTAAAAGTTTGGAAACATTTTGGCCTTAGGGCCTCTTCACATTCCTAAAAATCACGGAGGACTCCAAGGAACTTTAGATCATAAGGGTTGTATCTACCCATATATACCAGATTAGAAATTAAAACTAAGAAAAAAAATTTTAAAGACTAATTCATTTTAAAATAACAAAAAAGTATTAAATATTTTTATGGGGGAAAAAAAACTACATTTTACATAACGAAACAAAAAACGTAGTCAGAGTGAACTTGTATTCCATTTCTGTAAAGTTCTTTAATATCTGGCTTAATAGAAGACGGCTAGATTCTCCTGTCGCACCATCACACAGCGTGGACGTAACCTTTGGAAAACTCCACTCAACATCTGTGTGAGGACAGCAGAAAAAGCAAACGCCGTCTTAGCATCATCATGAAAACAGTTTTGACCTCCCAGACTCCCTGAAAGAGCCTCAGGGACACAAGGTCAAAAATCAGAGAAACACGAAACCTCCAGCTTCAGAACTGAAAAGTACCAGCAGCCCCGCAACCTGCCTCCGGGGAGATGAGAGATTTTTATCCCATGTTCACAGAAGAGGCGACAGGAAGACGCAGGCCTTGGCTGCGACAGAAGCCAGGGTGAAGGCGGGATCGTCAGACCCTCGGAAGGTGCGGCAAGCAGAGGTCGTGTGCTTCGCGGCTATGTGGACCCCCCGGTGGGGTTGCAGACGATGAAGAAAGCGGCTGCTGCTTACTGACAGTCGAGGTACCAGGTCTGGCACTGAATGCACGTAGCCGCGGTACATGACTCCCCAAGCACCCATGCCAGGGATTTGCCATGGTCGCCCCTTGAGAAACGATTACACAGCTAGGAAAACAGCGGACCCCACGCGAACTCAGTTCTAGCGCCAAAGCCAAGGCCTCACCTGCTCCACCAACTGCCCACCCAGTGGTGTGGAGTCCTGTCCCTCTTCCCTCACCCCGAAGGTCTGAGCATCCGTGGAACATGCATATGGTGAGGTTCACCCAGTAACTGGCCCTTTCTGACTCAGCAGAAAGTGCTGTCTCCGTCCTTTCACAATAACGGGGAGTAAGAGGGTGGATGAGCGGCACAAGGGAACTTCAAGAAGAATCCCAAAATGAGGCAAGCCAGGAAGTTCTAAAATAACAGCAAGTGTTGCCGAAAACCTCTCCATTCCCATTCAAATTTAAAAAAAGAAAAAAAAAAAGCTTTTGGCTTTTTACTTGCATTTCAGAGTTCAAAGACATTCTGAAGATGACATAGTCCTACCATCCGCCATGTGACCATGGAGACCCTCTGAACACACTACTGCGAAGTGTTTTAATAATGGTGGAAGGGGTGCCTACAGGAACTCTATTTTCTGCATGGTTTTTCTGTAAACCTACAACTTCTCTAATTAAAAAAGAAATTTATGTTTAAAAAAAGAAAAAACAAAAACAGACTGACCTCCTCCAGAATCAGGAGCTTACTATCACAGCGAAGTCCGTTTTCTGTCTCCCTGTCTTAGTTTTCTAGGGCTATCATAGGTAGTTCCCACAAACCGTGTGGCTTAAACAACAGAAATCTGTCAGCTCACACTTCTAGAGGCTACAAGTCTGAAATCAAGGTGCCAGCAGGGCCAGGCGTCCTCTGAGCTCTGCAGGACTCTGGTGGTGGCCGACACTGCGTGACGCTCTCTGGCTTGTGGCAACTCAATTGCCGCCTCTGTCACGTGGCTGTCTTCTCTCCACCTGTTTCCTATCTGTGGAATACAACCTGCTCTGATCCAATTTGGCCTCATCTTAACTAATAATATCTTTAAAGATCTTATTTACAAATAAGTTTATGTTCACAAGACCAGGGTTAAGACCCAAATTTGTCTATTTGGGGGACGCAGTTCAATCCATAATGCTCCCCATAAAACTATTCTCTGCACTGACCCTAGTTCTACCCCTGAGGGCCACAGGGTACACCACAATTCCTCTTCTACAGAGCAGACCTACTGTCCTTTTGAAGACAATTATCAAGCCCCTTTACCATAACACTCTTATCAAAATGGCTAAAGTAAAAAAGTGACAACACCAAATGCTGGCAAAGATGTAGAAAAAGTCGTAAAGAGTGCGTGTTTAACTTTATAAGCTCATTGTTGATGAGAAAACAAGATGACACAGCCACTTTTGAAAGCAGTTTAGTAAGAGCTTATGAAGTTAAACACACACGTACCACAGCATCCAGCAATCCCACTTCCAGGTAATTTACCTAAGAGAAATGAAAATTTATGTTCTCACAAAAACCAGTCTGGAGGGAGCAGATGTGGCTCAAGCAGTTGAGCATCACCTCCCAAATTGGAGGTCTTGGGTTCACTTCTCAGTGCCTCCTGAAAAAACAAACAACAAGCAAAACAAATGAAAAAAAAAAAAAAACAACTCAGAGGAGTCGATGTGGTTCACTGGTTGAGTGCTGGCTTCCCACAAATGAGGTACTGGGTTCAATCTCCAGCCCCGGTACCTCAAAAACAAACAAACAACAACAAAACCAGTCTGCATCTATCGATAGCAGCAGTGTATGGACAAACAACTGTGCTACATCCATGCAAGGGACTTCTACTGAGCAATAAAAAAGGAATGAATTACTAGTACACACAGCAGTATGGGTGAAACTCAAATGCAGTATGGTAAGTGAAAGAAACCAGACTCCAATGGCTATGTACTACATGATTCCATTATGACATTCTGGAAAAGGCAAAAACTATAGGGATGGGGAACTAAACGGACTGCGGTGGAGGGAAGGGCTGACTACAAAGCTGCAGGAGGAATTTTTCAGTTGATAGGACAGTTCCGTATCTTAATTGTGACGGTGGTTACATGACTGTTCATCTGTCAAAACTCATTGAAACATATTTTTTTAAAGGGTACATTTTACTGTATTCAATGATACCTCAATAAACCTAATTTAAAAAAAAAAATTTTTTTTTTTTTAATTAAAAGAAAGACAATGTGGTACCCTAGACCGAAGCCATCATCCCAGAAGTGGTGTGACTGGTAAAAAGCTGAGGGTTGTCAACCTCCCTCTGCCAGTGAATGTGGTTATAGTAACCATTTAAAAAAAAAAACCACAGCAAAATAAAAACTAACACCAAGTAAATTGTCAACAAAAATCTCCAATGCCTTCTCCACATTTCTTTTGTCCTGTCCTTGTACAGCTGTTCTTTTGGATTCAAATGTAAAACTGTCAACTCTCCTTCGTTGCAACCCTTCCTCTTCCTAAGTCAGGAACCCCCTCAAGAAGGCAGCTTTTCCTTTTCCTTGGAGTGTCCAGGACAGATTTGGAAGGTAGGGGCTTGGGCTACAGAGGCCTGAAAAGGGGTGCTGGGAGATGGCACAGACCCTGGAATGTGGACCAAAGAGGCAAAGGAGCAGAGGCCCTGAGGTCATACCTGGACCCTCTGGCCCTGCCGGCCGCCCTGGCTGGTGCAGCTCCCCACAGACACTGAGGCTCAGCCACATGGGCTACAGGCGCTCTATCCTTGGTCCCCTCGTCACCACTCTCCAGCCTCCTCAGTCTTATCTACAGCTGGACAAGGTCCCAACTTTGCTTCAAACCCTGTGGACCTGTGGTGCCAGGAACCAGGGAGAACACTGGCACAGGTCCTCAGTCTGGTGCAGGGGAAGCTTCTGGGCCTCTACCAGGCACTGGCTCTCAGGAGAGAAGCAAAGCAGCCACAGAACTGGCCGTCAGAGGCACCATGGAACCAAACCCAGCTGCCCTCACCTCCAGCCAGGAGAGCCAGCACCATCCATGGCCTAGGCCTGATTCCTGCAGCAGCGTTAGCTTCACTAGGAGAACTTCTCGGAAATGCAAACTTCCAGGACCCACCTCAGACCTACTGAATCAGAAACCCTGGGGCGGAGTCTGGCACGGGGGTGGGGGTGGCGAAGTGAGAGTTGCCTAACAAGCTCTCTGGTGCCTGCTAAAGTTTGGAACGAAGTCTGCAGCCAGGTTGCATTTAATGGCCAGCATGGGCTTTGCTCTCCCTTATTTTATGGGCTGTCCAATAGCCACTGCATCTGAAGGAAACCCTGTGGATGAAATGCAGGGCTGTCCCCCTACCCCACGACTACAGAAACTGAAGGGGGCTTCCTCCTTGGCCAGTACACAGCTCTAGCTCAGCTCTCTCCCAAAGCCAAGACGAAAAGGAGGTTATTCCAACACAGCAGCTGCAGCTGTGCCTAGCTCACAGTTCTCTTTCCAGACACACGACTTGTTCTAGAATCCTTGACTCAGGGTCTGCTTCTGCAGAAACCTAAAAGGAGACCAGCAGCAACAGCCTATTGCTTCCCCATGGCTCCCTCCGTCTACAGCACCATCCCTGGAAGGCCTATCTCAAGTGCCACCTCCTCCACAAAGGTCTCCCAGATTCAGAACTAATTGCTCCACCCCCTGGGCTATTTCTTTCTTTGTTTTACATAGTGCAGAATGGCCAGAAACTTATCTCTCTGCCTCCCTGGCTGGATGCTCAGAGTAGGGACCATGCTAACAACTAATGAACAAAGAGAAAACAGGCTTTCCAAAAGGGTCAGAGGGCACAGAGAGCCAGAGAGCAGTCCCTGCCCCCTGACAACTTGTCCCTACCTTCCCCCCCTACCAACCAGAAGCCACACTTTCAAGGAATCTCGGCAAGGACACGAGGGAAACCCTCCAGCTCCTTCTGCCAACAAGCCAGGAGATCTCTGTTTAATAAAATATCTCTCCTCTTACTTTCATTTGCGTGGAATTTAAGGCTTGCTTTACAAATGCTGCTCAAGAACGTCTCTTCTCCTTAAAACCTCTCCAGCCATCGAAGAAGAGAAATGAAAGGCAACTGAGAAATTAGGTCAGGATGAACAGGGAGAAAGAAATACCAATTGCCTGAAACGAGCGTGCATTCCCTGGGCAGACTGCACCCAGCTACCCACGCGGCAGGGCTGAAGCCAGGCTGCAATAATGGGCCAGACGGCATGGGGGAGGCCACGTGCTGAGCTGAAGAATGTCTGAAAAGACCTCCGCAGAGAGATCCTACAACCTCTCAGGCTGTTAGCAAAGGTGTGACAGTCAATAGTGGGGTCCAGGTGGAGATGTGAAACCGGAGAGGGCCCCTGAGGACCTAAAGCCCAGCAGGTGGACTTACTAGGCACACGCTATCGCGGAGAAATGCTACACCCCAGGCTTTGCCTACCAATATTCTCTAATGCCACGTGTAACCTGCCATTCTTTTTCCAAATGTTCTTTTTAGAGAGATTAAAGTGGGAAAGTGGAGGTGGCCTTATTTTAGAGACCTCGCCCCTGCCTTTCTTTATGTTTACAGACAAAGACCAAACAAATGAAAACAACCAGGCCCTCCTTCTGCCAAGAGTTGGTGGTGTGCTTAAGGCCGGAAAAGGAAGAGCTCTCTGTCTCTCACTTAGGTGGGGCTGAGCTGGGAGGAATTCTCCAGGAGGTGTTGGAGCCCACCACTCATTCAGCCCCAAGCCCGCCGCCGACCGACACCCGGGTGCCTTGCCAGGGGCTGAGTTAGTCCAGAGCAAGCTTCGGCATCCTCTGGAGGGCTATGAGAACACATTGCGAGGCCCCACCCTGAGTTTCTGACGCAGCAGTGTGGCATGAAGCTGAAGACCTGGCATTTCTAACAAGTGCCTAAGTGCCACTGGTTCAGGGGCTACACTTTGTGAGCCACCAGTTTGGGCACAGAAAAGTGACCTAATTCTGGTCAGAGAGAAGAGAGGCATGTGTGATGGGCCTTTTGGAGAAGAAGACACAAGAGGACACGGCCTCTTCTTCCTGGGGATTGTTCGTGCTGAGGGAAATAGCCTACGTCCGTGCTGTCCGAGACAGCTGCCACTAGCCACAGGACTTGAAATGTGGCTAGAAAATGTGATTTTATTTCATTTTAATTAATTTAAATATAAATAGCCACCTGTTTCTGCTCTGGACACTGTCTGCTCTGGATGTGACGCTGGAGCTGCTGCTGCAGACCCCCTGCCATCAGCACGAGAGTGACGGCCTCACGTAGAAGAGAGCACAGCCGAGAGCTGCAGAGAGGCAGCACCATGTGCCGACGTACCAGGCCAGCCTCGGGACTGCTTCTCTCTATTGTTTAAGGCCGTGTGAGTGCATGTCCCTGTTGCAGCCAAAGACCTCCTGGCCAATTCAGCCAAGAGGACCTTTAAGTCAGCCTGTGGAAAGATGGAGCTGCACACATAGAGGACACAGCAACTGCAAGGAGAAGAGTGAGAGAACCAAAACGTGGCTCCCCATGAACCTAAGACCCGGCAGGGCTGTACCATTGCTTTCCGCGTTGAAGACCTGGGTACAGACAGGGAAGGCTGCCCCTGTGTCCGAAGGCCCGTCAGAGTATTGCGCTCTGCCTGCCTGTGTCTGGGGGCATCGCTGACCCCCTCCACCCCAAGGGCTGAGCTAGCTGCATGCGGGAATAACATAGGCCAGTGGACTGCCCACACCATGCCTCTCCCAGAGCACGCAAAGGTCCAGCCACACAAAAAACACCTTCCCACTCATGCCTCAAATTCCACCGTTAGTAATAATTGCTGTGGGTTAAGCAAGTTCTCTGTCTGGAAGCCTCTTTTAAAACTCAAAGGCTCCTAAAAAGGTTAATACTTTAAGCCTTGAAGGGTCAAAGGGAAGGTATTGTTTCAGATCATTGTTGCTCGTTACCAAGGGGGAACTGAGGCACCGTAAATCCACAGGGTTTCCTGTTTATTATTATTATTGAAATAATGAAAATGCTCTAATGATGATTGAAGTGATGAGGCACAACTATGTGATTTTACCAAATACCACTGATTGTACACTTTGGATGAATTGTATGCTTTATTAATATTTATCAATAAAACTGATTTGGTTAAAAAAAAAAAAACCACGGGGAGCCTAAGCAGAGGTGAAGCAAGAGGGGTGCACTCAGGGTTCACTCAGTTCAATTTTATAGATGGCCCCACCTTACCCTCTACTGACCCTGATGCCCCACCCCCATGTACTTCCTTCCTCAAGGGCCATGTTCAAAATTCCAACCACCCCGTCATTCACTCAATAAGTCTCAAGACATCCAAAGCAGGCAGAACAACAAAACATGAGAATACCATGGCCGAGAAGGGACTCCCTGGCTCCTCGACAGGATGAGAGTACCCTATTTGCCCTGTCTTCCCCCTCACCACAATGACCTCATTTACTGTAATTACTTATGTAACCATCTCCCCCCATGCACCCCAAGATCTATGTGTGCAATAAGGGACCAGTCCGTCCTATTCACCACCAAACCTCAAAGCCCATTCTGGCTCACTGGAGGTCTTCAGTAAATATGGGTCAAATTCACCTATGAAAGGTCTGCCTGTGGCTAATTCTGGAATCTCAAGCATGAGGCTTCCCTTCCCTGGATGTCAACTTCCTCCTCTGTTGATATAGGGGAAAAAGAAATAATTGGACCAGATGACCTCGCAAACTCTGCTGGCTCCAAAACTCCAGTACCCACCACCGAAGCGGCACCCATCAGGGTCAGACTGGAGCCACAGAACCCACATTGAGGATCCTAGAGGATGTCACACAGGGGGCTGATCACAGAGGTGGTGGAAGACAGAATAAAGACACAGCCTTCCTGCCGGTGTGTCTGCAGTGATGCGAAAGCAGGGCCGGTCTCGCCTTATGGATCTCTGAAACCCACGATCAGAAAGACACAGCCAGTTCAGCATGGATGGCTGCCCCTGTCCCCAAGGCCACACGCTGCCCAGTGGGCTGTTTCTGCTTACAGAGGAGTCTCAAAAGGTGTCCAGTCTCATGGATAGCGGTCACCGAGGGCAACAGGCTCCCTGCGAAGGTCTACATCCTGACAAAGAGGAGAGATGGCAACACACGTGCCTCCCCTAGCACCCCCCTCCTTTCTAACACCTGAGCCAGAGTCCTGCCCTCCTCAGGTAAGAGGACTTAGTGCTGGTGGGAGGAAGTGAGACTAGAATCGATGGATGACAATGGGAGATGTCAGCAACCCAACCCACAAGCCCAGGGCTGCTCTAGCCCACACCCAGACCTCAAACCCATCTGGAGACCTCCAGAGCAGGGGTACTCACCCACACTGCTGAGGGAGCTGCTGCTCTCGGAGTCGGAGGGCATGATGGACAGGACACTGTAGGTGGACCCTGGGGGCAGAAGGGAAGACCAATCGTTACCAGCCCCAGAGGAGTCACTCATCTCTACCCCGAACCACTGTCAGACCAACTGGTCTTCAATCAACACTGGGCCATGACAACAAGCACCGTGCCAGGGGCTAGAACTCAGGAATCAAGAGCTGGGGAGAGGGAAGCGGATGTGGCTCAAGCAGCTGGGTGCCTGCCTACCACATGGGAAGTCCCAGGTTCGGTTCCCGGTGCCTCCTAAAGAAGACAAGCAAGTCGGCAAGACAGCAAGCTGGCACGGACAGCTGACATAACAAGATGATGCAGCAAGATGATGCAATGAAGAGACACAGCAAGGAAACACAGTGAGAGACATCACAAGCAGGGAGCAAGGGTAGCTCGAGTGATTGGGTACCTCCCTCTCATGTGGGAAGTCCCAGGTTCGGTTCCCAGTAGCTCCTAAAAAGAAGACAAACAGAGAGCAGACAGCAAGCACAAACAACAAGGCGGGGTGGGGGTGAGAAATAAATAAATAAAATAAATCTTTAGGGGAAAAAAAAAGCCAGGCAGAGCAGGGACAGTCCACCTGGCCCTCCACTGCACCTCTCTGTCACGCTCTGGCTCGGGAGAGCATCTCAATGGACAGAGGGGCAACTTGGAGTCACTGCATTGGCTTCCTGCTGGGACATCTGGGGAAAGGCTTAGCCAGGGTACAACAGGCCCCGGGGATTTCCTACAGATTGTTATCAACATGATTCTGGCAGAGGCAGCAGGGCATCAATTAAGCATCAACTGAACTATTTGTTCTTTTTGCCTGGCTGTTCTGCTTTGTCCTAACTGTATTCAAGCCCAATCCTTAATAATTTAGTCAGTGTCTTCTTCCTGATTAAACATTACTCATAAAATTATGAGCAATTACACCGTCACCAAAGCCAGGGAGTAGCACGTGCTTTTCTTTTTCTTTTTTTTTTTTCAGTCTTGGTTGACAATGTTAACTCCTGGTCTTTGGACACAACTACCAGGGTTTAGTTTGAATTCAGATATTTTCAAAGCCAGGATGCTACCTTCCTGGCATCTGGGAAGAAACAAACAGAAAAACCCTAGATCAGGAATCCCAACTTCTGAACCCACAGCTCAGTCTACCTACAAGAAGCTGGGTCATGCTGAGTAAGTCACTTCTGTTTTCTGGGACTCTAATGATTAATGATTTTAGAAACAAAAGGTGTGCTTTGCTTATCAAGACTACAAGTGACAGAAAATTAAGAGGAAGAGAAAATCGACTCAATTCTTAATTGGGAGTTGGGGGGGAAAAGCACAACATGTAGAGAGTATGGGTCAAATAAAACAGGCTGATGAGAGGAATTCAGTTTTGCACTTGGAACCAAAAGAACTATGCAGTGAAGAGGTAGGTGTGCACCGAGGCCCAGGGTAGGCGAGCCAGAGATGGGTTTTTGCAGTGGCGTCTTTGAACAAGCCTTAGGGCTTTGTAACAAAAAGCTGCCAAGAAGGAATAAGCTCTTGGGCTCAGGAACAGAAATGTGGAGGCCAAAGCTAAGGGGTTCTCTTCCAGCTCCACTCTGGACTAGCCACCCTATGCCTGGACATCCTCAGAAGGGGAAGAAGAGAGCTGAGGAGATGGGGGCGGACTCAAAGACACAGGGATTCTGAAGGGGAGGGAGGAGACTACTGGGGGGGACATGGAGACCCCAGGGTGGGGATGGAAAGACCACATATACAAGCAGGGAGGGAGGGGGGAGACAGAGAACCTTAATGTAAAGGTGTGCAGGTAAGCTGGCATGTGTGCCCATCAGAAAAGGAGAGGAAAGAGGGGAGAGAAGAAGAGAAAACAAGGAAAAAGAAGGGATTTGGGTAACGGAGAGAACTAGGAGAGTGGCCAGGAAGGATGGGCGGCTTCTCTAACGCATTTTCTGGTCAACCTCTGAAGAACCTGAGGGTGTTTAGTCTGGATTGAAGAGAACTCGTAGGTGTTTTGTCTTCAAACAGGACTGCCAGGAGGGATTAAATGTGCTCTGTATGGCCTTCAGCAACAGAACTGGGAACAGCGGTTGATGCTGGAGGAAGCTGCAGCTCTCCACTAGCTAAGACATGCACCGACACACTTCCCTATTCCAGTGGACCTTACTTTCTTGGGGTGAAATCCTCTCGGGCTCCCCTATTCACAGCAGGCCCAGCGCTCACTGGGCTTGTGGTATCACCGGGGACGTGCCCATCTCCAAAGGGAGATGGAACCAGAAAACCCAGGTCCATCCTGAACTTCTATGATCCTACTGAAAAATGAATGAGGGGAGCGAACGTGGCTCAAGCGGCTGAGCGCCTGCTTCCCACTTGGGAGGTCCCGGTTTCCATCCCTGGTGCCTCCTAAAAACAAACAAACAAACAACAAGCAAGCAAACAAACGAAAAAACCAACTCAGGGGAGCTGATGTGGCTCAGTGGTTGAGTGCTGTCTTTCCACATAGGAGGTCCTGGGTTCAATCCCTGGCCCTGGTAACTCAAAAAAAGAAAGAACAGTGTTCAAGACTCAATCTCCTATATTTCAAGTTCAACCCACACCGCTACAGTTTTGCTGTCGATTCAAATCCGCATTTTGGTCTCATCAAAACCATGAGCATCACGATTTTTTTTTAGTTTCTCCCTTCCCATACCATAAATATTAAATGCTGCTTACAGATCCGTGAAATCAAGTCAAATTTCAAGTCAGGCAAATCTGCTGATATCTTTAAAGATCAAGAACCCAACACAAGATCTATTTCCTAAACTCAATCACCATTTTTTATTTTAATTTTTATAAGAGGTACCGGGGACTGAACCTGAGAATTCATACGTGGGAAGCAGGTGCTCAACCACTGAGCCACCCACCTCCCGCATTTTTTTCTTTTAATGGGAGCAAGGAAGGCGAGCCGGCTGGAATATCGGCGGGTTGTTTTTGGAAAACACCTCCCGAGAAAAGCCAGCGCAAACTACTCTCCCGCTCAGAGGCCTCTGCTGAGCCCGATCCTCCTTGCGACGCTGCAGCCTGCTCTCCGTTCATTTTCATTGTTGGCATCAACAGCGCCCCATCTTCCAGTAATGTGCCCTCCTCTTCAAATTGTCTCTCTCCTCCCCCACGATGAGTTTCCATTGTTAATTAAACTTGGCAGCCGCTGTCCTCCTCTCCACCCCGCCTTCCTCCCTGGCTGGGGGAGTTGACCGGCCAACCCCAACACTTTATGTTCCTCTCCCAGTCCCCAAAGTCCAGACCTGGAATGGGGTGACATCTTTATCTGCATCTCTGGGCATCACCTCCCCCCTACCCCAAGTCAGCTGGCAGGGCTCCTAGGAGCCGGGGGGAAGGGGCCTCTGGGAGCGATTATAATTGGAAAGAGCCCAGTTTTTACAATGTTCCCAGCACCTTGGACGTCATCAAGGAGAAAAAGAAAAAAAAAAAAAGCCCGAAGACGATGTTGTCTTGGTCACGCCTTGTCTCTGCTGCTATTGTTGTCTTAAAAGCCTGTGTGGTAAGGGCTGTCGGGAAAAGGCAAAGACAGACCCTCCTCAAGTCACGCGGTGTCCTTTCAGGCTGGTGTCCCGGCGTCATCGCTCTCGGAGGATTTCACAATCAAATCCGGAGGCCGACGGGAGTCCCAGCCGCCAACACACTTCCCTGCCCCAGTGGCCCTCGCTTTCTGCCACTGTCCAATCCAAGCTCCACCCCAACCTACCCTGTAACCTGAGGCAGCTCCAAAGGATGAACTGGGCCACAGGGGGCTAAACGGGGAGGTGAAGAACATTCTCCGGCTCACAGAGAGGCCCAGGCTAATGAGGAAGTAGAAGCAGCCTCTGCTCCTCCCCCACACCCCCCACAAAGCACTGACGGGCCCAGGATGCTCAGAAACTCATGCAGCTCCCCAAACCCAAGTCTGTGCAGAAGTCCCTTGGCGGACCCAGAGAAATCAGTCGGATGAGAGTGATCTGGAAGCATTTCCAGAAAAGGAAAGGTTGAGGTCACGCTTCGGTGGGTGAGAATGACATGAGCGGATTCTGCAAGTTTGCTGTCAGAGGAATTATCCGGGGACCTTGTCAAAGTATAGTTTCCCACTCAGCAGACGGATGGAGCCTGAGGGTCTGCACTTCCAGCAGGCTCCCAGGATTGCGGTCTGGACCGGTGCCCCCTTCACTTGTGGATGACGGGCAGATATGGTGCCAATGGAAGCTGCGACAGAGCCCTGGGGGCAGCCCGACTAGGTCCAGTGACCCCCAGGGACCAACAGGCCTGGCCCCTGGGCAGCGTCTAGGTCCTTCCCAAGGCCCAGCCTGGCCTCTGCTAATTGTTTACTCTGTGACTCAGCCCCTTGGGTCACAGAGACCACTTCAAAAGCACTTCCAGTAAAATCATCGGACGGAAAACGGAATGCCCCAGCCCTCCTAGGCGCCCTCCCATAGCCTGCAGGGCCCGAGAGAGTTGGGGGCACGTCCCCTATATAGCCCTTCTTTCACCTGGAGCTTGTAAAGGCCCGGGTGACTCATGCTCCACCCCAGTGAAGCCTGGGGACTTGTCCAGCCTCAGCCTTGAACCAACAGGCAGAGCTCTTCCCACTCTCTCTGTCTTCCACAGGCCTCCAGAGGAAAGGCTCACTGGCCGCGGGACTGGAGACACGGTCAGGTCACCAGGTGGACCTGCCCACTCCACTCCCCGTCCCCAGCACTTCGGAAGAGAGAGTGAAAGCTGGATTCCCTGGGGGCTCTGGGTCCCTGAAGACAGAGCAGGGGGTGCTGCCCACTCACTACCAGGCCCCTCTCTTTGCCCACCTCCAGATCACACCCTGAGGAACCAATCACTCCCACAACTCACACGTGTCAGTCAGGATCTCAACGCATGCCCTGAGCCCTGCAAGGCACTGGGCCAGGTTTCAGTAGAAAGAAGACAAGCTGGGGGTCCAGGAACCTTGGGGGCTACTCGCCTGCTGTGAGACTTTAGGGAAATCCCTGCCCCTTCCTGAGTCTGTAAACCGAGGCAGCCCACTGCCATGACAATAACATGGACACCAGAGCCAGCCTGCCTGAGATCACCTCTCAACTCTGCCACTTACCAGCTGTGTGCCCTTAGGTAAGTGACTTAGCCTCTCTGCGCCCCCATTCGCTTATCTGTAAAATGGGATCATAGCAGGACTTACCTCGTGGAGATGTTGTGAAATCACCTGAGTTAATATACAAAAAACGCCAGACACAGCACCTGGCATGGACAGCAGTCTAAGTGTATGCTCCTGTTTTATCATCATATCAGACCACTAAGTGCCTGGACTGAGCTAAGCACTTTACATGCATTGTCTCATTTAATGCCCCTAACAACCCTGTGGTTATTATTATCACACTTTTATAGAGGAGGAAACTAAGGGTTAGGAATATGGAGCAACTGGCTTAATTAAGGCCATGGTACAGCTAATAAGGAGACAAGGATACAAACCAGGGCAATCTGACCCCAGTGCCTGTGCTCTTAACCCCTATATACAATGCTTCTGCCTGGCTATTGAGATGCAAAAGCAGTCAGGGAGGACTTCATGGAGGAAGGGGCCAGGAGTGAGTGGGCCCTGGAGGGTGGTGGACTTGGATAAGACAAGAGAAGCCAGATCAGCTTGAAGCGAGACAAAAGGCAGAACCTATGCCCTATGCAAGGAAGAAAGAAGTCTCTGAACAGGGCTGGCCTAGCCCCATGGCCTCCCAGACTAGATGCTTCAGGGTTGGGCTTGTTGCCTCCCTGCCCTCCTTCCCCGACTAAGGCGTTCTGAGTTGAGCCAGAAATGAGACTAAAAATGGGGAGGAGGGAGGGAAGGAAGAGTCATATCTTTATGGCCCCTGAACTGCCATCTTCTGCCCACCCAACCCCACGCCCCACTGGGTGTAGAGGCAGGTCCCCATATGGTCAGCCCTTGCTAGAGAATCACTCAATTCCATGAGCTGCAGAGATGAGGTGGTGGGAGGGTGAAAAATGTTGCCAGCTAACCACCTGTTGTGGAGGCCTCTTTCTGCTTCCAAGGTCCTCCGAGGTGCTGGAAGGTGAGCTCCTTCAGCTACTAAGAAGCCTTCCTGCAGACCTATGCCCAGTGCCCTGCAGCTCCTCTGTGGGTCTCACACTCCTTCACTTTAAAAACTCGGTCCAAGGCTGTGGACCCTGAGACCCAGACTTGAAGTCTGACAGCCTCCAGCATTCCAGGGAGGTACGAGGTGACCTTGGCCCTGAGAGTGGCTGCTCTGCACATGCCCACCTCAGGGGAAAAAACTTCATTCTCCTGTCATGCCCCAGGGAAGCGGATGACAGAGGACCCCAGCTATCTCTGGGTCAGGCAAAGATTCACTCAAATGGGCACCCTTAAAAGTATCAGGTTTATAAGTTAAAGACCTAAAATTAGTTTTCCTCAACTGAGATACAGCTGCAGTGTTCTCGGCAAAGTTTTAAAACAAGAATAATCAGGGAGCAGGTGTGGCTCAAGCGATTGGGTGCCTCCTTCCACACGGGAGGTCCTGGGCTCATTTCCTGGTGCCTCCTAAAAAGACGACAAGCACACAAGGAACAGACACTGAGCAGACAGGGAATGCAAACAATGGGGGGGGGGGGGGGCGAATAAAAAAATAAATCTTAAAAAAATCAAACTGCTAATGTACCACAGTAATGATGCTCATTGTCCCCTTTTCGGGTCATTATAAGGACCAATAGTCTTTCTTTCAAAGGTGAATGGGCGTATCCATTTCCCAGGCAAGTGGAGAGGTAAAGCTGAGAGCCTGCACCAGAAGTATGTAGGGGAGTAGCAGGACTAGGAGCCACGCCTGTTGGGCTCTACGCTCATGGATTAAACCCTTCTCCCTGGGCTCTGGGGATCATCTATAAAGTTAACAGACTGAGGGATATGGATGTGGCTCAAGCGACTGGGCTCCCATCTACCATATAGGAGGTTCAGGGTTCGATTCCCAGGGCTTCCTGGTGAAAGGCAAGCTGGCCTGCGCAGTGAGCTGGTGCAGCAAGATGACACAACAAAAAAAGACAAAAAGGAGAAATAATAAGAGAGAAACCCAGGGAGCTGAGGTGGCACAAGAGATCCAGCGCCTCTTCCCCACTCTGGAAGGTCCCAGGATTGGTTCCCAGTACCGCCTAAAGAGAAGACAAGCAAACACAGAAGAACACATAGAGAGCAGACAGCAAGCGCAAAACAACGAGGGGAGTGGTGGGAGAAATAAATAATAAATAATAAATCTTAAAATAAATAAATAAAGTTAGTGGACTGGACCACTAGATCCTGAGAAACTCTCACCTGTCAATTTTGCCCCCTTCTCTGTTTAGAAGGCAAAGACATGAAAACAGAAGGAAAGCAAAGCATGCACACCCATACTTAATCATTCAATACTATAAAAATAAAGACCTTCTCGAACTAACTTTTTTTTTTTTCCTTGCACATGAAGAAGGAAAGATGGAAGTCTGTTGAATTTTGAAATAAAAAAACAGCAGTCAGAAAGCTTGCTTTCCCTCATCAGCTAAGCAAAGGCTCCTGGAGACTTTCGGATATGTACTAAGTATGTCTGATGAAAGTCACCTTTCTTTGTTCTTTTTTTTTTGTTCTTCTCCTCAGGATGGAGGCAGGAGAGGGAGAAGGAAAAGGGGTGGGGTGGGGGGGTCACCAAGACCTTCAATTTGGCACCAGGTGAGAACACCTCTCAGTCCTGCCTGTCCATCACCAAAAACAAGTCCTGCTTTCTGCTGTCATTTCCTGGCCACCCAGGTGGGAGGCTGGGCCATGGTGCATGCCCCGGAGGGTGGGCATGATCGGCACCAGCTCCAGAAGCCCCTACTACAATGCAAGGATCATCAGGGCACATGGTCACTATCAATGCACACGGCCAAGCCTGACCCGCAACCCCAAAAAGAGGACCACAGATGTGGGCGTGGAGGAGCCAGCTGCACCATCTGCAGCAGCAGCAGCAAGCTCACCTCCACCCTGCCTCCTCAACACAGCAAATGTCCCCGGCAGGGTGGGCACAAGGACACAACCAGGAGGGGACAGGGAGACTGAGCGGCCATTGCCTCTGCCCTGGAATAAACTCCTGAGAGCACAAGAGGACATGATGGGCAGGAAAGGCCCCTGGCACCGGTGGCTCCCTCTGGCTCTGGCCCCAGCACCCCAGCGGCACTCCGTTTCCACTTCTCAGTAAGATGGAGAAGAGGTAGCTAACTCCCTCGTCCACTGCCCTGAGTACCCTACATAGCGCCAACCACCTCGGGGTATGGCTTCAAGCACAGGCTCTGGGGCCAGACAGCCTGGCTCAAACCCACCACCTTCCAGCTGTGTGACTGGGACAAGCTGCTTGAACTTTCTGGCCGTATTTCCTCATTAGTACAAAAGGAAGGATAACGGTGGGCTCTGGGGACTAACTGAGCTATGCTGCAATGAGGAAAGACACGCAGAGCCCTCAGATGAGACACAAGGCAAGCGGGCCACAAAAGCTGCCTCTCCCCGGTAACCTGGCCCTCTCAGCCGCAGGGCACAGATTTGCCTCTGTGGGGTAGACTCTGGGCCGCTACAAGCTGGACTTGGCAGATGACCACTAGACTTTCCTGGAACGCAGGGCAGCTTTACTGGTTCAAGCTGTCTGAGTTGCTGGGGTGCCTCCTGTTACTCCACCCGCAGGACTTGACAGTGCTCCCCTCCAAATAAGTGTTCCCAGCTCTGTATACCAGCCTCTCGATGTCTGAACGCCGCCCTGTGCCTCTGCCTTCTTCTCCTTTAGGATAAAGGGGCCTCCTCACCCCTGCCACCATTCCGCCGCCACGGCCAATTCCCAGCCATCCCCCTCCTCCCCTATTGATCTCCTGATTCCACTATTCCATCAGAACAAACAAGGGTGCCCGCTGTGAGCCAGGCACCATACCAGGCCCTGCATCTGCATTCTCATCCAGTCCTGCATGTGGCCTCAGCCAGCCCACTTCAGGCAAGAAGCTGGAAGCACCAGAAAGAAGTGCATGCTCTGGACAGACACTGCCCCTGGGACTCAAATGCCTCCGAATGTTCACCAAATACTCACTGAACACTGTTCTAGGTACTCGGGATGCAGCAAAGAACAAGATGGACAAAATCTCCGCCCTCATGGAGCTCACATGGGAGGGGGAGGTCAGCAAAATAAACCAATAAACAAAACAAACTGTTTCGGGTGATAAATGCTATGGAGTAAAATGCAGTAGGATAAAATGGAGGGTGCCAGGGGTAGGGAGGAGAGGTGGCTATTTTGTACAAAGGTCAGGGAAGCTGCTCTAAGAAAGTCATATTTAAGCAGACACCTTAAGAAAATGCAGAGTACTGGAGGAATGCTGTTTCGGGCAGAGGGACAGCAAGTGCAAAGGCCCTGGGGCAAGACTGTGTCTGGTGAATTCATGAAACAGCAAATGGAGGGCGGATGTGGCTCAAATGGCTGGGCGTCTGTCTGCCATATGGAGGGACCTGGGTTCGATCCCCGGGACCTCCCGGTAAAATTAAAAAAATATATATATATATAGAGAGAGAGAGAGAGAAGGCACGTGGGCTGCCAGGCTCGGTGTGCCGGTGAGCCGCCAGGCCCTGGGAGCCATGCAGCGGGATGATGACGTAACAGGAGAGAGACGCAGGGGAGAGACAAAACAAGATGCTCCGAAAGCTCTGAAAACCAGGAACTGAGGTGGCACAGGTAGCAGAACACCTCTCTCCTACATCGGAGGTCTCTAGGATCGAATCCTGGTGAGGACTAGAGGAGGAGGGAGGATGAGAAGAGATGACAGGAAATGGACACAGAGAATTGCCCAACGAATGGACACACACACACACAAAAAAAAAAAACACAGCAAAATGGGGAAGGGGGGGTTTAAAATGGATAAAAGTGAATAAATATATCTTAAAAAAAAAAAAAAAAAGAAACAGCAAGAAGTCAGAGGGGCAGCAGAGGTTGGCTCCTGAAGGGCCTGTCGACCCCAGAGAGAATTTTGGGTTTTATTCCAAATTAGATGGGAAATCTTGGGAAGGTCCTGAGTGGAAGACAGACATAATCTTACTTACACTATAATAGGATCACAAGACACTGCAGACACTGCATTGAATACCATCCACATGTAGGGCAGGTGGAAACCAGTTAGGTAGCAATTGCAACCATCCAGGGGAGTGATACTAGTGGGTCAGACCACGGTGGCAAGAGTGGAGCAGGAGCAAAGTGGCTGGAAGGCAGGGATATTTTGGATGGGAAGTGAAAGGATCTGCTGACAGTCCAGGTGTGGACTAGGAAAGAAAGGAGTCATGGGTGACTCCAAGGTTCCTGGCCTGAGAAGTGAAAGGCTGGAGCTGGCCGATTACTGATGGGGAACCCTGTCGAAGAAACAGGGAGGAGGGGTAAAAACAAGGAGATCATGTGTGGCCAGGTTGTGTTTGAGATGCCTACAGACTTGCCAGTGAAGACATTAGATAGGCACTTGGATGGACCAGTCTGAAGTTCAGGGGTGAGGCTGGAGGTAGAGAAATAAGTTGGGAATTATGTCAGAATATGCTTAGGGGAAGCAGATGTGGCTTAAGCAATTGGGCTCCCACCTACCACATGGAAGGTCCCGGGTTCAGTTCCTGGTGCCTCCTGGAGAAGGCAAGCTGGTGTGATGGGCAGGCGTGGCGAGCTGATGCAACAAGATGTCACAACAAAGAGACACAAAGAGGAAAGACAATGAGACACACAACAAACCAAGGAGCTGAGGTGGCTCAAGCAATTGAGCTCCCCTTTTCCACATGGGAGGCTCCAGGTTCAGTTCCCGATGCCTTCTAAAGAGATGAGCAGACACAGAGAGGACATAGTAAGTGGACACAGAGAGCAGACAGAGACCACAAACAAGAAGGAGGGGAGGGAGAATAAATAAATAAAATAAATATTTTTTTTAAAAAAAAGAATATGCTTAGTATTTAAAGCAGCAGGACTTAACTGTATATAGGAAAGTGGTTAAAATGGGGAATTTTAGGTTATATATTGTTACCAGAATAAATATTAAAAAAAAAAAAACACACTGTAAAACACAGGGAATGAACCCTAATGTAAACTATGGACTATAGTTAGTAGCATCATTATAATAATATTGTTTTACCAGTTGTTACAAAGGTACCACACTAATGCAAAATGTTAATGACAAGGATGGCCATGATTATAGGGGAACTCGGAACTCTCTGCAGGATTCTTCTGTAAACCTACAACTGCTTCAATTAAAAATAAAAAAAAGAAAGAAAGAAAAAGGCAACAAGAGTTGATGGGACCACCTAGGGAAGGAGTGTGGATAGGGAGGATAGGGAGAGGTCCAAGGACTGAAGCCTCAGCATTTGGGGGTGGGGGATAAGAGGAACCAACAAAGACAGAGGAGTGGGTAGTGGGTAGGAGGAGCCAACAGTCCACGTGAAGAAGCTGAACACAACAGCTTGCACTCTGAGGCTTAGAGTGGCCTGCAAGGCCCAGGCTGCTTAACAGTGAAGGTAAGAAAGGCACATCACCCTTCCAACTCCTGATCCAAACTGTACCTGTACTCCACCTACTTCCTGAACTTCCCTGGGTAGCAAGGAAGCTGACGGAAATGAATCAGAGACCTTTAGGGAGAGCCTTCAGTGTACACTAAACATCTTACATGTTATGGCTCAAGACTTTCTTGAAGTTACTACTACTCTCCAACTCCTAATAGCTGCTAACAGTACTTTTCCCAGGAAAGGCACTATTTATATGGATAATTTCAGGGAATCCTACCAGACACATACTATTATCACTCATCTTTTAGATGGTGAAATGTAGGCTCAGGGAGAGTAAGTATTTTGCCTCAAGGCCACAAAGCTATTAAATGAGTTCAGATTCAAACATGACTCATCCACTAACCCTATACTACTTCCTAACTCACCAGTCTCCCATACCAGTGGACAGCACAGGACTTGAGCAGCCATCCCCCCTGCTCCATAATGACACTAAAGAGAAGCACCTGAGAGCTACCAACTAAAGGATCACTGACAAGGAGAATGTTGCTAAGAGGAGGCCTGTGGGCCATCATTCAACTCTGTGACTAAGGTTATCCTTTACAACAATGGGAAGGTAGAAAGAAGCAGGAGAAATGGGCAGGTGGAAACCAGTTAGGTAGCCTCATCCTCTGGTCCTGGGCTTTGATCCTCACCGCTTGACCCTGTCACTCGTTACACAATCAACTTCTCCAGGACCACCCAGGAAAGACCAGTCCAATGTCAGAAACAAGCTAGAGAAATATCTCTGGGTTAGAAGGCAGCAGGCAATGGAATGGGCCAATGGGGTTTTGAGAACTTGTTTATGACTCCAGTGCCTAGACTAGAATGCAAAAGAACTGCAAGAGGCCTCTGCGGAAGATAGTTTGAAGGTACCTCAAGAAGCTGAACATAGAACTGCCGTATGATCCAGCAACCCTTTTACTAGGAATATATTCAGAAGAACTGAAAGCAAGGACATGAAATGACATTTGTACACCAATGTTCAGAGTAGCATTATTCACAATTGCTAAACAGCCCAAGTGTGCATCAACCGATGAGTGGATAAACAAAAATGTGGTATACACATACAATGGAAGAGTATTCAGCTGTAAGAAGAAACGAAATTGGGATGCATATGGCAACATGCATGAACCTATAGGATCTTACGTTGAGTGAAATAAGGCATACACAAAAGGACAAATATTGTATGGTCTCACTAACATGAACTAAATACAATGAGTAAACTCATGGAGGTAAACTCTAGAGTATGGGTTACGAGGAAATAAAAGGTGGGTTGAGAATGGAAGCTGATGTTTAATGTATGTAGCATTATTAATAAGGCTAATTGTAAAAGCGTGGAAATGAATAGGATTGATGGTAACATTATAGTGAGTATAACTAACGCTGCTGATTTATAAATGTGATTGTGGCTGAAAGGGGCAGTATGTGGAAGTAAGTGTAAATTGAAAAGAAACTAGAGAATAATCTAGGGTATGTGTAACATAGTGATTTTGGTGGTAGATGAAGATTGTGTTTAATAGCATAAACATAAAAATTCTCTTCTTTTACAAAGTGTTAAGAATATGGGACACACCAGAAAATTACAACTAATTTATGAACAATTAACAGTAATATTGTAAATAGTTTGCAGCAATGGCAAGAAGATATTTCAATACTAAGGGGCAACAATAGGGGGATATAAGGAGGTATGGGATTTTTCCTTTTGAAGTAATAAAAACATTCTAAAATTAACTGAGGTGATGACAGCACACCCTGATGAAAATGAGAGCCACTGAGTGTACATGTGGAATGGATTGTACAGATCATGGGACTATATAACACAGGGAATTCAGTGGTGGATAATGGACTTTGGTTACCAGGACAAATGTAAGATCATTTTCTCCTTAACGACTAACAAATATATAATACTAATAAAGGGTGTTAATAATTGGTTAGGCTGGGAAGTGGCTGTGGCTCAATCAGTAGGGCTCCCGTTTACCATATGGGAGGCCCCGGGTTCGGTTCCTGGGGCCTCCTGGTGAAGGCAAGCCTGCCCGCACGGCGTGGTTAGCTGACCCAGCGAGCACAAGCAGCAAGGGGGGGATAAATGAATAAATAAATAAAATCTTTTAAAAAAAAATAAAATAAAATAATTGGTTAGGTTGGAGGGAGAATGCACCAAATGTGAGATAAGGGTTGTAGCAGTTTGTATTATTGATGAATTCCAAAATGAAATATTGTATGTTTGTAAACTGGTCTTTTCTTCTGGGCGTATTAGTCTATTTGATTCAGAGATTTTACTTTTACTTGATTAAATAATGATTAAGGCTTTGATTGGGCCACGTCACTAGGACGTTGGACAAACCACTCTGCAGAGAAGGGAAGTTGGAGTTTTGATGCTGGAGTTTTAATGCTAGAGCCTGGGTAGTAAGCACACAGAGGAGCAGAGCAGCTGAGCCCAGAGAGACTCAAGCCCTGGGGACAGAGACAGAGCCTGATAGTCTACAGCTGGTCTTGTGGGGAGAGCAAGGCAGCTGAGCCCAGAGAGAAGCCCCAGGAAGAGAGGAACCCAGGAAGCCTGAACTCTTGGCAGACGTTGGCAGCCATCTTGCTCCAAAATATGGCAACACTTTGGTGAGGGAAGTATCTCACGCTTTATGGCCTGGTAACTGGAAACTTCTACCCCAAATAAATACCCTTTGTAAAAACCAACAGATTTCTGGTATTTTGCATCAGCACCCCTTCGGCTGACTAATACATGGGCTATAGTTAGTAGTAATATTTTGACAATGCTCTTTCAGTCTGTAACAAATGTTACACAACAATGCAAGGTGTTGGTGGTGGGGAGATGTTTGGGAGCCTTGTATGATTATATGCACATTTGTTTTGTAAATTCACAAATGTTTATTGTTTATGTACATTCATATATGAATGATGTACTTGAATAAAATTTTATTAAAAAAAAAAAAGAACCGCAAAAGGTGGCTCTCCCCACTGTCTCCTTAAGGCCACACCATCCCTCCAAATGGCCATTTTCCACTCATCCCAGTTCTGGGTAAGCCAGGGAGTCAGCTGGAGGGAACGGAGGCCCTGGGAAAGGCTCAAGTCCCAAGGCATGAGTTGGAAGGTGGGGGCAGAACATGACACCCAGGTGCAATAAAAAGTCAGGGCATTCAAGGAGGTGCCACAAAGGTCACCCACAGGTTTCACAAAGGAGGAAGTCCACAAAGGAGGAAGGGGGGAAGTAGACAAAGGAAAGGTCCTGTCTCCATCAGCAACCCCGTGCTGTTTCTACCCCTCTTCTTCCAAAACCACCAACTCCAACGGTGGGCTGCTCAGTGCCCTGCCACCCTACCCATATACTTTGTGGGGCACCCTGAAAATTACTCAAGCCTGGGCTCCCAAGAGCATCAAGGCATAGGGAATCCCTCCCCTACCACAATATTCCTGCTGAATTTGAACCTTCCAAGACCCCTGCCCCAGGTGGGGGAGGCACAAAGTAACCACACAGTGGCAATGGGACACGACGGGGAGCGGGTGGACCTGGGCTCTACCTGGCTTAGCCACCTACCAATCAGGGGGGACCATGGGCACAATAATTTTTTCTCAGCTTTGGTTTCCTTATCTGTCCACTAGGGCTAAAAAGTCTTTATCTGCATCTCAGGGGTGGCTGTGCCCAGCAAATGTGACAACAGATGCTACAGTGCTTTGTGACTGTAAAGGAACTCCTGACAAATGTTGCGGCTAACGTGCGCAGGTGTCCCAAGTATCTCCCTCTCCCAGGGGCCACTGGGTGCCCTTTCCAGTCTCCTTTGCTCCTCTACTTTTACCACTAGCCTCTCCGCTTCCAGAAGCTACTCCTCCTTTTCTCTACTCATATTTAAAACACACACACACAAGGACACACCAAAAAAAGGGGGGGGGGGGAGGGAATATATACAAAAGGGTTTTATCTTCATCCCTCTCCATTACTTGCTGGTCATTCATTCCAAATCTTTGAGCCCTGAGGGTACTTCAAACCCCACCTAGTTTCACACAATCCTACAAGGATTTTGGTTCCTACAGGCCAACGCCCCAGCTCCTCAGTCCTTGAATTCAAGAATGCCAGAGGCTTTTGAGCAAGGAACTAAGCAAGCAGGGGTGACCTCCAGGAAGGTCTCCAGCAGCCATGAGGAGAAAGGTCTGCTTTCTACTTCTACAGGGAATAAGGGAACAGTTGGGATGTTCTGGCAGGAGCTCCCCTGAACCACTGGTCTCAAGGGAGCTGAGGAGGGAGAGCACAGAGACTGCAGAGGTGGGGAGGACGAGGTCACAGAGATACTGGGTGGGGAATACAGGGTGGCACTGGGGTTTCTGGTTGGAGTGTCCACTGAATGGTGGCAGGACACCCAAAAGGAAAGAGCTAGGTAAAAGAAAAGAGGGTGAGACTCGCCAGGTTGCATGTGCTAAAGAAAATCTCCACGAAGACAAAGAGGGCCTTGCTGACACAGGAACTGGAGCCTGGGGCTAGGGAGGAAGTTTCCAGCCAGTACAGTCTATTTGGGGGTCTTCCCACAGACCCTGCAGGGTGAGTGACAAGCCCAGAGCCACTGCCTGGCAACGTGAAGCCCTTGGATAAAGAGGGAGGGGAGGAGGGGAGCAGCGGGGCAGGGAGGAGGGGAAGAGGGGAGGGGGGGATAGCCCTGATCAAGGACCTAGTAAACAGTGGTGAGAGAACTGTTCTAGGCATATAAAGGGCAGTACCTGGAAATACTACCTGTGAGGACAGGAGAAGGAAGGGTTTCTGGAAGAGACACAAAGGAGACACAAAAGGGACACTCGGGAGGCAGGAGTGGTGTTCTACAAGGGGGAAGGAGGGGCTGGCCTGCCACATGGACTGTGGAGGGAGGATGCTGAAGGAAAGGAAAGCTTTGATTTGGTCATTTGGAGGTCAAGATGCCCATCATTAAATAAGGTGACTTACTGGCCTTGATGTCTCCATCTGAAAACTGAAGGGCTTGGATTAGGTCACAAGAGAGAGCGAGACGAGTTCTTAAAAGAGTTGCTCTGGCCTCTACCTGCTGCCCCAAGTAGTAAATAAAGAGCAGGAGGCCACACGAAGGCCCTTTAGGGAAGAGGCCCACGATGGATTCATGAGGTCTGCCCTGGGTAGATGAGGAAGCTCGTGGGCGTCATCCCGGGGGCTTCTAAGGGCAGGTGTGCCTCCCTGAGAACTCCTGCATGGGGCTTGGTTCTTAGCAGGCTCACTGATGTCAATTACTGACCAGAATTAAACTCTAAAATCCAATCTGTTTCTCTAACATTCTTTTTTTTTTTTTTTAAAGATTCATTTTTCATTTATTTATCCCCACCCCCACCCCACTGCTTGTGCTCGTTGTGTCCACCCGCTGTGTTTTTCATGTCTGCCCGCCTCCCTTTGAATTGCGCCATCACGCCACGGGCCAGCTTGCCTTCACCAGGAGGCCCCGGGAACCAAACCAGGGGCCTCCCATATGGTAAACGGGAGCCCTACTGATTGAGCCACATCTGCCTCCCTCTCTAACATTCTTGAAATGACTGGGATTAGAAGAGCCCTCAGGGAAAAATAAAAGGACAATTCTCTTTCTCCATCTATTCTTTCTTTGAGGCCCAAGAGTTGGGTCCTTCAGGGAGGCCTAAAGCAGATGGCTTTCCAACCCAGGAAGAGCCTTGGGACACTATCCACCCTTCCTCTGGGATCCAGTGCCACTATCCAGGACCATCCGCCCCTCATTCACACAGCACCTTGTGTGGACTGTGGAAGAGGTAACTCCAGAAGTGAGAGGAGAGGGACCATTCCCAAAATCACAGGGACCTTTCACGTTCTCCAAAAAGGACAGCTGCACACATACACGTGCAGAAATGCACTGAGGTATCAGACGTCCTGCGGTTCCACCAAAACCAGGACTGAGGAGTTCCTAGAGCAGACCCCGGCCTGCAGACCCCTGCAGCAGCCCACTCAACGAGTGCATGTTCCTCTGGGTAACCTGCCAGCCACCTCCCCCCCCACCCCAAATGAAGATTAACCATCGTGCGCATCCTCCTCGTCCAAATCCACTAACAAAACCTGTCGTGTTCCAGTTTTACAGCTACATTTCCGCGAATCCAAGCACTTCCATTTACCTTCAACTTGACTGCAATCTTAAATTCACTCCAATGCTCAGCTCAAAAAACAGACCCACAATCACTCTTGTCTCAAATGCAGAGAGGAGCCCCCCCCCCCCCCAAGGCAAAATCTGGGCAGACGGTGCAGTCTTTCAATTGCCACAAGTCAACCACAGGAAATGGGGGAGGAGATCAGAGAAGCATTTCAAATGCACAAAAGGATGTGGGTTATCCTTCACACAGGCATCCCTCAAGAGAGAAAGTTGATCTTGAGTAAAAAGAGAAAATATTTCACTATTTTGTGCATAGGGCAAAAACTAAAATTTGTTATCCCACCCAAAACCAAGAGTACACCAAATGAGAGCAAAGGGCACCAGCCCCAAAGATGTCAGCTTCCTCCCAGCCCCACACGGCCAACCCCAGCTGGACTGAAACCTCCCAGAGGGCAGATGTCGCACCAGCTCACTGCTAGATCACTGTGCTTGCTCTCTCTAGCTCCTGCACAAGGTACATACTCAGTAAAAAGTGAAGAGTAAGTTTTGGATCCATGCTTTCTTTTAAACTTCAGCCTCCTCAAAGCTTCAGGGGGTCCATATATCACTCAGCCCTGACATTTCACAGATGTCCAGAGGATCATGACTTAAGCCAGGTCGCAGAGTGAAGTTGTTGACAATGCCAAGGACTCCTAGTCCACAAGCCAACCTACAGCTCTGCCAGGGAAGGGGCATAAAAATGGATTAAAGTAAATAAATAAATAAATCCTTAAAAAAAAAAAAAAAAGCTGTTTCAAAGTGAGGGGAAGGGCAATAAGACTGATGACAAGAAATCAGAATTCCTGTAGGAATAGGGTTAGAGAAGATGGTGGTTAAAAATAGTATTAATATTTCATCAGGCAAAGCTTTTGGACTGTTTTAGGTAATGCTATTGATTCTTCTGGAACCATTTTAAAGGGTCTGCCACTGTTTCATTCTAAGATCATCCATTTAAGCCTCTTAAAATGGTCTCAAAAGATAGATAGGTACGTACCCAAATCCGCCTTTACACAGTCATCGCATGTAGAGCAAATGGAAATCTGAGGCGAGGGTCTCTGAGGACTGTCTCAACCCCTGTTAATAAATACATATTCCTCTCTAACTTTATGCATTAAACCTAATCGAACCAAGCCGACAAATAGTTATGAAGTTCCTTCGAGGTGGATGGTGTTTTCTAATGTATTGTTCTGGGAGTGGGTTTGGGGCTGCTGGGGGTCGGGGAGTTATGGAGAGATCCCTCAATTTAACTGAAAAAGAATGACCAAAAGTGAAACATCCAAATCTCCAAAAGCCTCAATTTTCTTTGAGACGGTGGCCCCCTCCATCTGCATTTCAAGGGTCAAGATTAAGAAGTGGCCATGAAGACTCCTGGCCCAGGGGTGCCCGCCCAAGCCTAGGCCTAGGCCAAGCCCAAGAATCAATGAAGTCTCTTGATCTCAGTCACTATAAAAACACCAGGAATATTCCCTGCAGCTCTGTACTCCCTCCCCACATCGTCAAGAAAAACAGCTGTGGCTCAGTCAGTGGGGCTCCCGTTTACCATATGGGAGGCCCCGGGTTCGGTTCCCGGGGCCTCCTGGTGAGGGCAGGCCCGCCCGCACGGCGTGGTTGGCTGACCCGGCGAGCGCAAGCAGCAAGGGGGGGATAGATGAATGAATAAATAAATAAAATCTTTAAAAAAAAAAAAAAAAAAAAAAAGAAAAACAGGGTCTGTTCTGGACCTCCCAGCTCAGAGCTGGCTGGCCTGGGTCCGGCCCGGCTGCCCTGCGTATCCTGGCCGTGTCCCGCCTGCTGACAGTGCACCCCACACTCACCACAAAGCCCACTTGTTTCCCAGGAGTGCCCAGAACAGTGGCTCAACCAGTTGGCCCAGGACCGTGGTCCTGGTGGTGGCAAGGGCTCACTGTGACCTCACAGACAATTAGCAAGGCAGTATCGAGTTACCAAGTTCCAGCAGTCACCCGCCTGGCGAGTCCAGGCGCGGAGTGCGGGGGCTGGGGGGCGCTATGGGATGTGGCTTCTAGACGCCCCGGTAGAGGTCGGGGAGGGCCGCTTACAGGTCCCTCCATCTATGCCCAGGTCTCTCCACATGGGGCACTGTGGCTGTCATAAGGAGGAGTCCAAGACTTGAGTCACCTGAGCAGGTCTTGGGGGGAGGGGAGGTAGCACTACTAGGGAGTGTTTGGAAATGTGTGGGGACATGGTTCAGTCAACTTGATGATGGGGAGGGGGTGGGGGCCAGAGATGGTGAACTTGCAAAGCAAAGGAAGATCCCAAAGCCATCAGCACCTGCTGAGATGCACTGAGAGTCAATCCCACGTGTACCTGAATCACAATAGCACTAAAGGCACAACAAATTTGGAAGGTAGGAAAGTACCAAGAGTAGCAAAAGAAAAAAATTAAAAGACTGAGGGAAAACGGACAACAGTTTTTACATATTCACGTGGTGATCATGAGGAAAAGGGGAAATAGAGGCAGATTGGGGCTCAAAAGAACAAAAGACAACAGCTGGCAGCATTTACCAAGGCAAAAAAAAAGCGGCTTCTCAAATAATAAGTACCCCCACAGCTGTCGACTTATTTGAGCTGCACAAGGAAGACCGCCTACCAGGACTACAGGATGACCTCAGCTGGCGGGAACTCGACTAGGAGACCCGATCCATCGGCTGCCAACCTCCTCTCCCTTTCACACTCATGGCTTTCTCTCCATTACCACCATCCTGGAGACAGCTCTCACAGTTCAACTGCTGCAGCCACCTCCCAATTCGCCTCTGATTTCTAGGACCTCCACTCTGCCACTTGCCCCCAAGGGCAAGTACAGAATACCTCTCTGCACCCCTGTTCATTTCTACAGTGACTCACAGAGGATTGAGTGAATAATAAATAAAAAGCATCTCAACGCAGCCCCACTCAGAGCCACTGGGATATCGAGTGCCACCTCCAGGGAATGCTTCCCAGAACCAAGCTGTGAGCCATCTCCAAGACGCCAGGAGTCCTGAGTTGTTCTCCCTGGCTTCAGAACTAACCCTGCCTTGACACTGGGATTCGAGGGTCTTCTTGCACTAGGCCCAGAATGTCTGGGCCCCTCCTATGCTCCCTCCCACCACCCAGGCCTCCGGCCAGCCCACAGGCCACTCATCTCTCCCTGCTCACGCCCACATGTTCCTGCCACAGCCTTTGCTCCCACGTCAACCTCACCTCCACCGACACCTGAGCCATCCCTCCAGGCCAGCCTAAATGGGACCCCTCCAAGAGCCTTCCCAGATCCCCTGTTGAATAGTGTCCCCCCATAATTCACCTCCACTGGGAACCTCAGAACATGACCTCATTTGGAAATAGGGTCTTCCCAATTGAAGGATGGGCTTTCAATCCAATGACTGGTGTCCTTAGACGAAGAGGGAAGGACACACAGAGACACAGAGAAGAAAGGCATGTGAAGACGAGGCAGAGAACACCTGGGGCTGCCAGGAGCTGGAAGAGGCAAGGCAGGCTTCTCCCCTAGACCTTCAGAGGGAGCGGGACCCTGCCCAGACCTGGATTTCAGGCTCCTTTCCTCCAGAACTGTGAGAGAATAAATTCCTGGGTTTTTGTCTAGTTTTTTTGTTTTTTTTTTTTTTTTTTTCTTTTTTCTTTTTTTTAGGAGGTACCAGGACTTGAACCTGGGAACTCATACATTCAAAGCAGGCGCTCAACCACTGAACTACACTCGCTCAGCAAATTCCTGTTTGTTTTGTGTATTTTTTTTTTTGAGGTACCGAAGCTAGGGCTTGATACCGGGACATCGTATGTGGGAAGCAGGCGCTCAACCACTGAGCCGCATGGGCTCCCTCCTGTTGTTTTAAGCTACCCAGTTTGTGTAATGTGTTACCAGAGCCTAAGAAGCCAATACGCTGTCCTTCCTGGCAGTTATCTGTTCTATTGCCCTGCAGAACCCCCAGGGTTCTGATTTCTACCAGGCCTGAGCTCACCTACTAGGGACCATTGGCAGCTTCACGAGGCCCCGCGCTTGGTTTAAGGCTCTGCTGTCACCGTCCTGACATTCTTAATTTATGAGCAAGGAGTTCTGCATTCTCATTTAGCACTGGGCCTACAAATTATGTAGTTGGTCCTGCTGAGGCCTTGTCAAGAACAAGGAATTTATTTCCACATACCCCATAGCACGTAGAAGTGCTTGGTAGATGGTGGGGACATAATGTGGGAGGAAACGAGGCAAGACGCCATGTCTCTGCTCTGTGTGGGCAGTTAAATGTCCCTGCCACCACAGCACACGTAAATGCCAACGAGCTCACCTCTCTTTCCCACACACACAGAAAGGGAAGCAATTCACCTCAGCTCTTTCCCCATTGCACGTAACTCCATAGGACACCACGAAAACTGTCCTTGGAGTCTCCCTAAAAGGCAGTGTTAGGAAGCGGATGTGGGTCAAGTGGTTGGGCTCCCATTTACCATATGGGAGGCCCCAGGTTCAATTCCCAAGAACTCCTGGTGAAGGCAAGCCAGACCCACACAGCACGGTGAGCTGACAGAGCAAGATGACACAACAAAGGGAGATAAGCAGACACAGAAAAACACACAGCAAACAGACACAGCGAGCACAAGCAGCAAGGGGGAGATAATAAATAAATAAGTAATAAATCTTTTTTAAAAAAGCAGTGTTGGGGATTGAACTCTGTGCCCTATAAAGACACAGTCAAGTCCTAATCTCCAGTTCTACGGGTAGGAACTCATTTGCCAATGGGATCTTCAAAGCTCCTATATTAAGATGAGGCCAAACTGAAATAGGATGGGCCTTATTCCAATATGCCTGGAGCCCTTATAAACAAAGAAAACTTGGACATGGAAGTAGAAGCCATGGGAGTGTGACGGAGGCAGAGCCTGACTGCCAGAACACTACAGACTTCAGAGAAGGCGTGGCCTGCACAGACCTTGATTTTGGACTCCAGCACCCAAAACTAGGAGCCAACAAATCCCAGCTGTTTAAGTCAACCAATCTGTGATATTGGTAGTAGCAGCCCTGGCAAGCCAAGACAGGCAGCATCTCAGTGTTTGAACTCAACAAAACATGTAGATGTGAATAGTCTCACTGATCTGATTTTGTAATAATCAGGGTAAGCTAAACATTCGCTATATTAGAAACCATGCATGTGTCCCCAGACCTACTTTTTCTCTCTAGGTCTGGTTTTTAGAATGCTGGTGATAAACTAAGCCTGATGCATTATATGACCAATCTGTATGGGAAAAGACTGTAACTTCAGGTATCTTTGGTCAACCTTAAGAGATATAGCAGGGGGGCGGATGTGGCTCGGGTGGTTGGGCGTCTGTCTCCCATATGGAGGGACCTGGGTTCGATCCCCGGGACTTCCCGGTAAAAACTAAAAAAAGAAAAATATAGGAGGTGCGTGAGCCACTAGACCCTGTACGCGGGTGCGCCACCAGGCCCTGCGAGCAGGTGAGCCGTCAGGCCCCGCGAGCCATGCAGCAAGATGATGATGTAAAAGGAGAGTGACACAAGGGAAAGCCAAGACAAGACGCACCGAAAAAACAGGAACTAAGGTGGCGCAGGCAGTAGGGATGCCTCTCTCCCACATCGAAGATTCTGAGGATCAGATCCCAGTGAAGACAGGAGGAGAAGGAAGAGGAGAGGGCAGGAAATGGACACAGAGTGTGTGTCCAGAGAATGGACACAGAAACAGCAAAAATGGGGTAAAAATGGATAAAAGCAAATAAATAAATAATGGCTAAAAGTAAGTAAATAAATAAATAAATAAACATGCAGGCAGTTTCTCTCAAGGCAGGTGGCTGTAGGCTGGTCGGCTGAAAAACTCACCTTCCTGCACAATTCAGTGCATATGCCGATTTGGGAGCCAGACTGGGTCGGAATCCTGGCTTGGCCATTTGCTGGCTGTAGAACCTTGACCAAGTCCCACCCTCCATGAGGACTGGAAAGCGGGAGCCTCAAGGAAAAGGGCCCTCTCCAGCCTCCCCCATCCCCTGCCCCTTCATGCAGCCTGGCCCCCAGTGGCATCTCTTTCTGCTCTGACAGTCCACAGATACAGCCCACGAGACCTGGACTCCTGAGGACAGACACACCACAGGCCAGACATGGCCTTGGGAACCAGGGATGCCTGCAAATTCCCTGGAATCACACCCAACACTGGCTTGGGAGTGCAGAAGCACATCAGACACATGCCCGCAAACCCTCCCTGCCCCATGAGCAGCAAACAGCCTGCTGGTGCTGGCTCCCAGTCCATAAGTCAAGCCGACTTGTTGTGATAAAAATATTCCCTGGCCAGGCAAAATACATGTATTTGGCCCATCAGAGAATGAATAATTGTTTGTGAGAAAATAAATATATAGAACACAAAAGACTCATCCCTCTCCTTGACCTGGGGGCACTTTAAATGTAAAATTTTGGTTGACTCTAAACACATTCTAACCTCCAGGAAAAAAAATAACCCAAAACCACCACACTCGTGTGGGCTGGAAGTCACCAAAGGCACTGTTTTCTAATCTCCCTGGAGGAAACCAAAAATTAAAAAGGGGTAGGAGGAGACACCAGTTTCAAACCCCACCCACCCCCTCTTTACTCCTGGGTCCAAGCATCTTCCCACTGATGAGTGCGTTCTTCTCTCCCATCATGGCCATCCTGGGTGTTTCCCACGGATGGGCTGACGACACTCTGTCCCTCAAGCAACCAGGGCCAGTGAGCAAAACCTCAGTTTCTAAACCCTCGGCTTTTGCACAGGGAGCAGTGGGGTGGAAGATGGTACAGAACTGCCACCTCCATCCATCACGCCTGCCTGGTGGGCTCAGCGTCTGCACCAGCTACTTGAAATCTATATCTCAGCACCTGAAACTCAGGATGGGTGTGCGTGCACATACAAAAACAGAAGATTCCTGCAGGGGTTTTCCGTATCACAGCTGGGAATCACAACTCAAGCCCTTGCTCACTGTGTGACCTGAGGCCTGCCACTTAACCACACTGTGCCTCACTTTCTACAGCCCTAAAGTGGGGATAATGAGAGCACCCAGCTCCCAGGGTTTTTGTGAGGATGGAACGTGATAATGATGCCTAGCAGGAAAGCTTGGCGTACAAAAAATAGTAATAATAAAAGCTACATTCTCCCCAGCACAATGTTAATAGGGTTGCCTCTGGGATATTGTGTGCCTTTCCTTTTTGTTCTTTATTAATTGAATTTTCTACATGAATGTGCATGCATTATTGTCAGCAAAGAATAAAGTTTTTTTTGTTTTTTTTTTGAGATGGGAAACGAGAACTGAGAATCCCCAGTAACCCTTTCCTCTAAATGCACAGTGCTGAATACTCTCCTTGCAGGACTGTTTTCCAGGGACCTCCTTTAGGGCAGGGGGCTCTGCTCCCCGACTGCCAGTATCCCCTTTCCTCACCCCTGTCCATCCAGCAAGCCTCAAGTCTGATCTCCTCCAAGAAACCCCCTGCGGGCACGTACAGCGCTCTTCCTCCTCGGGTATACTGCCTTTCCTTACACCTTCCCTCCCCAGCGTAGCGCTTGCCCACCCAGGAGCAAGCCCACCTTCTAGGTTTCAGGCTTCCAGGTGTGATGAGCTTGCTGAGGCCCCAGCCAGATGTTGAGGGCAGAGGCCTCTTCCCTCCTCCTCGAGTAACTTCAAAGCTCACACCCTATTTCACTTACTGAATCCTATGAGGTGTGGATGTGGAGCTCAGGGAAGAAAGCAAGGAGACAGTCATGCCAATTAAACCCAGTCTGACCAAGTCCTGTCGAGGGTGGCTTCTCCTCGGCTGGTCTGACTCCATCAGGGCAGGACAGCACCGTCCCTCCGTGTCACCTCCCTCTCACTGCTCTCGCCCCTTCTACTCCATGATTTTCCTCCTCCCGTAGCTGTACTTCGATCCTGCTGGACAAGCAGGAATGACCCTTCCAAAGGTGCTCAGAGTTAAAGAGGCTAGTGACCCCCTACGGGAGGAGAGGGGGTTTGAACTCCATAGAAGATGCCACATTTTTCTGTTTTATGCCAAATGACCTATAACACTCCGCAATGGTGCATTTAAGCCTTGGGTACTTAAAAGAATCTAGCAGGATGGTTTAAAATGTCCAGACTCAGAGGTGTCAGATTTCACAAACTGAAGAAATTCAGAACACATAAGCAAACCTCAACATCCAGTGATTTATGCTGAGACACTGAAGAGTCTCTACCACAGTAACCACTGATTCTGTAAAGAGCAGATCTCCCAGGTCCCTCCCAAGTTTTAAGAATTTGAGAGTCATTCCCTAGGGGATATCAGTAGCGTGTGCATACATCTATACATCTATATTAGAACAACGTGTTCTACCAAAGAGAGGTCAATCACTGACAATCGGGTTTGCAATCCATGTTTTGTTTTGTATTTAAATAACATGAGTACAACCAAATGCAACATGTTTTATAGATCCTAGATTTTAACAAACCTGTAAAAGAAATGTTTAGGACAACTGAGGAAAGGTTAAAGAAACTGTATGTTAGATATTATTGTATCAGTGTTGAATTTCAGGGGGTATGTAAACAGTGTTATGTGGGAGCACACCCTTGTTCACAGGCAATGCGTGCTTCGGTGAAAGGCCATGATGCTTACAACTTTTTTCCAAATGTATAAGGAAAAACAATTATATGTGGGTATATACAGAGAGAGTGAGGGAGTTGAAAAAGCCAATACAGTAGGCTGTTAACAATTGGTGAATTTAGGTGAAAGACTATACAATTATTTATTGTACTATTCTTTCAACTTTTCTGTGCAGCTGAAAATTTTCAAAACAAGATGTTAAAGAAAAAATATCAGTAGGTTTAAAAAAAAATTAGAAAAGTCTGAAGAAAAAGAAAAATGTCCCATAATCCCACTGCCCAGATAATTCTTTAAAGTTGTTGCTATCTATCTAATCATTGATTTAAAAATAGGTAAATAGGGAAGCAGATGTGGCTCAAGTAATTGGGCTCCCGTCTACCATATGGGAGGTCCAGGGTTCGATTCCTGGGGCCTCCTGGTGAAAAGCAAGCTGGTTCACACGGCGAGCTGGCCTGAGCGAAGAGCTGGCCCATGTGGAGTGCTGGCCCACACAGGAGTGCCGGCCCGCGCAGAGAGCTGGCGCAGCAAGATGACACAACAAAAAGAAACACAGAGGAAAGACAATAAGACATGTAGCAGACCAGGGAGCTGAGGTGGCGCAAGAGACTGAGCACCTCTCTCCCTCTCCAGAAGGTCCCAGAATTGATTCCCGGTGCTGCCTAAAGAGAAGACAAGCAGACACAGAAGAACACACAGAGAGCAGAGAGCAAGTGCAAAATAATGGGGGGGGGGTATAAATAAATCTTTTAAAAAATAAATAAATAAGAATAGGTAAATAATGCTGTACATGTACAGCCTTGTTTTATGTACCCAAGGGGGAAAATGCCCTTAGAATATTTGTCTCTTAATAAACTAGGCAAATAGGTAAAGAATAACACTTTTTTAAAAAAATCTACTGTACCATTTCTTAGTGGTAGAATGCTTTTTTTTTTTTTTTTTTTTTTTTTTAACGTATATGATTCCCAAAATGAGGGACTGTACGAAGATAGGAGACTTGGGGAAGAAGTTTAGAAATATTCTATCAGAGGAGACCGGCTCCCATCTACCTCTGGTTAGGTATCTCTGCTATCTATGGGAACTCCGGTTCCCATCTATCAGATGAGCCCTGCCTGGAAATAGCCCCATGGCCATTCCCTCCATCACCACTCCCCACCCAGCATGGCCCTCTGGGGCTCCCCAGACACCAGCTAAAAGCCTTGGGATTGTCCATTCAGGGGACCTCCACATTACTCATGACCCACTCCAGCCGCAAGCAAGCTTGGGCCTCTGCACAGCTCCTGCTACAAGCACCTTCCTCCCAGGTCCCCTTTGCACCTTGAGGAGCCAGAACAGCCTCCTCTGTAGGTGGTGGTGACTAAGGGACACCCAGTACAGGCAGCCACCACCCACATGCAAGACGGCCTGCAAGTCACCCATCAACCTGGCCTCCCCAAAGACTCAGTTTCCACCATCTCCACCTCACCCTCTCTGCCCCCACCACGCTTCAATTTTTCAGCTCACTGAGGCCTTGTGAGAGGAAGGGAGAAAGCAGAATGCACACCACTTCACACCCATTGGGATGGCCATTAAAAAAAAAAAAAAAACAGAAGACAGAAAATAGTAAGTGTTGGCAAGGAAGGGGAGAAATAGAACACGCCTGCCTGGCTGGTGGGAATGCAAAATGGTGCAGCTATTATGGAAAACAGTCCAGGGGTCCCTCAGGAAGCTGAATGTAGAATTACCATATGAAAAGTAAATCTGCTTCTAGGTATATACCCCCAAGGACTGAAAGTAAGGAGCAGAACAGATATTTGCACACTGATGTTCATAGCAGCATTATTCACAATTGCCAAAAGGTGGAAACAGCCCAAGTGTCCATCAACAGACAAATGGATAAACAAAATGTCATATATCCATGCAATGGAATATTATTCAGCCTTAAAAAGGAAGTTCTGATATGCAAGGATGAACCTTGAAGACATTAATTATGTTGAGTGAAATAAGCCAGACACAAAAGCATCAATATTGTATAATTCCATAAGCAAATTTAGCAAGATAGAAAGCAGATTAGAAGTTACCAAGGGCCAGGGGAAGGCTAAATGGGGAGTTATTGCTTAATAGGGTCAGAGCTTCTGTGCAGGTGATGAAAAGTTTTGTTAATGCACAGTGGGTGATGGTAGCACAACATCGTAGATGTGATTAATACCACTGAATTGCAACTCAAAACTGGTTAAAATGGCAACTTTCATTACACATTACTTTTTTTTCTAAGGAAAAAAAGAAAGGAAAGGAAAGGAAAGGAAATCCTGCATTGTTCACGAGGTTTGGAACACTGTCTACAGATGGGAGGCTGACAAGGAGAGGGAGCCAGCAGGGGAGGTAGCACCTGACAATGGGCTGTCCTGGCCGGGCCCCAGGGACTGAGGGGCACAGGGCAAGGGAAAGGACATGTGGGGGAGCAAGAGGAGAGGCAGAGGGACCCAGGAGCAGGCTGCGGGCTTGGTTACTAAAGCCAGAGAAGCTCAGCTCCCCCCAATAGTTACCTTTTAACCTGACCCTCAGAAACCACCAGTGGGCCCCCAGCACAGAAGCGGCTCAGAGGACAAGTGAGTCAGTGGCTGGGCCCTGTCTGTCCCTGCAGGCCAGGGCCTGCCCCGTCCCCCCGAGAAAGCACGGCCCGTGTCCCTCCAGGGCCTGGCTCTCAACAGGCCTGTGCAGGCCCAGGAGGGCGAGGCGGCAGGCAAGGAAGTAGAGGGAACTGCCGTGCCCTGCAGGGTCACCGGATGAGCCATGCAAGGTCCCCAGAAGGGAAGGCATGTGTCCAAGGTCACCAAGCAGGCTGGCAGCACGCCAGGACGGGGCAGCTGTCGAAGGGTCCTTCTTCAATCCAGATGTGGCCAAGAGGTCTGCAGCTCAAGGACAGCCATGACCAACTGGCCGTGGCTTGCCACCCGGGGCACTGGGCGAGTGGAATTTCGTGGCCCTGGGAGAGACTCAGCAGGCTGCATCGGGACTGGTGAGTGAGGGAAGAGAGGCAGGTGCTGCCAGAGACCTGCCACCCTCCACACATGCTGATAACTCACAGGCAAGCCTGGAGCTGTGTTTCCCCTGAATACCCCCAAATGTGTGTCCACCTGCAGGGAGGATTTCTGAGGCCCCTGCAGTCACCTAGGACCTAGCAGCAACATTCTCTAAGATGCAGTGAGCTTATTTCTGCCCTCATTCAAGGGTTCTCTGGCACCTGCCTCTGAGCATCCCACCCATGCCTCCCGCTCAAATTCAAAAACCAGAAGGGAAGCAGATGTGGCTTAAGTGATTGGGCTCCTGTCTACCATATGGAAGGTCCAGGTTCGATTCCCGGGGCCTCCTGGTGAAAGGCAAGCTGGCCCGAGCGGAGTGCTGGCCCACACAGGAGAGCTGGCCCGCACGGAGAGCTGGCGCAGCAAGATGATACAACAAAAAGAGACACAGAAGAGAAACAATAGGAGACACAGCAGACCAGGGAGCTGAGGTGGCACAAGACATTTCGTGTCTCTCTCCACTCTCCAAGTTCCCAGGATCGGTTCCTGGTGCCACCTAAAGAGAAGATAAGCAGACCCAGAGCAGACAGGGAGTACAAAACAATGAGGGGGAAGGGGGAGAAATAAATAAATAAATCTTAAAAAAAAAAACAGGAGAGGTGGGGCCGGGGGCCCAGTGGTGTGGGGCAAGAAGGGGCATCAATGGTGAAGTTTTGAGGTTGACAGGGACTAGGGAGGCACAGAGCTATCTGGATAACAATGTAGGGCCTGGCTCCCCTCCCTCCCTCCCACCCCGTAGGCATCCCCCCAGTTAGCCATCCAGCTCCTCCAGGCTCCAAGGGCAGCTGTCCCACAGCTGGACAGTTCTCTGTGCCACAGAGCTCTTCCTAGTGGGGAGCTGAAATGGGCCAGCAGGAACAGGTAGCCGTGAACTCCAAACCTAGCAGAGCCTTCCTGCCACCACTAGTAATTCAGGAACGGCAGGACCGTGCAGAGATGGAGAGTGTGTCCTGTGGTTCCAAGGATAAAACCCTGGCTCTAACACTACCCAGTCTGGGACTGTGGGCAGGTGATCTAACCTCTCTGTGCTCAGGTCCCTCATCGTAGGGCTGTTGGGAGGATGGAACAATCCATGTAAGCTACCTGGAACATGGCAAGCAGTCAGTAAATGCTGACTACTGTGACCAAACCACACTGCTGCCACCAGGGACTCTTTCCCCAGGCTCTGTCGGCTTTCTGCCCCTCTCCTGACACTCAGCCCACTTTCTCACTACCAGACTCTCATTCAGCAGGTACCCAGATCTGCAGAATCCCAAGGGTGGCCAGCTTGCCAGGGGACACATTTCAAATCTTGGTCTCTCCCTCTAAAACTTCTGTCCAGAGTTCCGGTAGGCCGTCCCAGCAGCCCCCTGAGCCAGGGACCATGAAAATGGAAGATCTCTTCTCACCCATTCCAGTCTTGGCCCATGTCTCCAGTCTCACCACCCTACACCCCAGAAATATCTTCCACCAGACCACCAAAGTTATCATAAAGAACACACAAACACCCAAACACAACAGCAAATAGATATCCTATCAATTCCCTGCTCCACAACCAATGATGGCTCACTTTGACCTATTAGGATAAGGTTAAAAAAAAACAAAACCTCATCCCAGCACCTAAAGAGAAAAAAGAAACATTTATCATGTATCTGATTATGTGCTAAGTTCTCCTCTATTTATCTTACAGATGTTATATTATCGAATTCTCACAATAACTCCCCTCTAAAACCCTACAGATGTAGAAACCAAGACTCTGAAACACCCAGCAACCAGCCTAAGTCACAATCTAACTGGCAGAACCAGATTTGGAGGTCAGGTCTGCAAGGCCACAGCCCACCTCCTGTCTCCTTCTCCAGCTCATCTCCTACAAACCCTCCCCAATGTGGGCCACAATCCTGTCACCGTGAGGCCCTCTGCACCCAACAGGCCCTACCCCTTCCTGACTCGCCATTGTCCTCAGGCTTCTACTAACCCTGCTTGGAGTGCACCTGCCCATACTGATGGACTTCTTTTTAAAAGATTTATTTTATTTATTTATCTCTCCCTACCCCCTTGTTGTTTTGCACTTGCTACGTCTGTTCATCTTTGTTTCTTTAGGAGTTACAAAGAACCGAAGCCGGGACCTCTGATGTGAGAGGGAGATGCCTAATTACTTGTCCACCTCCGTTCCCTGCTTTTGTGTCTCTCTTGTCATGTTTTTCCTCTTGTGTCTCTTGTTGCAACATCTTGTCGCATCAGCTTGCTGCGCCTGCCCATCACATCAGCTCACCGTCCTGCTCATCTCTTTAGGAGGCACCGGGAAACTCTGCTGCCTGCTTTGTTGTGTCTCTCATTATGTTTTTCTTCTTGTGTCTCTTGTTGTGTTATCTTGTTGTGTCACCTTGCTGTGCCTCCCCACTGTCTTCTTTAGGAGGCACCGGGAATCGAACCACGGACCTCCCATGTGGTAGGCGGGAACCCAATCGCTTGAGCCACATCCACTTGTCCTGATGGACTTCTATGCAGTCCTCAAAGCCTAGCTCAAGTTTCCGCCTTCATGAGACCAACCCTCACCACTATTATCCCCTTACACAAGGCAAAACCAATCCCTTCCTGAGATCTGTTTCCAGACGCCTTGTCTCTAGCCACATGAGCACACTACTTACCAGGCCACAAGTCGGCTGCGTTGCTATCTGCTCCCTAATGCTGACCATGTCTCTCAACACCAGTGCAGCTCAGAGTGTTTGCTAGAGTGAGTCAATGAATGTTCTAGACTTACAGACCAAGAAACAGGACAGTCAGAGGCAGACTTGACCTTTGCAGCAACAACTGGTGAACATCCCATCCAGAACAGCCTCCTGGAGGTGATACCTGGCAAATATTTAATCCTTGACTAGGTGCAGCTCAGCAACCCCACATGGACAACCACCTCAGTTAGGAAGCAGTATGTCCCCAAGGTGAAGCTATGCCCCTCAGAAAAGGGAACGGCAGCGCCTGAGAATTCAGGGATCCACAGTGATGGGAAGGCACCCCGGGGCCTCCTCTCTAGCCCCTCCCCACACAAGCCGCAGGCCTCGTCCTGGCACTCTCTCTCTCTCTCAGACAACGAAGCGGCAAGACACAGGCACAAGGAGCTCCTCTTTGCTGACCTGGTCAGAAAGACCCTAGGGCCTGGAGCAGCCCCTGCCAACAGCACCCTGCTCATCAGCCAAGGTCCCCTGGGAGCAAGTAGAAAGATGGGCTCTATGCTGACCCACCTCTCCCTTCCCAGATTGGGTCCAGCGCAGCCCCCCAACCCCACAGTGAGGTCCCTCTCACCCCGTGATACCCGTAAGACAATTACTCACTCACGTATTTATATCACAGAGCACTTTACGCTCATCAAAGCCACTCTGAAACTCTTGTTTGACAGAAGGAAAATGGTGCCCAGAGGTAAGTCCCTGAGAACGTGCCCTTCCTCCCCTGGGCCCCTGACCTGTAACAGTTCTCCCTTAGAGGAGACAAACATGGCCTCTCCACTTACCCTCCCTGAGCAGGCTCGAATACTGAAGAAATGCCATAATCCAGACCTCAAACATCACCGAGCCAAAGAATCACCTGGGCCTTGGGAAAAGGGCAGGTGCTACACCCAGCCCACGCCCAGGTTCTGATTCAGGAGACCCGGGTGGGGTCCAGGAGGCCTCATCTTCCAGAAGCTTCCCAGGTGATCCTGCAGACAATGGTCCAAAGGCTGCACCTGGAACCACCTCCGGAGTGACTCAGAATCAGCAGGTGGACAGTTTGTATTAAGAGCCTTAAAAGCATTCATGCCCTTTGACCCAGGAGCACCACTTCCAGGAATTTATCCTGAGGAAGTAAAGAGGTGTGCAAAGATACAGGCATTAGAATATTTGCTACAGCATTAGGCTGGGGGGCGTGGGGGAAGGAAAAGTTCTTAATCTCCAGCCAAGGGGAAATGGACATATAAATCTTAATCAGGCTGGTAATTTTTCCCCAATTACTAGCATGAGACCTAAAACCTGAAGTCCAGGCCAGTTAGAGCTGGAAGGGGTTGCAGACAGCGTTGATCTCAACCACAAAAATGACAAAGGAATTCCTTCCTTGCCACCCCTGAGGTTCTACTTGAGTACTTTCAGCAAAGAGGGGCTCACTTCCTTCCCTAAAGCACTAGTGTCTGGTGATTAAAAAGCTATTGGCTTGTGGGAAGATGGAGGATTAGAAAGACACAGGACTCACTTCTCTCCCAGAAAAATAGCTGGAGGACAGGCAGAAATGGCCTGAAAAAAAATGTTCTAGGGACTTGTATGATGAAATGCATATTTGTTTTATAAATTCACAAATTTTACTATACATTTATTATTTATGTATGTTCATGTATGAATGATATACTTCAATAAAATTTTATTTTAAAAAAAATCAATTGGCCATACAAGGCATGGGACTATATAACACAGTGAACCATGTGGTGAAAGATGGACTGTGGCTAACAGTACAAATATGAGAGTGCTCTCTCATGAACTATAACAAATGTACAATACTAATACGTGGTGTTAATAATCAGGGGTGTAAGGAAAAAATATGCCAAATGTAAGCTATGGACCACAGTTAGTGGTAATAGTCTGATAATGTTCTTTCTTTCTTTTTTTTTTTTTTTTTAGGTGGAACCGGGGATTGAACCCAGGACTTTGAACATGGGAAACAGGTGCTCAACCACTTGAATGTTCTTTCATCTGTTAATGTTCCACAACAATGCAAGGTGAGATACATTATGCATCACTGTTTAGTAAGTTCACAACTTCTCTAATAATCTCTCTCTATATATATATGTATAAAATGTTCTAGGGTTTAGGGCACTGTGGGAAGGCTGGACACCACCCACCAGAAGAGAGAGGAGCAAAGGAAAAGAATCTTTTTTTTTTTTTTTTAAACAATTTATTGAAGTATATCATTCATACATGAACATACATAAACTATAAGTGTTCAGTAAACATTGTGAACTTATAAAACAAACATACATAGGATCATATAGGACTCCCACACATCACCTCACCACAAATACTTTGCATTGTTGTGAAACATTTGTTAACAAATTATGAAAGAGCATAGTCAAAGTATTACACTAACTATAGTCCATATCTTACTTCCCTATATATTTTTTTTAAGGATTTATTTATTTATTTACTTTTATCCATTTTTATACCCACCCCCTACCCCGTTTTTGCTGTTTCTGTGTTCATTCACTGGGCAACTCTCTGTGTCCGTTTCCTGCCATCTCTTTTCATCCTTCTCTTCCTGTCTTCACCAGGATTCGATCCTGGAACCTCCAATGTGGGGGAAAGGTGTCCTACCACCTGCGCTACCTTAGTTCCTGGTTTTTTGGCACGTCTCATCTTGGCTGTCCCTTGTGTCACTCTCCTGTTAGGTCATCATCTTGCTGCGTGGCTTGCAGGGCCTGGAGGCCCACCCACACACAGGGCCTGGTGGCCCACATGCCTTATATAGTTTTCTTTTTTTTTTTTTTAATTTTTACCGGGAGGTCCCGAGTGTCGAACCCAGGTCCCTCCATATGGGAGACAGATGCCCAACCACCCGAGCCACATCTGTCACCCTGCTATATCTCCCAAGGTTGACCAAAGTTACAGTCTTTTCCCAGAAAGGATGGTCATATAATAAATCAGGCTTAGTTTATCACCAGCATTCTAAAAACCAGACCTAGGGAGAAAAACTAGGTCTGGGGACACATGCATGGTTTCTAACATAGCATATGTTTTGCCTACCCTGATTATCACAAAATCAGGACAGCGAGAATATTAACAAGGAGAAGAATCTTGATGGGGAAAACTGTGAGTAAAAGCTGCAGCTGCAGCTGCCAGCACCCATTCCCCACCCCCAGAGCAGACAGCTTTGACTTCTCTGGCCTCTGGCCAGCAGCTAAGAAAAGAGGGCACAGAGGGTGGCTGCAGGGGTCCATCTCCCCAGGAAAGGGGAGAGAGGACACAGCCTAGGGCTGATTCAGCATTTGGCCAACAAATTTGGTCTGCTGTGTCCCAGGAGCCCTTCCAGGCTGGGTGGGGTCAAGCCATTGTTTGCCTTGGGTGCCTGCAGGGCAGGAAAGAGATCCAACTCTCACAAACACCCTCCCTAATGACCAGACTGTTGTTGAGAAAGCAGAGGGGAGTGGAATTATTTCCTGGGAAAAGGGAAGGAGCTGCCCATAAAGGCTTGAGAACTGCCTGAGAATCTTTGATTTGAGGGATTCTGAATACCTTGAGGCAGCACCCTCCCTCATGTTGTTACAGTCAGTGTTGCAGCAAACACACTCCAACCAGGGTTTGAACTGAGAGGGCTGCCGAAGACCGCCATCTGCTGGCCGACCAAGGAAGTGTGTATGAGGAAATTAAAAGTAAATACTGTAAGAGAAGCATTTTCAGGCCTTTACAGCTTCCCTCCTAAGACCCTTGAAAGCCGGGACCGGAACCCGTTACTGGGTCTATGGCCCAGATTTGAGCAACTAAACAGGGATAATCCTAAAGAACTAGAATAGGTTGAACCAAGATTCAAAAAACGGCAGTAAAACACAGCCTCTCACCACTAAATCCCTACACAGGAGAGAGAAATTGAGCACCAGAGTAAACTCACCATCAAAGTCATATGCATCAGCAAAAAAAAATTACAAGCCATACTAAGAAAATAGAAGATGTGGTCTACGCAAAGGGATATATCAAAGCCCCAGGAGAGACACAGGATTTGAGAAAACTAATCAACGAGGTCCATACAAATCTCCTTAATCAGATCAACAAGTTGAAAGACAATATGGCTAAAGAGATACAGGACATCAAAAGGATGCTGAGTGAGCACAAAGAAGAATTTGAAAACCTGAATACAAAAATCACAGAGCTTATGGGAATGAAAAACACAATAGGTGAGATCAAAAACACATTAGGGAAGCAGATGTGGCTCAAGTGACTGGGCTCCCACCTACCACATGGGAGGTCCCTGGTTTGGTTCCCGGTGCCTCCTAAAGAAGACAGCAAGCTGGCACAATGGGCAGGCACATTAAGCTGACGCAACAAGAGACACAAGAAGAAAAGCCTAATGAGAGACACAACAAAGCAGGTAGCAGAGGTTCCAGGTGTCTCCTAAAGAAGACGAGCAAGACAGTGAGCTGACGTAACAGGCAGGTGCAGCAAGCTGATGCAACAAAAGACACAAGAAGAAAAACATAAGAGACACAAGAAAGCAGGGAACGGAGGTGGCTAAAGCGATTAGGCACCTCCCTCCCACATCAGAGGTCCCAGGTTCAGTTCCTGTGCCTCCTAAAGAAACAAGGAAAATGTACAAACACAGCAAGTACAAACAAGAGGGTGGGGAGAAATACGTAAAATAAATCTTAAAAAAAAAAAAAACACACACATTAGAGGCATTCAATAGCACACTCAAAATGATAGAAGAGGAGGGCGGTTGTGGCTCGAATGGCTGGGCATCCATCTCCCATATGGAGGAACCTGGGTTTGATCCCCGGGACCTCCCGGTAAAAAATAAAAAATAAAAATTTTTTTAAAATGATACAAGAAAGAATAAGTGATGCAGAAGACAGAACAGCTGAATGAAGGAAAGGAATGGAAAAAATTGAGCAGGGGCTCAGGGATTTGAATAATAACAGAAAGTGCAACAGCATACATGTCATGGGAGTTCCAGAAGGCGAAAAGAAGGGAAAGGAAGCAAAAAGAGTATTTGAGGAAACAATGGCTGAAAATTTCCCAACTCTCATAAAAGAAATGAATTTACATACCCAAGAAGCACAGCATACCCAATCAGAATAAATCCGAATAGAACTACTCCAAGACACATATTAGTCAGAATGTCAAATGTCAAAGGTAAAACAAGGGAGAGCAGCAAGGGAGAAGCAAACCATCACATACAAGTGACACCAAGTAAGACTTTGTGCAAATTTCTCATCAGAAACCATGGAGGCAAGAAGACAGTAGTATGACATAATTAGGATAATAAATGAAAAATTGCCAGCTGAGAATGAATTCTTTATCTGGAAAAACTGTCCTTCAAATATGAAGGTAACTTTAAAATATTCACAAACTCTCTAAGAAACTTAGAGAGTTTGTAAAAAAGAATCCAGGGAACAGATATAGCTTAGGCAGTTGAGCCTGCTTCCCACATGGGAGGTCACGGGTTTGGTTCCCAGTGCCTCCTGAAAACAAAACAAAAAAACAACAAGCAAGCAAACAAAAAAATCAATTCAGGGGAGCCAATGTGGCTCAGTGGTTGAGCACCAGCTCCCACATATGAGGTCCTGGGTTCAATCCCCAGCCCTGGTACCTCAGAAAAAAAAAAAAAAGGAATCTAGCTTTACAGGAAGCATTAAAGGGAGCCTTATAGCAAGGAAGAAAAAAACAGGAGAGAGAGGCTTGGCGGAGTGTATAGAAAGGAAGAGTATCAGAAAAGATAACCAAAAGAGTAAAAAGACAGATGAAAATAAGATATGACATATGAAAGCCAAAGAATAAAAAGGTAGAAGTAAATAATGCATTTACAGTGTTACCATTGAATGTTAATGGATTAAAATCCCCAATCAAAAGTCATAGACTGACAGAATGGATAAAAAAACATGAACCATCCATATGCTGTCTATATAAGACTCACCTTAGATCCAGGGATACAATTCTGCTGAAAGTAAAAGGTGGGGAAAAGATATTCCATGTAAACAGTAAGCAAAAGAGAGCAGGGATAGCTATACTAATATCAGACAAAACAGACTTTAAATGGAAAAAAGTTATAAGAGATGCAGAAGGACATTATATATTAATAAAAGGGAAAATACACCAGAAGGAAGTAATAGTCAAAAATATCTAGGCACCTAACCCGGGTGCCCCAAAATACATGAAGCAAACTCTGGCAAAACTGAAGGGAGAACTAGACATCTCTACAATAATAGTTGGAGACCTCAACATACCACTCACATGATTAGACAAAACAAGTAGATAGAGGATTAACAAGGAAACAGAAAACTTTTTTTTTTTTTTTTTTAAAGATTATTTATTTATTTATTCATTTATCCCCCCCTTGCTGCTTGTGCTCGCCGGGTCAGCTAACCACGCCGTGCGGGCGGGCCCGCCTTCACCAGGAGGCACCGGGAACCGAACCCGGGGCCTCCCATATGGTAAACGGGAGCCCTACTGATTGAGCCACAGCCGCTTCCCAGGAAACAGAAAACTTGAACAACATGATAAACATGCTAGACCTAGTAGACATATATAGAATGTTATACCTGAAATCAGCAGGTTATACATTCTCAAGTGCTCATGGATCTTTACCCAGAGTAGACCACATGTTGGGTCACAAAGCAGGTCTCAATAAATATAAAAACATTGAAATTATACAAAGCACCTTTACAGATCATAATAGAATAAAGATGGAATCGATAATAGAGAGGAAAGGGGGAAAATTGCAAATATGTGGAGGCTAAACAACACCCTCCTAAGCAATCAGTGGATCAAAGAAGAAATTATAAGAGAAAACAGTAAATATCTCAAGACGAATGAAAATGAGAACACAACTTATCAAAACTTATGGGATACAGTAAAGTCAGGGCTGAGAGGGGAATTTATAGCCCGAAACGCCTACATTTAAAAAAAAAAAAAAGCTAAAATCAAAGACCTAACTGAATTCCTGGAGGAAATAGAAAATGAACAGCAAACTCATGCCAAAGCAAGCAGAAGGAAAGAAATAATAAAAATTAGAGCAGAAATAATGAATTTAAGAAAAAAAAAAATCAACAAAACCAAAAGCTTGTTCTCTGAGATCAATAAAATTGACAAACCCCTAGCTAGACTAACAAAAAAAAAAAAAAAGACATGATGCAAATAAATAAAATCAGAAATGAAAGTGGGGGGATGTTACGACTGACCCCACAGAAATAAAAAATATCATAAGAAGATATTATGAGAAACTATATGCCAACAAATTAGACAACCTAGATCAGGGGTACTTAACCTTTTTTGTTCCACAAATCCCTTTGCCAGTCAGGTGAAAACCACGGACCCCTTCTCAGAATGTAGCAGCAGATAGTTTTATGACACTTAACTAGTGTCCGGTCTAACAACAACCGTAATTTCAAAGTATGGATGAGTGTAAGTGATTTTTTTCAGATATGCAACAGCTGTATATCATATGAAATGAATACTACTGTAATTTATTGCATTCATTCATAAGTGAAAGAAATGCTAGATTTCAATTAAATGTCAGAGAAAATAAAGATAATAAGTTGATTTTTTTTCAATTCAAGCTCACGGGTCCTCTGAAATCTTTCCACGGACCCCTGGTTAAGAACCCCTGATCTAGATGAAATGGACAAATTCCTAGGATGTTCAAACAACCTACATCAACTATAAAAGAAATACAAGAACACAACAAACCAATCACATTTAAAAATATTGAATCAGTCATTAAAATCTCCAAACAAAGAAAAGTTCAAGACCACGTGGCTTTACAGGTGAATTCTACCAAGCATTTCAAAAAGAATTAACACCAATCCTGTTTAAACTCTTCCAAAAAATTGAAGAGGAGGGAAAATTACCCAACACATTTTATGAAGCCAACATTACCCTAATACCAAATCCAGATAAAGACACTACAAGAAAATTACAGACCAATCTCTCTAATGAACACAAATGCAAAAATTCTCAACAAAATACTTGCAAATCGAATCCAACAGCATATCAAAAGACTTATACATCACGACCAAGTGGGATTTATTCCTGGTATGCAAGGCTGGTTCAACATAAGAAAATCAATCAACGTAATATACCACATTAACAAACTCAAGGAAAGAAACCACAATCACCTCAATCGATGGAGAAAAGGCATTTGACAAAATCCAGCATTCTTTCTTGATAAAAACACTTCAAAAGATAGGAATAGAAGGAAAATTCCTCAATATGATAAAAAGACATATATATGAAAAACCTACAGCCAACATCATAGTCAATGGAAAGGTTGAAAGCTTTCCCTCTAAGACTGGAAGAAGACAAGGATGCCCACTGTCATTGCTGTTATTCAACACTGTACTAGAAGTTCTAGCTAGAGCAATTAGACAAGAAAAAAAAAATTAAAGTCATCCAAATAGGAAAAGAGGAAGTAAAATTCTCGCTATTTGCAGATGACATGATCCTATATTTAGAAATTTCTGAAATGTCTACAACATTTGAGCTAATAAAGAAATTCAGCAAAGTGGCAGGATATAAGATCAACACGCAAAAATCAGTAATGTTTCTGTACACTAGTATTGAACAATAAGAGAAGGAAATCAGGAAAAAAATTCCATTTACAACAAAAAGACTCAAATACCTAGGAATCAATTTAACCAAAGATACACAGGACCTATATTCAGAAAACTACAAAACACTGCTAAAAGAACACCTAAACAACTGGAAAGACATTCCGTGTTCATGGATTGGAAGACTAAATATCGTGAAGATGTCAATCCTACCCAAACTGATTTATAGATTTGATACGATACCAATCAAACTTCCAACAGTCTACTTTACAGAAATGGAAAAGGCAATTACCAAGCTTATTTTGAAGAGAAAGGGCAAAGAATAGCCAAAAACATCCTAAAAAAGAAGAGCGATGTGGGAGGACTTTCACTGCCTGACCTTAAAACATACTACAAACCCACCGTGGTCAAAACAGCATGGTATTGGCATAAAGACAGACACATCGATCAGTGGAATAGAATTCAGAGTTCAGAAATAGACCCTCATGGGAAGCGGCTGTGGCTCGATCAGTAGGGCTCCCGTTTACCATATGGGAGGCCCCGGGTTCAGTTCCCGGGGCCTCCTGGTGGGGGCAGGCCCGCCTGCACGGCGTGGTTGGCTGACCCAGAGAGCACAAGCAGCAAGGGGGGGATGAATGAATAAATAAATAAAATCTTTAAAAAAAAAAAAAAAGAAAAAAAGAAATAGACCCTCACCTCTACAGCCACCTGGGTTTTGACAAACCTACCAAGTCCACATTACTGGGACAAAACAGTCTCTTCAACAAATTGTACTGGGAGAGCTAGATATCCATAACCAAAAGAATAAAAAAGGACCCCTATCTTGCTCCCTATACAAGAATCAACCCAAAATGGATCTAAGACCTAAATATAAAAGCCAGGACCATAAAACTACTAGAAGAAAATGTAGTGAAACATCTTCAAGACCTTGTGGTTGGTGGTGGTTTCTTGGACCTTACACTCAAAGCACGAGCAACAAAAGAAAAAACAGATAAATGGGACCTCCTCAAAATTAAATACTTTTAAATGTCAAAGGACTTTTGTCAAAAGGGTGAAAAGGCAGCTGACTCAATGGGAGAAAACATTTGGAAATCACATGGCCAATAAGGGTTTAATATCCATGATATAGAGAGATACTACAATTGAACAATAAAAAGACAAATGATTTGATTTTAAAAATGGGGCAAAAGACTTGAATAGACATTTGTCCAAAGAAGAAATACAAATAGTAAAAAAAAAAAAAAAATTTCATCATCACTAGCCATTAGGGAAATTCAAACAATGAGATATTATTTCACACTTATTAGAATAGCCACTACTAAAAAGACAGAAAACTACAAGTGTTGGAGAGGATGTGGAGAGATAGGAACACTTATTCACTGTTGGTGGGAATGTAGAGTGGTACAGCCACTGTGGAGGACTGTTTGGCAGTTCCTAAGGAAGTTGGATTTGCCACATGATCCAGCAACACCACTTCTAGGAATAAACCCAAAAGAACTGAGCATTGACATGAACAGACATCTGCACACTGATGTTTACAGCAGCGTTATTCACAATTGTAAAAAGACAGAAACAACTGATGAATGGATAAACAAATTGTGGTGTATACATTCAAAGGAATATTATGCAGCTATAAGGAGAAATGAGGTCGTGAAGCATATGACAACATGGATGGACCTGGAGGACATTGTACTGAGTGAAGCAAGCAAGACACAAAGGACAAATACTGTGTGACCTGCACTATTATGAGCTAACTATATTGCATAAATTCATGGAGTTAATAACTAGAATATAGGTCACCAGAAAATAGAATGAAGTTAGAGAATGGAAAGCTGGGGGTTAATCTATGCAGAATTGGTAAAATGGTTGTTTGTAAATCTTTGGAAATGAATAGAAATGGTGAAAGCACATCACAGTGTTTATAACTAGCAGTGCTAATATATGGGTATGACAGTGGTTGAAAGGGAAAGTTTAAGGTCACGTATATTACTAAAAGGAAAGCTAAAAACTGTAACATGGGGTTGTATAGCATAGTAAAACCTCAGGTGAAACATGATCATGAGTAATATTGTATATATATAAGACTGTTCTTCTTTGAAACTAAACAAATGCACGTTAATGTTACAAGATGTTAATATCAGGCAAAAGCACAAAACATGGACAGTAGTATGAAGTAATATATTAATAATCTTCCATTAAGGGTAAAATTTTTTAAAAAGGAAATATATTAAGTGAAAGAAACAAGATAAACGGTACTACATACATATTGTTTGACTCCATCTATATAAAATATAAATACAAATAAATTAGAGAGATCCATCTATATAAAATATAAATATAAATAAATTAGAGAGAGGGAAACAGAATAGAAGTTATACAGGGCAGGGGAAGCATAGAAAGATTGAGAGGTGATTATTAAGGGGTAGAGTTTTTTTTTTTTTTCGGTCTGTTTTTTGTTAATTATTGGAACAGTGAAAATGCTCTAATAATGACTCAAGTGATGAATGTACAATTATGTGATTATACCAAATACACTGATTGTATACTTTGGATGGACTGTATATTTCATTAATATGTATCAATAAAATTGATATGTTAAAAAATAAATTTTAAAAATATGTATCAATAAAACTGATTAAAAAAAACAAAAAACAAAAGTTGTTCCTTATCCTGAGTGGGATTCTCTATTCTAAAATTCCTGTCTCCCTGTCTAACACAGGTTACAGTACACAGCATCAGATGTTCAAGAAGCACCCTGAACTGATTTTTTCATTTAATTAACTGACCATCAGGATGCTCACTCATGCCCTACCACCACGGCCAAGGCAAAGATGTTGGTTTCTGTGAGAACTGCTGAACATATATCACAATGTCGTGTTTAAATCAAGTGTTTTTTTCACCTCTTGCTCCTCCCACACACACAACCATCCAGGTGATTATGCAAAATACCTGTTTCCCTACGGAGTCAACTGTTACAGCTGCTCCTCCTGCCCTGGTCCTGCCCTGGTCACCCTAAAGGCCCTGAAACTGTACAGATGACTCTTTACCAAGGACAAGGAGGCTGTGGGGTGGGCAATATGCCTCAGACTGCAGCTCCACTTGAGTGGCCCAGACACAGACCTATCCACTGGGTGGGTTTCCTTTCCTCCTTCTCATTCTATTTATTTCCTTTTATTCCCCTTTCCCCTCCCATTCTCCTCCCCCACGCCCAAAGACAACCCATTCTTTTGTGTTTGTCTTTTGTTTTGTGCTCTTACAAAATGGGTACTCTTTTGCAGTGTTAATTTATATAAATTGGGAAGCGGCTGTGGCTCAATCAGTGGGGCTCCCGTTTACCATATGGGGGGTCCCGGGTTCGGTTCCCGGGGCCTCCTGGTGGGGGCGGGCCCGCCCGCACGGTGTGGTTGGCTGGCCCGGCGAGCACAGGCAGCAAGGGGGGGATAAATGAATAAATAAATAAAATAAAAAAATAAAAAAAATAAAAAAAATAAAAAAATTTATATAAATAGCACTGCGTTATCCATCTCGCTCTACTTCTTACCCTTTTCTACTCAGCACTAGTTGCTCATCCACTCTAACCCAGGACACCCCTGGCTGCCTTCCCCTCCCCACCACCACATGCAGTGTGGCAGTGAACACCAGGGAACCTGTATGAGAATTTGGGGACCCGTGCCCAGGAGACTAACTGCTGGGCCACAGCTTTGCTGGGTGCCCAGGACAGCGCCCCCACCCCGCACCATCAATCAGCACTATCCACCTCTTATTTCTGCCAGGCCGACGGGGAAAGGGCGCTCACTGTGGCGTTCCCATGCGGATTCCTACCAAACCTGCCAGAACCAGGCGCTAGGAGAAGAGAAAGAAAGGCCTTTGCCACGGCCAGTGTCAATGGCACCAAATGAAACAAGCGCTCATTAACGAACGTCTCAGCCAGTGACTTTTACCTTAAGTTGTCACAGACGGCAGGAACACAAACATCCCCTCAGCCAGTGACTTTTACCTTAAGTTGTCACAGATGGCAGGAACACAAACATCCCAACATCGCACACTGGCAGGATGCTCCTCCCAAGGAAACTTCAGGGTAGAACCTCCTAGCAGCTCAAGTTCAGGCTCTTGAACCACTCCACTAAACCGACTGCCAAGTTACCTGGGCTCCCCCCTTGTAAGCTGGGGTCATGACCCCAAAGGGTGGCTGGTAAGAATAAATGAAAAAAGAAATACAAAAATGATAGAACAATGCACGTGGTGCAGGATGAATAGCCACCATCTGCATAGCAGGTGGCTGTCTCTGAGCACTGTCCACCTCCCTGTCCTGCCAGCCCCGGGAGGTAGTGCTTGATCTCACGGATCCCATTTCGGAGATGAGGATGCCAAGGCTCAGCGAGGGTAGGTGAGGTGGCCAGGGGGACACAGCTAGAGAGCAGAGATCACTCCTTTCCCCCCCAGCCAGCCCATTCTGCCCCCCAAAAAAAGCCAGCACAGCTGGGCCCTGAATCTCAACAGACTTGCGACACCTACTCCCCAGTTCCCAGGGCAACTAACAAGGAGAAGATGACTGACAACGATCATCTTAAGAAACAGAGAGAGTCTGCAACTGCAAGCAAGAAAGTCCCATCCATCTGCCCCATGGAACCTAAGCCCCCTCTCAATTAGAAGTAGAGAAGGCATCACCATCACAGAATCCTCAGGATTGGGGAAGGGATGACAGACTAGAGTAGACTTACAGTTGTTCTACTATAGACTTGTGATCCTAGCAATGGAAGAACTTTTATCATGGCCGTGGAGGCAGTGGCCACTGGAGGTTCTGGGGGGAGGGAGAGGGAAAAAGAGGCGTAAATTGGGGGGCATTTCTGGGACTTGGGAATTATCCTGAATGACATTTCAATGACAGATACAGGCTATTGTATATCATGTAATAATTTGCAAAACTGTGCAGGAGAGAGTGTAAACTACAATGTAAACTATAATCATCACTTAGTGGCAATGCTCCAAGATGTGTTCATCAATTGTGACAAATGTACCACACTAATGAAGGATGTTGCTGATATGGGAAAATGTGGGAGGGCTAGGGAGCAGGGCATATGGGAATCCCCTACATTTTTTTGTGTGACGTTTATGTAATCTAAGTTTCTTTTAAAAAAAATAAAAAAGCATATTAAAAAAAAAGGGGGCCAGCAAATGAGGACTTGCCTCTTCCTCCCAGAGGACGCACGGACCCTGAATTCCAAACATCCAAGCTAATAATTCTCAGGCTTGAAATGTAGGGAAGCACTGGTTTTCCAATCTATCTGACAACACACAGAAAGCTCATCAGTCACCTCAGGGGATCTCAACCACCTCTGGCCACTGTGCCCGTCCCCACATATCAGACCACACCCCCACCCCACCCTGGCTCGAGTAGGTCACAAGAGAACCAACCACAGGGAGAAAGGCTGGAAGCTGTGGCCAGACCTGTTCTGTACACTACTGGGGCTGCAGCTGGAGGCTGGCTAGCCTGGCTCGTTCTCCCAGTGGCTGCAGAGTGAATGCCTCAGTCAGAAGCCCCAACTTCCCATAAAGACCCACTAGTCACAGAATGGATTCTCTCCCAAGTCTCTGCCACTATCTTCACTGGCCCTGCCTTCCTCCTCTCCAGCATCCATCCAGCCTTCCAGTTACCAGCCTCAAGGAACCTGCCCTTCCAGCTCACTGCACACTCTGCTTCTTTGGGAGGGAGGGAGGGATCCAAAGGAAGGAATCTGAAGGGAGGGAGAGGGGAGGGAGAGGAGAGGGAGAGGGAAGGGAGAAGGGAGGGAGGGAAGGAAGGAAGAGAGGAGGGAGAGAGAGGGGAGGGAGGGAGGGAGGGAAGGAAGGAAGGAAGGAATAGAGGAAGGGAGAGAGGAGGGAGGGAGGGAAGGAAGGAATAGAGGAAGGGAGGGAGGGAGGGAAGGAAGGAATAGAGGAAGGGAGGGAAAGGGAGGGGGAGGGAGGGAGGGAAGGAAGGAATAGAGGAAGGGAGGGAGAGGGGAGGGAAGGAAGGAATAGAGGAAGGGGGGGCAGGGAGGGAGGGAAGAAGGACCTGAGCAGCCTCATCTGTCACACACAGTCGGTCTGTACTACTGGATGCCTGCTCATCTAAGCCTGGGCTTTCCAATGAGACGACAAAGTCTGGGGTAGGGGCACAATCTCGCCATCTTTCTGAGACTTTTAAAGACTCTTGCACATAATAACACTTGCCATTTGCTATAACCACAAGATGGAAGGTGAGAAGGAGGAAGTCAATAATCTGGGCAGATTTCTTCTTTCTGGCATTTCTAAAAGCTCCAGAATAGACCAGGCAATTATTGTTGAGCAATAAGACACATTCCAGCTAAAAGAACAAAGCCAAGTTGGAGTGGGTTTGTGGACGGCGCTGAGGTGTTCCTCTCTTCATGCCCAGCGCTTAAAAGAGCCTGGTTCGGAGCATGGGCCAGGTAAATGACGGATGGGTGCATGGCAGGACAACGGATGAAATCTGGATTTGAATATGACAGGGCTCCTTCCTAAAGGCTGCACGACTTCATACCAGAAAAAGAAAACATGGCCAGCTCCACTGAGTTGTTATGAGATGCCATGACATGAGGGAGGCTGAAGGCAGAAGAACGAGGTTATGTGATTTTTCACAATCTCCCTGGTAATCATGCTTCACAGAGAACAAGGACAGTGGGTCAGTGTCTTATTCCCTCACTGGGCCCATAAAATAGAAGGCGGAGTGGAGATGACAGGATATATACAGACGGTCTGTCATTTCCTACCAGAAATGGGTTAGAATACACAGGCGTATGAACCCACACAGCCCCTAATCTCAGCTGCCACAAGTTCAGCTATATTTTTTTTCCAGAGGAAAGACGTAAATCCAGCAAACTTCGGTTCTGTTTACTATATTGCTTTTTCCTGAATCAGATTCCTACTGAAGTTGGCCATGGGGATGGGCCCCAATTCCATGTCTGTGGGGCCTTTAGCCTCTTATCTTTATGAAAAGATTTTGTTTCCTCTGGGGCAAAAGGCTCAGTGGTGTCATTTTCCTACCTGAACTCTGTCCTGTGACTAAACAATTAGAAGTCACAGCAGTGAATACCAAGAGTTTTTGCTGTGTCACAAAAAGAATGCGACAGGGAGGTACCTCCTGCCAACTTCAGAACATTGTCTGACTCAGCACTAAATTTAGATGTCATCTCCTATGCCGGCACGTCTGCTGAATGAGTCCATGCTGTGATGAGAAGAGAAGGCAGGTCCAAGACTCACCGCGGATCTTCACAGGACAGCCCAGGGTACGAGAGCAAATAGCCTTTATAGAGAAACAGACTCGGACAACAAGGCTTGCCCAGTCTCTCAGCAACTGGCAACCCTGGACAAGCTGCTGAACGTCTCTTGGCCTAGCATGCTCATCTGTAGAACGTAAATACAAGTACACAGACTGATAAAAGATGGTTTGAAGTGATCAGGAAGGAGAAGCTGTAGCACAACTCAGTGAACTGTGATGCCCTGTGCCTCATCGCCCTCATAGTCAAGGCTGGTACCTGCAAAGCCGGCCCAGATCCGGAAAAACCAGCCAAGGCTCCCAAGACTCTCCACCCAGACCGATCCTGGCAGACAGGCTCGGGAAGGAGCCGCAGATGGAAAGAGACCTGGATCCTGTGTCAGCTCTGCCACAAGCATGCCACAAGATTCTGGTCCAGTCGGGTTGCATTTCTGGGCTGCAACTTCTCATCTGCAAAAAAATGAATTTGGGCAAAATGGTCTCTAAGAGCTCATCCAGCCTTGGTACTCAACAATCTTGGGTTGCTTAAGAAATGTAAGCAGGAAAAGAACACTCTGAGCAGGTGAGAAAAAAAAGGTTATCCCGAGTGAGAAAAAATAGAGGTTACTGAGGGTACTGGAACGGTCATTAACATTATACGTACTTTAAAGTAATCATGTATTACTTCTTACATTGAAACATAAAAATAAAATTACATTTCTTTCCACGCTTTTTGTTATCACATCAGTCAATATTGGCTGGACAGGTTTTCATCCTATCGGGAGAGAAGGTTCTCAATGGTCAAAAGAAGATTCATCTGGGAGTCCCTGAGGACCATCCTAAAGAGTTAGACAGGTGACAGTCAGACAAGTAATCTGAAGCAGACTTTAAGAGAGGGGCCTGAAACACACCACACCTATCAAAACACTGGTGAGAAGCGGACGTGGCTCAAGCGATTGGGCTCCCGTCTACCACATAGGAGGTCCAGGGCTCAATTCCCGGGCCTCCTGGTGAAAGGAGAGCTGGCCCACACGGAGTGCTGGCGCAGCAAGATGATGCAACAAAAAGAGACACAGAGGAGAGACAATAAGAGACAGCAGACCAGGGAGCTGAGGTGGCACAAGAGATTGAGCACCTCTCTCCCTCTCCAGAAGGTCCCTGGTGCCACCTAAAGAGAAGACAAGCAGACACAGAAGAACAGAGAGAGTAGACAGCACAAAATGAGGGGCGGGGGAAGGGAATAAATCTTAAAAAAAAAAAAACACTGTGGCAAAGAAAACATTCCCTGGCTTGGGCACCCACCAGGGCAGCAGCTGCTTGTCGCAGCCATCTCTGACAGCGCCTGGGCCCCACTGGGGGTTGCAGGCATGTGGGGGCTTATTTATGCATCCACGGTTAATGAGTCTCTTCTGCAATGTAAGAGTACTGTCAACTAGTGGCAATATTAATTTTTTTTTTTATTAAAAAATAATTCTTCAAAAAAGGAAACTACTTCTCACTGCCACTAGCCATCTGACCAGGTTTCACTCTGCTCCCTCCCCACATCACTGCCTTGGGTGGCAGAGAGTGTTTTTTTATTAGCCACATTGGGCCATTTATCATTTTCAAGAGCATGGCTCATCCTGATAGGAAACCTACAAAGGTAAATAGAAGAAGCAGGTGAAGTCAGGAGTAGCCATGGAAGCTTCTGGGTCCAGTTCTGACTCACCAACCCAGCTTGGCTCAGGGAAGGACAGATGAGGCTTCTGAGTGGGTGGCCCATCTTTCTCTTGGCATGGGGAATATCTTGAAATAAATAAATAAATAAAAATAAATTCTGGCCAGTGGTTTTTAAACTGTGTTCCATGGAACCCTGGGGAATCCTGCAAAAGTTGCAAAGGTATCTTGGGGAGGCCAAAAGGAAAAGTGGCCGGCTCCAGGCCTCCACCCCCAACCATCACAGTGTCTCTTTTATTATTTTACACATCTGGCTTTCACATAAGAGTCCAGTTAATGAGAGGGCTCCGTAGTTTAAAATTTTTTTAATTTTTAAAAATTAAATCATAAAGGGCATTTACACTTCACATGTCTTATTTCATTTCATTACTTGCAAATTGAGGCTGAGTGGTTTGTTTTTTTTTTTTCACTTTTAAATCAATTTTATTGATACATATTTTTTTTGAGAGTTGAATCAAATGTGAAAATTTATTTTATTTATTTATTTTTTTTTTTTTTTTAAAGATACTTAGATTATAGGCCAAGTGGTTTTATAATCAGGCTCCACAGTCCATTTTCTGAGAAACCACCCTGTGCTCATCCAGTCTGTGCATGAAAACTTTCAGGAAAAGGAAGTGGCCACCAAGGATAGTCTATTTTATGGCTGGGCAGTACTTATCACTTAAAAAAAAAAAAGCTCTTCCTTAAACCACAGGCCTGGGGAAGGAGAACTGCTAGAGATTATAAAAGTGACTCACAGGGGAATGGATGTGGCTCAAGCAATTGGGCGCCCGCCTCCCACATGGGAGGTCCCGGGTTTGGTTTCTGGTGCCTCGTAAAGAAAACGAGAAGATGCTACAACCAGCAAGATGCCAGCAACTCCACAACGAGCAGAAGCCGTAACCAGCAGGGAGTGGGAGTGGCTCAAACGGTTGGGCACTCACCTTCCACACGGGAGGGTCCTGGGTTCGGTTCCCAGTGCCTCCTAAAGAAGACAAGCACACAACAAGCAGACAGACAAGGGAGCCATCTCAGGAGCAGGGGCAGGGAATTAAAAAAATAAAATAAAATAAAACAGCAGACTCAAAATGATTTAAAAAAAAAAAAAGTGCCTCAGAAGGTGACATCAACTAAGTGTAACATGTGGACTTTGTTTAGATCCTGATTTGAACAAACCATTCAGAAAAAGACATTTGGAGACATGGAAAACTGAATACAGGCTGTGTATTAGATAGCATTAAGAAATTATTGTTGGGAAGCGGCTGTGGCTCAATCAGTAGGGCTCCCGTTTACCATATGGGAGGCCCCGAGTTCGGTTCCTGGGGCCTCCTGGTGAAGGCAAGCCCGCCCGCATGGCGTGGTTAGCTGACCCAGCGAGCACAAGCAGCAAGGGGGGGATAAATGAATAAATAAATAAAATCTTTTAAAAAAAAATAAAAAAAAAAAAGAAATTATTGTTGCCCCTTAAGGGATAACAAGCCAGGCTGGAGTGACCTTAGCTGCTTGGCTCCAGGGGCCAGGATGCTAATAACGGATGAACTTCTGAACATGCTGACCAAGGGCTACCCCAGAGAGCAGTGTTTGCCATCCCTAGAGGCATTCAAGAAGAAGCCAGACAGCAGCTTCCCAAGATGCTTAATAGGGATTCAGGCCCCTGGCCCCAAGGACCTCAGAGCTCAGTGATTCTGGAATATGGGGGAAATGGGAGGGTCAGACACCTACATCCCAGTGGAGCCTATCTTCCATTCCATCTACAGCCCAGCCATTCCCCAATCATGTTTTGTGGACTGAATATAAATACAAAAAAAAATTTTTTTTATAGAAAAGAATGTTTGGGGAACATGGGCTTAAATAAAATTGAAGTCATTTCCTTAAAAAAAGAAAGAAATTATTGTTAATATTGTTGGCTACAAAAACGGTATTACAGCTATGTTTTTAAAAAGGCCTCATCTCTTAGAGACACATCCTCAAGTATTTATACATGAAATGATGTGCTGTCTGGGAAGAGCTTTAAAATTATACACAAAACAAAAGTCGTCAGGAAAGCTGAGTGATGAGTACGTGGGCGTTCATTATATTATCCTTTCCCCTCTGCATATTTTTGAAAATTTTTATAATGAAAAGTTTAAAAGGAAGGGAGGGAGGGAGAAGGAGGAGGCCTTCCTTAAATTGAGCTCAATTCCATCTCCCAGAACGTTCCATCAATCAGCCCAAGTCACTCTCAGAGAATCAGGGCTCCTCATTTTCCCTGTGTCCATCAGAAAACTGCCATTGGAGCCCCTTTCCCTTCCTCCAAAATAAACTTTTCCCGAGGTCCTTTCAGAGCGGGACTCCTCACAACTCAGGGCCAGGCCCTCAGTTAAAATGCAAGGTCCAGGGCCAAAAAATGCCAGGTCAAGGATCGAAGCTTTGTAAAGTGCTAACTGCGCCCAGAGAGGCTGGGGTACTCCCAGCCTCCTCCTCCCACAGGTGGTGCTCCAGGCTGCTCCTTTGGGCACCTGTCTCTTTAACCCAGGGGGTCTATGCCCCATGGCGCCTCCTGATTCCAAGCAGGGCAAGGCCCTCTACACAAGGGCAAGCCACCCCATCAGCTGCCCCAGGGGGGGGGGGGGGGGGGTGAAACGCCTTTACATAAATCATCTCAATCCCCACCAGAGTCCCAGGAGGAGACGCTAGGAGCCCCTCTTTTACAGATGAGGAAAAGAAAGCAGCTTACTAAACACACAACTTTAAATACAAGAGCTGGTTTTTAAGCCCTGGTCGGATGGGTTCCCAAGTCTGGCATCACGGCACTCGCTATCTTTAGTCCTGTGGCCTCACTCCCTCGCTCCAAACCCACTCACGATGCGCAGGCCACCTGGTCGTCCATCTCTGTGACCCAGAGGCCCAGAAGTAACAAGCTTTCAGAGCCCCATCGTCCTGCTTGCCGCACCAGTACCCCCCAGGGATTCAGGAAAGACTTGCCGAACTAGTCCCAGACCTGCAGCCACCAAACCGCCAAGACAGGTCACCGCACATCCTCTAAGGCCCCCCGAGAGGCCGCGACCGTGGACCAAAGCCCAGGCCTGCTGACTCAGTCCTGCAGTCAAAGAGGTCCAGCCATCATCAGGAATAAGGATCACAAAACCAGCCCTCATTCTCCTCGAGCCATATCAGAGAAACTGAGGGCCAGAGAGGTTACACATCTTACCCAAAGTCATGCATCTAAAAAGTGATGGATGGATGGCCCCATGGTCATATGTAACTCTTTTAGGTGGTATTGAAATTTAGAAGAAAGAGAAATTTTAGGGCATTGGTGCTCCAACTAAGAAAGCTAAACATACTTAAAAGCCTTTAGAGTTGAAGTGATATTTGTACTGAAAACACAAAGGAAATGTGTTGCCTGCTATAATCGTGCTGGTTAACAACTTCTGGCCTCGAAAGAGTCACAGATGACTCCTGAAACTAAAATCTTTCTTTAAAGTCCAAAGGAACTGTCCTGAGACTTTCCAATATATCTTTGGGAAAAAACAAATCACAATTTTTTCAAAGAAAAGATGATGTTGGAACTAGGATTCCAGCCAGGCCAACCACCTCCAAGTCAAGGTTCTGTGAGCAACATGGATTTCTCTACTTAAAACTCAAAGCAAAAAGGAGCTAACATGGGAAAATTTGTTTTGTATATATGTTAATACAATAAAAATTTAAAAATTAAAAATAAATTTAAAAAAATAAAAACCCTCAAAGTAAGTTTAGCTTGAGATGAACATCAAGGTCAAGAGTCAACTTACAATTATCTACCAAGGGTTTAGAAGGCTGACTCACCAACATAGGACATTCCAAATATTTGTTTAGTTTTAAATGCTGCTACAGCACCTTCGTGTAACTCTATCTCAAAAATATCAATATACCAAATATAAGAAATGGGTTCTATTTAGCAGTAATATATATTTTTGTTGTTCACATAATTTATTCATCTACTTTAAAAAAAATTTTTTTTAATTTTTAAAGAAGCTTTAGATTATGTAAATGTTACCCCTCCCCCTCCCACACTTTCTCACATTAACATCATCTTTCATAAGTGTGGTACATTTGTTACAATTGATGAACACATATTGAAGCACTGATGATGCTCTTTCATAGTTTGTAACAAATGTTTGATAACAATGCAAGGGGCTGGTGGTGGGGAGATGTATTCCGGAGCCTTGTATGATGATATGCATGTTTGTTTTGTAAATTCACAAATTTTACTATACATTTATTGTTTATGTATGTTCATATATGAATATACTTCAATAAAATTTTATTGAAAAAAAAAATCAAGACATATACAATTAGAGATATATACAAACTGCTCGAGCAAAAAGGTGAAAAAAAAGTTCCAATTTCCTCCAGCTCAATCCCATTTAAAATTCTTCTCTGCTGAACACACTCAGCATCTCTGCCTCACAGACTGATTCACATGCAGTTCAGCCCCCTCGTTCTACGTCTGCTCTTTCTGTGGCTCACACCTACCCAGGATTAAAGGAAATCACTGAAGAGGGCCCTCGCACTGCCTGCAGAACAGTTAGAAGGGAGTGGGACAAAAAATGGAGACAAAACGTTTCTCTTACTCTGCTTCCTAGTTCAGGAAATAGAAAGCCAGAGTATCAAAAATCACTCAACACCAACATTAAATCAGATCACAGTAATCATGGGGCAGAGCTGGAAGGGACCTCGGAAATCTGGCCCAACCCAGACACCACGCTTCCTTGGACCAAATGCCACCTTGGAAGCGCTGAGAACCCCACAGGCCCCAGCCTTTGCTAAACCTCTCCTAATTTTACTACTGAATCGAAAAACCCAAGCCCCAGGGAGTTAAGAGGCTTGTCCAAGGTCAAGAAGTTGCACAGTGGGGAGCCGGGCCCCATCCAGGGCTCTTTCAAGCTGACACTCAAATTCTAAGTATAAAAAGGGAGAGTCTCTCCAATCCCACAACAGGCAATGTGGGTGCTCCCCTGGCTCCTGGCACCAGGCCCCACACTGCTGCCAGGAACCTGATGGGTGACCTTGGAGACCTCACACATCAATGTCACGCCACCTGCTTCCATCACAGACACTGTGGGTGGGGACATCGGTGTGTGTATCTGGGACTCACTCAAGCCTTCCTCCTCTCCCACAGCCTTCTACCACCGTTCAGTCACCAGCTCGAATCTCCATGTATTCTGAAGAGGATATGGATTTACATAGGGATATACGATTTTTTCTTTTCCTTTTTTTTTTTTAACTGTATATGTTTTGTTTTGTTTTTTAAAGATACTTAGATTACATAAATTTTACACAAAAAATATAGGGATTCCCGTACACCCCACTCCTCACACCTCCCACACCCTCCCACATAAACAACATCCTTCATTAGTGTGGCACATTCATTGCAATTGATAGACACATCCTGGGGCTTTGCCACTGAGCATGGACCATAGTTCACATTGTAGACCACACTCTCTCCCACACAGTTCTGCATGTTATGTGATGATATAAAGTGGCCTATATCTGTCGTTGCAACGTCACTCAGGGGGATTCTTTCTACATACGGCTATTCATCCATTCAACAAACATTTTCTCGGCATTAGGAACACAGGAGCAAATTCGGGAGACCCAAAAAACCCATAGAGCTTACATTCTACTCTTGATGACCTACAGCTACAGTTTAAGCGCAACTCTTGACATCTGCGCATCCTGGTCAACAAGGAGCACTCACGCCTGCCACTCCCTCTGATCTTCACAAGAACCCTCTGGAATACCAGGAGAATCCAAGTGTTCTGATGCTAAGGCCAGGCTCTTTCCAGTTTTGTGCTGCCACTTCTATATGGTATTGCTCACCACAGTAACAAAATGCCCCTCCTTTTTTACTTACCACTGATTGTCAAAGGGCCTCATGAAGGAGCTATTAAACTAATAATTTCATAGAGTAGGAGACAAGCTCAGAAAGCTTAACTGCCTTGCTCGAGGTCTCAACCACCCCCCTCCTCCAGGAACGACCTCCCTTGCTAACTGTATCATCGGCACAAAGATGGGACCACGTGTCACAGTCATTCAGCTGCTGAACAACCATCCTGCTTTTCTTCCTTTGGAGAACTGCTTCTGCCCCACTCTAAAAAGAAACCACGTGGTACCTGAATGGGCTTACAATCACTGCACCATCACACTGCAGGAACGGGTGGTTCCAGTTAATCAAGGTTAATCTTAGCTCTCCAGGCCACAGGCCCCCATAGACACATGACCCAAGGCCAGTCAGAATCCTCCCATGAGATTTCCCCGCCTGGTGGATGGGATTGAGCTCTCTTTCCCGTAGGTCAGGGGCTGTGGAGACTAAAGCAAAGAGGGACCTGAGACCACATCCCAGGCCCTTGAGAAAAGTCCACAGCATTCAGGGGTCATTCAGCCTGAAGGTCAGATCCCCCCATCCATCCCAAAGTTTTGGAATTTTATAAGATACATCAATTAAATTTCTCTTTGAGCTAAGTTTTGTCACTTGCAATAACTACCTGAACTAACATACAGAGGGCTAAATAAAATCCACCATCACTGGGAAGTGGATGTGGCTCAGGCAACTGGACTCCCGCCTACCACAAGGGAGGTTGCTGTTTTGGATCCCGGTGCCTCCTAAAGAAGACTGTGAGCTAGCGCGACAGGCAGGGGCGGCAAGCTGACACAAAAGACACAAGAAGAAAAAACATAATGACAGACACAACAAAGCAGGGAACAGAGATTCCCGGTGCCTCTTAAGAAGACAGCAAGCTGACACGACAGGCAGATGCGGTGAGCTGACGCAACAAGATGACACAACAAGAGATGTGGGGAGGAAAAACATAATGAGAGACAAAAAAGCAGGGAATGGAGGTGGCTCAAGCATTTAGACACCTCCCTCCCGCATCAGAGGTCCTGGGTTCAGCTCCCAGTGCCTCCGAAAGAAACAAGGAAGACGAACAGACACAGCAAGTGAAAAACAAGGAGGTGGGAAGAAGTAAATAAATAAAATAAATCTTTAAAAACAAAAAAATCTACCATCATTAAGAAACCATTACTTTCAGCTACTACTTTCAAGTCCCTTCACCAATTCCTCTCAAATAACAGTTAAGGGAAACAGATGTGGCTCAAGCAGATGGTAGCCCGCCTACCACAGGGGAGGTCCCAGGTTCAGTTCCCCAGGCCTCCTAAAGAAGATGAGCAAGACAGCGAGCTGACACAGCGAGCTGATGCAGCAAGATGATGCAATGAAGAGACACACTGAGGAAACACATTGAGAGACACAACAAGCAGGGACCTGAGGTGGCTCAAGTGACTAGGTGCCTCCCTCCCACATGGGAGGTCCTGGGTTCAATTACTGGTGCCTCCTAAAAAAAAAGAAGACGAGCACACAGAAAGCAGACAGCAAGAGCAAATGACTAGAGGGGCAGGGAGGAATAAATAAATAATAAATCTTTAAAAAATAAAAAATAAAAAAAGACCTTAATAATTTAAAAAAATAAATCACAGTTGAAACAACCAAAAGAAAAACTACAATGGTTGGAGCTTTTACTTATGTGCTTTCCCTTGCTGACCTTCCAGGGTGGGCTGGATGAAGAAAAGGTGACTGGTACCCAATGAGAATAGGGGGAGGACAAAAGGCCTGTTGAATAATACATAAGCCATACCTGACAGTCAGCGCCACCCCACCCGACCCCACTCATCCCGCTGAAGGAAACCTGGCAGGGTTATTTTCTTTAAAAAGTCATAATCAGGGAAGCAGATGTGGCTCAAGCAATTGGGCTCCTGCCTACCACATGGGAGGTCCGTGGTTCAGTTCCCATTGGCTCCTAAAGAAAACATTGAACTGGTGCGATGTGTAGGCGCAGCAAGCTGACACAAGATGATGATGCAACAAAAGACACAAGAAGAAAAACATAATTAGAGACACAACAAAGGAGGGAACGGAGGTGGCTTAAGCAATTAGGTGCCTCCCTCCTACATCAGAGGTCCTGGGTTCAGTTCCTGGTGCCTCCTAAAGAAACAACAAAAAAAAGACGAACAGACACAGCAAGTGCAAAACAATGAGGGGGTGGGGAGAAATAAATAAATCTTAAAAAAAAAAAGTCATAATCTAGTTTTAACTTCTAACAGGTATATAATATTTAATTCCAAGTAACATCCAAACCCTTCACTCAGCCTAGCCTTCACAGTCCTCCAGCTTACCTTTGCAACCCCATCTCCCTTCCACCCAGAGCCAATGCAGTTCCCCAACTCTAATTACTGCAACTGAAAGCATGCTGTTCCTCTCCATCACTAGGCCTCTGCTCTTGCTGTGCCTACTGCCTAAAATGCCCTCTGCACATTCAGACTGCCCCTTCAACATGCAGCTCAAGCCCCAATCCCTCCACATATATAGCCTTCCTTGGCTTCTCCAGCAGGAGACACTGCTGTCTCCATTCTCTTTGGTGAAGCCAAGCCAGCCAGCTGGGAAACTCAGGCAGGGGCTGGAATACATCTTACATACCTCTGTCTCCTCCCAGCCCCACCGGGGGCCAAGCACAGGACCAGGCACTTCCGTTCTCTCCCCATCACATGCTGCCCTCCCCACGACTCTGGGCAGGCAGCCTACCAGCCTTAGACCCATCGTACAGATGAAGACAGTGAGGTTCCCAGCCAGGAGGAGCTCCCCACTCCAGGGGCAGATGGGAGAGGATCTCCACATGAGAAAACCCAGATGCAAGTAACAGAATCAAAGAGCACAAAGCACTGTGTGGGTTCCAGTGACCAAACAAGATTCTGGTACAACTGTCCAAAAAACACTAGAGACTTGCGCTAACAATAGTTCTCTCCTCTCCCTACCACCAGCAGGGGCAAAGGCAATTACTTCTTCCCAGATCCATGTACTGGGGACCAGGAAAGGCTACATAATTCCTCAGAGCTCCCCAATGTCAGGAAATGACCTGAAATTGTAGTGGGACAGTCTACTCGGGTAACAGAAGAAAACGCCGTAGACACTGATCTTAGCTCCAGATTTAAGCCTCAATTCTGGCACCTTTATACTCTTGCACATCTGGAGGGTCCTCACACCTTACAGAGGGGGTCCCGGAACCCAGTAATGGGAAATATGGGTGATGAAACAGCTCTCATCTCACCAAGGCTGCTGGAAGAATTGAGATGTGAAAGTGTATGGTAAGATACAAAATGCTGCATTGCAATATACCTGGAATAATCCTGGGGTAGGAGCCTCCCTCCCCAAAAAAACTCTCCAGATTTCTCACTCATCTTATCTCCAGATCTGAGCATTCCGGGGTCTATCAGTATCTGGGCAATTCAATGAGCACGTGTATTTGGTATGCTCACCTGCCTGGCACCACCTAGGCCACGTGCCCACCTCAGCTTTCTTCCGGTTCCAAGCCCCATGTGGCAGCCAGCCAGCCATCCTTGGCTTGCAGCACCGCAGACTCCCACAGAGCACAAGTGCAAGGCAGGGGGCTGCACATTTTGGGACCGGGGCCCCACAGGGGCGTGGGATCTGCCAAGGGAGACCCTAAGGATCTAGAAAGATGGCAAGACAGGGGCCTCCCCTTGACCCTATGGATCCTAGGGAAGCAAGCTGGTTCCTCTCTCAGGACCCCACAAGGGCCCAGACTTACACAAAGAGATGCAGACCCACATGCAGAGTGGAAATTGCTAGAGAAGAAGAAGAAAGGAGGTAGGACTTGAATTTGGTTCCTTTGGGACAAGGCAGGAGCCTCCATCCCTTCAACCAGAGCTACTGTTTTATGTACTGAGCTTTTCATCATAAGAAGGGGTCCTTGGCTAAAAGCAAAAAAAAAAAAAGTTGGAAAACCTCTGCACATTAATTCAGCCTTTACAAAGACCTAACACTGTATGATTTATTTTCACACCACATCATCTCTCTCCCGCAGAACCTGTAGGTGGCAGCTTGCCATGCCAAATGCTATCTAATCTTTTTCTAATGTGTTAACTAAAATGAACTTAACTCACCTTAAAAACTATATTTCTGAGGATTTCATGACCCTCTGCAAAGCCATAGAACTCTTGCACTGTGGTAAAACTTGGGTCTGACATCACTGCCCTAAAGGAAAAAATCCAAACCCTAATCCATCCCTTCCTTAGAGGTTAGGACTAGCTCCTAGATCTTCAGATCGTGAGCCCTCCCACTCTTCTCCACCAGGCATCGAAAGGGTGGGACGTAATGAAAGGCAATTCAGGGAAGCGGCTGTGGCTCAATCAGTGGGGCTCCCGTTTACCATATGGGAGGCCCCGGGTTCGGTTCCCGGGGCCTCCTGGTGAGGGCGGGCCCGCCTGCACAGCATGGTTGGCTGACCCAGCGAGCGCAGGCGGCAGGGGGGGGATGGATGAATAAATGAATAAAATCTTTAAAAAAAAAAAAAAAAAAAAAGAAAGGCAATTCATCCATCTGTTCCAGATTTTACTAGTGCTGATGCATACACATCCTGACACGACCTCCAGTTTGCACTCTAACTTCTGCGCTTCTTCTGAACAGCTTCTGGAAAAAGCTCTTTGATAAACTTCCTCCTTCAAAGATAGATGGAGAAAAAAAAAATAGATGGAAGAGATGTGGCTCAAACAGTTGAGCGCACGCCTCCCACATGGGAGGTCCTGGGTACGGTTCCCGGTGCCTCCTAAAGAAAAAACAGACAGACAACAAGCAAAAAAAGTATAGATAGATAGATAATTGATAGATAGAGACATAGATAGATAGATACGTAGGTAGGTAGGTAGGTAGATATTACCCATGAGGTCTTCCTCTCTTCTCCCCATGGCCACATAAGACAGCCCCTTCTAAGCATCTTCTGAAGCACTATTCAGGGAGTTGTCCCAGCCACCCAGACACGACCACAAGTGGACGGGCAGGTTTGATGGACAGAGATGGAAGAGAGTGAGAAGCCCAAGGTGGCGGCTGAAGGGCCACCACTGAAATGACCTGTTGTGTGGCCAGCAGGTTAGTCTTTCTATATATCAGTTTACTTGAACTATAAAAAGTGAGGTTAAGGCAGCCAGTATACACCAGCGCTGTTACGAAAACCAGCTTATTAAATCATTCCCATTTTAATAAGCGAGCCTTTTAACAGCCAAATAAGCGGGTGTCATCAGCCTTTTGCCTACAGTTGCTAAGGGCAGGTTTCTCTGACCTCTCGGTTGACTCTTCAAAAAAGGACAAGACCTAAAAAAGGTGGCACTCGCTGTTCCCTGACTCTGAACATGTGAAATAAAACAACAGGTCATAATTCAAAACTCCTGGGCCCTTTCTGAACACTTCAACCACTGCAAGGAGGAACAATGCATAGCTCTCAGGGTGGTAACAACAATTAAAGTGACAAACAAAGCAGTCACATGGTAGGTGCCCAATAAATGCAGCTCCTTTCATCCTCGATGCTACGCCTTCTTTCTCCAGCTTCCTTATCCACGAGGCTGGTTTACCCACTCCCCAACTAGGCCAGACCAAGCCTACCACTTGTCACACACTCCCAGCAGCCCCCACCACCACCACACACACCCACACACACTCACAAATCCAAGCACACTCACAAATCCATCACCTCCAAGACCAAAGACAGGGGTTCCAATAGGCACCACCCGAGGGAACCAGCCCACCCACCTTTCCTCCTCAGGCAGCTTCGGCCCCAGCAGGGAAGGAACTGAGGCCCAGCAGGCACGACTAGGATTTTCCCATGGTGCAATGCAACTTCCCCAACTTTTCCAGGCCCACAGTTCCCAAAGAAACATTGTACTGTGCAGAACCAACCACAAGTCTGGTGGAGCAAAGAGCCTGAGCTCTAGGCAGAGGGAAGGGAGCTGAGACAGCCAGAAAATGAAAAAGCACAAGTGATCCGGAGTCCGGGGTGTGAGGGCCCAAATTTTAGGAGCACCCGTCCTGACCCAGGTTCCATTCTTCTAGGCTGTCCCATTGATTAAAGGCCAGCACAGGCTCCCGAAAGACTAGTGGACGGCGAAGAGCCCTAGAAAAGCGACTGACAGACATCCCGGGTAGGCTGAACCTGGTGACCTCCTGGGGACTCCGCTTCTGTGGCACCTGGAAGGGTCAAGGCCTGTTATGCGGGGCATTGTTCACAGCGAACGGCATTGCTCGGAGAGGAGGTGTGAGTCGGGGATCCACGGATCGCCCCCTCCCCAGGAGAGCTAAAGGAGGGAAGGTTCTACCCGCGGCCGGCGCCTGGTAATGAGCGGCCCCCGAGAGTTCCCACTTGCAAAGCCGCAGAGAGAAGTCGCGGCAGGCAAGTGCGAGAAGCCGGGAGGCGGGGATGTGACACTCACCGGCGGCCTCGGCGGGCTGCGGCGGCCCGACAACGCCGTTCAGGTAGAGAATGGGCAGCAGGTGAGGCTGCGTCTTCTCCAGCGCCGCCCGCAGGTCCTGGAAGTGGTCCCGCTCCTTGGCCAGGAGCAGCTTGAGCAGCAGCTCCGCCTTGGCGCCTCCCGCCTCCTCGTCCAGCTGACGCCGCTCGCCGGGGCTCAGCGCTCCCGCGGCCTCCAGCAGCCCGAGCACGGCTTCCACCTCCGTCATGGCCTGGGCCAGGCTCTGCTGACACTGGGCGAGCAGCTCCCGGCGCTGGGGCTCCATGGTGGCGGCCGCCCGCCCCGCCGGACAGGCTCCCGGGCTCCCCGAGGCCGGCGGG
>JAKSZT010054160.1:2259705-2289494 GCA_026826555.1 Tolypeutes matacus
CGGCGGCGGCGAGGGGCCCCGCGGCGCTCCGGGCAGGCGAGCGCCTCGGCGGCGGCCCTAGCGTGCCGGGAGCCGCGAGGCCACGGGGGCCATGGGCTGGGGCCTGGGCGCGCTGGGGGCCCGGGGAGGCGAGCGGCGCTCAGCAGCGGCCGCCTCCCGGGCTCAGGAGCGCAGCCATGTTGGCTGCAGCGGCGGCGGGACTGGAAGAGGAGGAGGAGGAGGAGACGGAGGAGGGGAAGGAGGAGGAGGAGGTGGGGACGGCGGCCGGGGCGCGCCCCGAGGCCTGGCTCCAGCCGGGCATGCTCCCCCTCCCCCTCCGCGCGCCGCCGCCGCTCCCTCCGGCTCCGCCAGCACACTCGCTGGGAAACCTGGCCCCGGCGCCGCCGCCACTCCCCAAAAAAGATCCCAACTCCCAGGGAAAAGTAGCCCGGGCAGAGTGCTCTAGGCCCCCGACGGCCCAGGCCCGTGCGCCCCGGCCGCCTCCCCGGGGTCCCGCGGCCCCCTCCGTCACGGCCCGCACTCCGCCGCCGCCAGCCCGCCCCTCCGCTCCCTCCCCTACCCCAGCCGTCCCGCCGAGCGCCTGCGACCGGCCCCGAGAGGAGGCGGCGAGGGAGGGGACGGGCGAAGGGGAGGGGTCCACCCGGGAGGCGGGGATGCAGCTCTCGCTCCCTCTCCCGGTACCCCGAGGCCCAGGCACTGCCCGGGGTGAGGGATACGGAGTTAGGGACCCCGCGGACGGCAACCCGCACCCCAGCCCCCTCCTCCGGGCACACAGCGAGTCCTCAGTCTAATGGAGACCCCCACACACATACCTCAAACAAAAGCCTGCCCTCAATCCAGGGTCTCCTCATAACCCAAGAACTCCAAAGTGGAGCTTGGAGATAACTGGGGGAGGGGGATCACTGAACTTGGACATCTCCGGATTAAGACTACTCTCAAATCTGTGAGGCTTCCTCGCTTCGAGGATCTCCAATTAAATCCCCTAAACTGAGACTCAGCTAGGATCTTTGCCCAAACCACCATTTCAGACGTTGGTGCCCCGAGTCTAAAGGGGTTTGGGTGTTGGGAGGAGGAAGGGTGTGTTGCTGATGAAGTTTCCAGTGCAGTTGGTCATCTTTTTGGCAAGACAGGTGCTTTTTCTCTGGATGTCACCCTGGGTGTCTAGCTGGTCTCAAGAGGAGGCAAACCAATGGGCTACTGAAACCTCGCTTCCCAGATGACCTCAAAGAGGGTCTTCCATCAGGCAACAAGCCCAAGAGCATTTTTTGCCCTCCACAACAGCCACTTGCGGACACATCCACCCCTGACTTACCTCTCTGGCTAGAGGACTAGCTCCTTCAAAGCTAGGATCCCAGCTAGGTGCTTGTGGGTTGCTCCAGTTGCATTCCAACTCCACGTCCAAATGTCTGTTGGGATGAGTGAACCTCCTTTACAAATCCTGGGGTTTTTCTCTTGACACTGTCACTTCCACCCTCATCATTGCCCCCTCTCCCCCAAAAAACACAGTTTTCTTAAATACTCTGTTGAGCAGAGGAACCTCTTTTATTTAATGGAAACAATCCCTTTTATGGTGGTTAGTACAACAGTACCTGAATTTGCTCTTCAGTGTGGGGCAAATCAATTGTTCTTGCAAACTCAGTTTTCTCCTCTGGAAAATGGGGCCAGAAGACTGTATACCAGGTGTTCTTAGCCTGGGCTTCATGAATAAGCTCGAGGATGTCAGTGAAATTAGCTGAAATGTTTTTGTGGGCATTTATGTATTTTTCTGGGATAGGGGTCCATAGCTTTCATCCAATTCCTTAAGGCCTTTGTGACCCAAAATGAATTCCAAAATGGCAGGACAAAATTATTTAAAGATACCTCCTTGCTCACGTAGTCTCGGCTTTGGTAGCTGAGCAGATTCGAAGGCAGGGAAAGACTGGCTACTGCCGAGTCCCAGCATTTTAGAGAGGCCCCCTGCTCTTCCCTTGAGCCTTCTGGCCACCACCTCTCTTACAGCCATTGCAGAGCCTACTTCATCCTCAAAGGCATTCATCCAACCTTTCAGGACACACCTAGAACCTCTGTTCTTAGCTGAATTAAGTAGAAACCTACAGGGTGGGAGAAAAGTGGATGTGGGAGGAAAGGAGGAGAAGTTGGAGACTAATGTGCTTTATGATTAGAACCAACTGTGAGTAAGTCCCAGATGCAAAGGGTGCCTAAGACAGGAAGGGGCAGGAGGGAGGCACAGTGGCCCAGGAACCCCTAAAAGGATGGTGGGGAGCATAGGTGGTTCCTCCCTGGAAGCCATCTTGGAAGCAGTGAAGAAATCCATTTGCTAAGTGCTTTCTCCCAGGGGTTGTGCAGTGATGGGCACGACTTTCAGCAAACCCTTTATAGGAAACATCTGGGGGTTTTATGCAAAAAAGAAATTCCAGGGAAAATAGTTAGCTTTCTGAACATATTCATTTCAGGATTTCTTTAGCCAGTAACCTTGGTATGGTTTCTAGGTCCCTGCATGAATGGTTGTGGACTCCAGCTAAAAGATTTTCCTTTAGCTTATATTTAAATGGCAAGGGCAGGGGTTCCTTCCTTCTTGTTCTCTACTGTAGCTCCTTGGTACTGTGCCTGGCATGCAGTAGGTATACAACAGATATTTTTTAAATCAATAAATGAACATATAAATGAATGAACTAAAGAGTTTTAAATTGAGGCCCTGTTTCAAAAATAACATTTTCTTAAAAAGATGGAAAAGGAGAGCGTCTCAAAAAGGAGAAGCATAAGAAACAAAGTGCGGGGGTGGATGTGGCTCAAATGGTTGGGCGTCCATCTGCCATATGGAGGGACCTGGGTTCGATACCCGGGACCTCCTGGTAAAATTTAAAAAAATAAAAAAATAAAAAGAAAAAATAAAAAATAAAAAAAAGAAAGTGGGAGAGGTTGGGACATTCCCTCCGATGGCCCAGGGAACGTGTGGTAGGAAGAGCACAGAACATGCAGTGCCTGATCCAGCAATCCACACAGGTGCCCGGAACTCTGCCTACAACAGAGCAGCCCCCGCTGGGATGCTAAGGGACAGGAGCCCTTCTCTTTCTTGCCTTGCCCTGCGTACAAGCTTGGCCTACCAAACCCTGCTAAAGACACCCCTGCTCCAGGAATCCAGGAATCTATGCCCAAGCTAAAAGCACGCAGGCAGACCCTCCTGCTGGTCCAGCTCCCTCCAGTTCTCTACAAGTGCAGCCCTGCCTGGGAACATTAGCCTTTTGATGCACATTTCAACTTAGATATTACCTATTTTAGAAAGCCCTACATGCCTTACCACCCTCCTCACAAAAGTGTTTGATGTTTCTGCTACTTGCTCTCATTGCAACTTTGTACTTCCTCCTTATTAAGATTTATCCAAAGTGTGTTAATAGAATTGCCAGTTTCCTTCCCTGTATCCCTATAGTAAGAATGGCTCCCCAAAGGTATCTGTGCTCTAGTCCCTGGAACCTGTGAATATGTGACATTTCATGACTAAAGGAACTTTGTAATGAAGGACAATGGACCTTAAAACAAGGGGAGCCTGAGTGATCCAGGTGGCCCAATCTAAACACATGAGCCCTTAGAAGCAGAGAATTTTCTCAGGCTGAAGGCAGTAGGAAGGAAAGTCGAAGAGATTCCACACATGAGAAGGATTTCCCATGCCATTGATGGCACTGGGATGTGGGGGAGCCCAGGTGTGGGGATCAGAGAGCGGCTCTAGGAACTAAGGCTGGTCCCCTGCTGACAGCCAGCATGGAAATGGGGATGTCAGTCTCCCACAGCCACTGGCAACTGGATTCTGCAAACAACTTGAATGAGCTTGGAAGCAGATTTTCCCCAGAGCCTCCTGCTAATATCCCAGGGGCTGACACCTTGGGTTTGGCCTTGTGAAACCCAGAACAGAGCAATCAGCTGAGCAACCCCGAATCTCTGACCTAAAGAACTGTGACACGCTAAGTGAATATTGTATTAAGCCTCTAAGTTGGTGATAATTTGTTATGGTAGCAGTAGAAAACTAACAATTCCCATGACTATGAGCTCTGTGGGGACAGGAATGGCATCCAACTGGTTCATTTTGGTATCCTTGTAGCTAATCTAGTGCCTGGCACTTGGTAAGCATATATATATATAATATGAATGAATGGAAACCTATCTTCCACCCAGGCCTTGCTTTTTGGGTAATTACTTGTGGCATTTTTGAAAAACAAAATTCAGTGATTGGAGGGGAATTTTTCAAACAAAGACACTTAGAAACCAGGGCCTCTCTGCAGGCTGTGAGCTAAGGCCCCAGGGGCCTCTGACCCTGGATTTTATGTTCTAATAGGTAAACTACAGCTGCTCCTGGAGAAAGGGATCCTGGTGCCCTGCGCCATGTGTCCAGCTCTCTTGGAAGTAAACAAGAGCGTATGTGAGTGTGTACATATGTGCATGTGTGTGCATATGTGTATATGCATGCATGTACATGTGTGTGCATGTGTATATGTGAGTATGTGTTTGCGTGTGCACACGACAAGACTGTGCAGGCATTGTGGATATGAGTGGGACCATTTCAGGATGACTGTGGGTGTCTGTGAATGCAAGCAGTGCCAATATGAGAGCATGAACACATGGATGTGTGAGCAGAGGAGGGACCCTTTCTAAGACGGTTTCCCCAACCCACTTAGAAAATTGCAGGTGTCCCAACATCCCAGTTGTGACATGTATTTTGTTTGGTTGTTTGTTTTGTTTTTTTCTTTCTTTCTTTCTTTCTTTTCTTTTTTTTTTTTTTTTCCTCTTTGTTCTTTGGGGTTTTTTTTTCTTTTTTTTGTTTTTTTTTCTTTTCTTTTTTCTTTTTTTCTTTTTTTTTATTTTTTTTTATTTTTTAACTTTTTTCTGTTTTTTAAATCTTCTTTTGACTTTTTAAAAATTTTCCCCCCAGTTGTGACATTTAAAAAGATTTCCTTGCAGAGTCCCTTAAAATAACAACCCCCCCCCCGCAGGATGCTGAAAATAGAATTCTTGTTATAAAAATGCCATAATTCACACAACTTCTAAGGAATACCATAACTATGAAATGAACTATACCTGTTTAGAAAACAATTAGTGGGGAAGCGAATGTGGCTTAAGTGATTGGGCTCCCATCTACCATATGGGAGGTCCAGGGTTTGATTCCCGAGGCCTCCTGGTGAAAAGCAAGCTGGCCCACATGGCGAGCTGGCCCATGCAGGAGTGCTGGCCTGCGCAGAGAGCTGGTGCAGCAAGATGACATGATGAAAAGAGACACAGAAGAGAGACAATGAGAGTCACAGCCTATCAGGGAGCTGAGGTAGCGCAAGAGATTGAGCAGGCTCTTTCCACTGCAGAGGGTCCCGATTGGTTCCCGGTGCCACCTAAAGAGAAGACAAGCAGACACAGAAGAATGCACAGAGAGTAGACAGTGATCACACACACACAAAAAATAATAAAAATAACAATAAAAAACGGGAGGGGGAATGAATAAATAAATAAATCTTTAAAAAAAGAAAATAAAGAGAAAATAAATTTGGCTCTTTGTAGCTTCTCAAATCATGAAGACATTTTTCTTCCAGATACTTTTGTTCTTAGTTCTGGAATGGCCTAGAGGCAAATGCCCTAAGATATTAAACAGGGAATCTGGGAGAGGCCTGTATCTAGTAATGAATCTTGCCCAAGAGGCCAGGGACAGGGCAAAATTTTGAGATCAGAGAATCAAAGCATTTAAGAAACCTTAGAAAAGATTAATTAATGATGAACAACTCATTAAGTAACAGCTATTTATTGAGTACTTACTGTATGCCAGTCACTGGCCCAGTCCTTAAGGCTACCTACCTCACTTTGCAAATGAAGAGCTGGGAAGCTGCTTGCCCAGAGCCATGCAGCCAGTTACTGGCAGAACTGGGGCAGAATTTAAGTTTATTGCCTAAATTCATTGCTCTTCCAACCCAAGCTCATGCCTTCCTTTGGAGTCCTCACCTTCAGTTTTTATTCCCTCTTGGTAGCCACACAACCTTCTGCAGCAACTCCTCAAGGCCTGTCCCCTGGCCCCTCACCCTCTATCCCTCCTCCTTCCTGTTAAAACACTCCTAAGGTGTGTCTCTTCTACAGAAGCCAGAGTGAAGTCACACTTGGAAAGGAGCTGATACTACAAGGTAACATCTTCCGGGTTACCCCTCCCAAAAGATTGGCAGTTTTAACATCCAAGAAGCTGAATCTAAAGAATGAAGGTCCCTGTATGCCTTGAAGTGGTTACATAAGTGAGTGTTCTTCTCAGAAACTGTACATGGAAGTGTTAAGTGTTTAGAAAATAGATCAGGTAGGTAGATGATAATAGATAATTAGATATAAAATGATATAATAAATGTGACAAAATGCTGATGGTTGATAAATCTGGGTGTCTGGATGAGGGTACATTGGAGCTCTCTGTACTGTTTCTGTATTATTTTTGCAACTTTCCTGTAAGTTTGAAAATATTTTAATATTAAAAAAAAAAGAATGAAGGTCCCAAGGTCTGAGCAGCCTTCTCAGTGAAGCCTGGTAGGTCAAGCCAATCAGCTCCCAGCCAGCCTCATCTCCCATCCATGCTTCAAGAATTGCAGGATTCACCTCTCAGAAAATGATGCCACTTCCTCAGGAACATTCACTAATGAACAGATATCTGCACACCAATGTTCACAGCGGCATTAGTCACAACTGCCAAAAGATGGAAACAACCCAGGTGTCCATCAACTGATGAATGGATAAACTGTGGTGTATTCATACAATGGAATATTATGTAGCAGTAAGAAGAAATGACGTCGTGAAGCATATGACAACATGGATGAACCTGGAGGACATTATGTTGAGTAAAGCAAGCAGACACAAAAGGACAAATACTGTATGACTGCACTATTATGAACTAAATATACTGTGTAAACTCATGGAGTTAATAACTAGAATTTGGGTCACCAGAAAGTAGAATGAGGTTAGAGAATGGAAAGCTGAAGTTAATCTATGCAGAATTGGTAAAAAGTTTGTTTGTTAATCTTTGGAAATGAATAGAAAAGGTGAAAGCACATCATAGTGTTTGTAACTAGCAGTGCTAATACATGGGTAGGACAGAAGGAAAGCTAAAAAATGTAACATGGGACTGTATAGCATAGTGAAACCTCATGTGCAATATGAATATGGGTAATATTGAATATATAAGACTGTTTTTCTTTGAAACTGAACAAATGTATATTAATGTTACAAGATGTTAATATCAGGCAAAAGAAACCCCACAAAACCATTATGCTAAGTGAAAGAAACCAGACACAAAGTACTACATACTGTATGATTCCATTTATATAAAATGTGAATATAAATCAATTTATAAAGATGGAATTAGATTAGTGGTTATGTAGGGCTGGGGAAGGATAGGGGGATTAAGAGGTGACTGCTAAGTGGGGTGAGTTTTTCTTTTTGGAGTAATGAAATTGTTCTAAAATTTTTTTGTGGTGATAAATGCACAACACTGTGATTATACTAAAAGTCATTGTGCACTTTGGATAGATTGTATGATATATATTTATATCTCAATAAAACTGCTTTAAAAAAACTGAAAAAAAATAGTTCATGACTATAATAATTTGCAATCAATTAATGTAACACTCTCAAACACTAATAGTTTAAAATAGTAAAGTCATCTGGTCATATAAATATTTTTAGGAACTTTTTTTTTTTTTTTTTTAAGATTTTATTTATTTATTCATTTACCCCCCCCCCCCTTGCTGCTTGTGCTCGCTGGGTCAGCTAACCACGCCGTGCGGGCGGGCTTGCCTTCACCAGGAGGCCCCAGGAACCGAACCCGGGGCCTCCCATATGGTAAACGGGAGCCCTACTGATTGAGCCACAGCCGCTTCCCTAGGAACTATTTCTGATAAAATTCAACAACAGTGCATGATTAAAAATTCTTAGAAAGTTAAAATTAGAAATAAATTTCTTAATTTGTTTTAAGATGTTTCACATAAAAATACAGAAACTTCATACTCAATGGTGAAACAAATTCTTTTTAAAGCATAACAAGATGAAATTGCAAACTTTCCTTTTTTTTTGGTCAATCATTGTACTGCAAATTTTAAGCAGCATGGTTGGGTAATATATGCATACTTACAAGGATAAATAGATAAACATTCACAGCAAAACAAAAGCAAAAAAAAATCATTTTTTCATAATGTATGTCATACACACACAAAAAAGAACATTCACCTATAGAACAAAGTACAGCTCCTGAGCTAGACATCCAAGACTTGGTGTCTTCCAACTTCATCGCCTATAATTCCTCCAGGTACTCCAGGGGCTGAGGCTTCCTGTCCTCCACCAACACAATGTGCCCCTCTTCCCCTTAGAGCCCATGCCTTCTTCATGTCCATCCCATACCCCTTCATCCTTTAGGGCCAGAACACTCTTCTGCTGACCCTAATTTTTCTTCCCCAGAGCTCCAGATGTGCTCTTGCTTTGAATCTTTGGCCATCAACTATTGATTTGTTCATGATTTTTCCCTGGGTTGTAGTTTGCCCTCCAAATGCACTGGGGACAAAGAGCTTGCACCGTTTTGTTTTGTCTTTCATATCCCTCACAGTGCCTACAATAGTAGATGCTTCATAAATACTTGTAGATGGAAAAAAAAAAAAAAAAAAAAAGGCTCAGGAGAGCGGGGCAGAGAGGGGCTAGCACCTCTGCATCCTTTTAGGTCTCAGTTTAAATGTCACCTCTTCAGAACCCCACCTAGTTCCGTCTTCCCCCAAATTATCAAAATGTGGTTCTATTCTCTTCGAGCAGTCATTTTCCTTCCTGGTACTCACCTCATTTTATGCTATTTTTTATGTGACTCTTTGTTTAGTGACCCCCACTGAACACATGTCTGGTTCACCTCTGTATCCTCAGCACCTAGTCTGATGCATGATGGAGGCCCAAAACCATGTTGAAAGAATGAATAAGGGGGGGGGAGGAAATGACTGCTTCTTGTGTCCCATAATTCTGCCCAGAAACTCCTAAAAAGAGCACTTCCATATCTCTATCTAGACCCAGAGAATCAGTGTCTCTAGGGTACCTAAGACCCCAGCCACAGAGCAAATAATTATAATGACCCCCCCTTTACTGAGCACTAAGTACGTGCCAAGCACCTGCTAAATGCTTTGCCTGCAGTGCCATTACTCTTCACTACACACCCAAAGGCAGTAAGTGCTGTGTTCAGCTCCATTTCACAGATGAGGGACCTGAGGCTCAGCTTTCTCACCCCTCCCAGTCCTTCTAGCGACACCAGAGAGTGATGGAAGTCCCAGAAGACCTTCTGAAAATCTTAAAAACTACCCCTGCCTTCAAAGGAACCAAGTCCTTGAGAACCAGCTAGAGATCCACAGCAGTCTGTGCAGACATATGTAAATCAGATGCAAATGAACACTCAGACCCATTCAGACTCTTGGTGAAGGTAAGGCTACCCCAGAGGCAGAAACTGCTTCCTGGGATAAAGCCACGAAGTTTGGGAAGTCCCAGACCCACCTGGGCCCTGACCCTTTCAGGCCACTCAACAGCTAACCTTGGGAAGGGGATGTGGCTTAAGCAGTTGGGTGCCCACCTACCACATGGGAGGTCCCAGGTTCAGATCCTGGTGCCTCCTGCAGAGGACAAGCAAGATAGTAAGCTGGCACAACGGGCAGGCACAGCGAGCTGACGCAACAAGGAGACACAAAGAGGAAACACAATGAGAGACACAGCAAAGCAGGGAGCTGAGGTGGTCTCTCTCCCACCTGGGCAGTCCCGGGTTCGGTTCCCGGTGCCTCCTAAAGAGAAGACAAGCAGACACAGAGAGCACACAGTGAATGAACACAGAGAGCAGCCAGTGAGCACAAAACAATGAGGGATGAGGGAGAATAAATAAATAAAAATAAATCTTAAATTAAAAAAGACAAACAAGACAGCAAGCTGACACAACAAGATGATGCAACAAGGAGACAAATGAGAGACACAACAAGCAGGAAGCGGAGGTGGCTCAAGGGACTGGGCACCTCCCTCCCACATGGGAGGTCCCAGGTTCTGTCCCTGGTGCCTCCTAAAAAGAAGATGAGCAGACATAGAGAGCAGACAGTGAGCACAAACAACGAGGGGGAAAGGGGAGAAATAAATAAATAAAATAAATCTAAAAAAAAAAGCAAACAGCTAACCTTGCAATGTCTTTTTATACATTCTCTCATTTGTCCCTGTGTTCCACCAAGTGGCTATAAAGAAAGCCCCGATTGTGCACTGAGACTCAGAGAAGTGAATCAGCCAGATCACAAAGCTGGGAAGTGATGGAATCAGGGTTCACAGCCACAGCCTTTGAACAACTCCCCACAGGTGCCAGCCAGACTACCTTCTTCAGGCAAACCTCCTTTGTAGAAGCGGCAGCTGGAGAGAGAGCTGCCAGATGGAACACCAGCCTTAGTTTTCCACATGGGACCCGCCCAGCTCCCTGCAGGGGTTGTAAGAGACTGTTCCCTTGGTAGGGAGGTATTTGGGCAAGCACTGTCACATGAGGTGTCCCAGCAGCAGAGGTAGCTGCTTGAGTGCAAGGCCACGAAGATGGTCCAACTGCCTCATCCCACAGTGTTCTTAATTGTGAAATGGAGTCATAATCCTGGAAATAAAACCCTTGGAGAGGAAAATGTCCTGGGTGTAAGGGAGCCTCCTGACACTGTCCCAACCCCTGGGTCCCCTCTGGCCTTAACCAGCTGCCACAGAACCCACGTCCTTCTCGTTCAAAGCACACTGAAGTACCCCACATGTTTCCATGCCCAGTTCCTTCATTTTCCAGAGGAGAAACCTGAAGCCCAGGCGGGAAAAGGGCTGAGAAATCCCTCATGGTCTCCAGCTGCTTCCCCCCAACCCACAGACTCCAACAGCAAGCACGTGGGCCTTTTCAGCAACTCCGCAGGTTTGGATTTACAGCTCTGGTGAAAGTGAAGGGGCCAAAAGAGCAAAAGTGTGCCTAGGAGTGAGTGACCAGGGAAGCCAGCTGTGGCTACAACCTGGAGCTCTGCCCTCATGGAGCTTTTTTCCTCCTTGCTTTCGGGGAGCGTGAGCCCTACCCAGCCTCTCTGAACTGCTTTTATCCCGGAGGCCCCTCCCCTCCCAGCTCCAAAGGAGCCTTTTTTTTCTTTCTCTCTCCTCATTGTTTGAGCTCCCTGTCTGCTCTCTGTGTCTGCTTGTCTTCTTTTAGGAGGCACCAGGAACCGAAGACAGGACCTCCCATGTGGGAGGGAGGCACCCAATCACTTGAAACACATCTGCTCCCTGCTTGTTATCTCTCTTGTTGTGTTATCTCATTGTGTCATCTAGCTGCATCATCTAGTTGCATCAGCTCATCCCGTCATTTGCCCGTCTTCTCCAGGAGGTGCCAGGAACCCAACCTGGGGCCTCCCATGTGGTAGGTGGGCACCCAGCTGCTTGTGCCACACCCTCTTCCCTCAAAGGAGTCTTTTCTCCTTTCCTGAGGTCAGCTCCACCCAAGGGTGGCCCAACCTTCTCCGGCAGGGCAAAAACAAAGAGGAACACAAATAATAGTCCTCATTCTTATTAGCACTTACCACTCTTTTAGTTTTACATGTATCAACTTTTAATCCTCAGGACAGTCCTCTGAGATATGTGCCATTATGCTATTATTAGCATGTCCAGTTCACATATGAGGAAACTGAGTCACAGAGAAGTCAAGTGAAGTGCCCAATGAGCAGGGATTACAGCCCAGGTCCAGAGGGGACCTCTTAACCACCTCACTGTACCACCTCTGCATGTTTTCAAATGAAAACAAATGCCAATGGGAAAATCTTCAGGGTGTTCCTGAAGATTTCCTGCTTGGAAGCAGGGTTCATTTACATTTCAGAGTCGTGCCAGATTTTCTCTTAATTATCTTTTCTTCATTTTGGTTCAATAAACATTCATTAACTTCCAAGAGAGGTACTGGAAAGACAGAAAGGATTGTGGTTAGGTCAGGTCTAGCACTTTCCTGCTAATTCCCGCACTAATCCCTCAGGGCTTTCCTGGTGCCACTAGAGGGACTAGTTTTGACATTCAGATTCCTGGCCCAGCCCAGACCTACAGGGCAGGGGCCTGAGGACCTGAATTTTCAACAAGCACCCCAGGTGAATCTTATCAGCAAGTTTGGGAAAGAGTGAAGCAGACCTCTGACGTCGCTCCCTAGGTGAGCCTATGAGGCTTGCGTTTTAAACTTGGAGATCCCCAGGCTGGCTCACACACTGGCCCTAAGCCATGTTCACAAAGCGTATGCCTGAAGATGGGCGAACAGAGCTACGGGAAACCCGGTCCCAGCTCTCTTCTTTAAGCGCCTTTAAGCTCCATGTCCACCACCCCTATGACATCCCAGACCCTGAGAGGGACGGCCAAATTAAGCAGCATTGCTGGGGATTTGTCCTTCTCCTCCTCTCAGCCATGAGATGCTGGAGAAAAGAGGCTGGGTTTGCCCACCTTTATTTGTCAACTCCCTCTAACTGGATCCTGCTGACACATTGGAGACTTTCAGTAATTGTCAACTGAATGAATAAATTAGTGACAGAGGGAGACAGCGTGTTGTGTTAACAGCCAGCAGTAATTCAAGCAGAATGGAGTACATGCTAAATGGTGAGGGAATGAGTCATCAGTGTGTTGACTGGGAAGGAAGAGGGAAAAAGGCACTCATCTTCTCTCCCCTTTACTGTCAAAACAGTGTTTCCCTCCCCTGCCTTCTCCCTTTTATTAAATGGTGAAATGTATCTTACACTCAGAAGAGAGCAGAAAGTACATGTGTAGAGTTTTAAGAATAATTCTGAAGCAAACTCCCCTGTATTCACGCCCTTCCCAACCCCCGGAGTAAGAAATAGAACCTTGCCAGAATCTCAGAAACCTCCCGTGTTCCCTTCCCTGACAGCGTCGTCGCCCCCTCCCCCTCATCTAACCTCTATCCTGACTCTTGCTTTTCTTTAAAGTTTTACTGTGAATTTATGTTGCACTAGGCAATACATTGTTTGGAATTGCCAGGTTTTGAATTTTCCATGGTCATATATTTTCTTCTGTTACTTGCCTCTTTTGTACAACACGTTTTTTTTGGCTCCTAATGCATACGTGCTCATATGCAATATGTTTAAGAGAAATCGCTGGGTGACAGAATTTGCCATGTTCAATTTTTCAAGGTTATGCCTAACTGTTTTCCAAAGTGGTTGGACCTGCTTCCAGAGAGCTCTTTCATCTGAGGTCTGTCTTAGTGGTTCTAGGGAGGTGTCTCTAAAACAGGTCTTGTAATACCAATTGAACTTCCTTGGTTTCATCTGAGAGTTTGGGAGAAGCTGAAAATAAAAACAGTTCAATGCGAATATTCTTGCTGTTCTGATTTTGTGATAATCAGGGTAGGCTAAACATTCGCTATATTAGAAGTCATGCATGTGTCCCCAGACTTAGTTTTTCTCCCTAGGTCTGGTTTTTAGAATGCTGGTGATAAACTAAGCCTGATTTATTATATGACCATCCTGTATGGGAAAAGACTGTAACTCTAGGTATCTTTGGTCAACCTTAAGAGATATAGCAGGGGGATGGATGTGGCTCAAATGGCTGTGCGTCCATCTCCCATATGGAGGGACCTGGATTCAATCCCTGGGACCTCCCGGTAAAAATTAAAAAAAAGAAAAATGTAGAAGGTGTGTGCGCCACCAGGCCCCGCGAGCAGGTGCACCACCAGGCCCTGCGCGCGGGTGAGCCGCCAGGCCCCGCAAGCCACGCAGCAAGATGATGACGTAACAGGAGAGTGACACAAGGGAGAGACAAGACGAGATGCTCTGAAAAACCAGGAACTAAGGTGACGCAGGTGGTAGGACATCTCTCTCCCACATTGGAGGTTCCAAGGATAGAATCCAAGTGAAGACAGGAGGAGAAGAATGAGAAGAGAGGGCAGAAAACAGACACAGAGAGTTGCCCAGTGAATGGACACAAAAACAGCAGAAATGGGGGTGGGGTGGGGTGTAAAAAATGGATAAAAGTAAGTAAATAAATAAATCTTTTTTTAAAAACTATAGGGGGGGGGCGGATGTGGCTCAAATGGTTGGGCGTCTGTCTGCCATATGGAGGGACCTGGGTTCGATCCCCGGGACCTCCCGGTAAAATAAAAAAAAAATATATAGAACGCGCATGGGCTGCCAGGCTCTGTGTGCCGCTGAGCTGTCAGGCCCCGGGAGCCATGCAGCAGGATGATGACGTAACAGAGGAGAGACAAGAGGAGATGCTCCGAAAGCTCCAGAAGCCAGGAGCTGAGGTAGCGCAGGCAGCAGAATACCTCTCTCCTACATCGGAGGTCTCCAGGATCGAATCCTGGTGAAGACTGGAGGAGAAGGATGAGAAGAGATGGCAGGAAACACACACAGAGAATTGCCCAGCAAATGGACACAAAAACAGCAAATGGGGAAGGGGGGGGTTTAAAATGGATAGAGTAAATAAATAAAATCTTAAAAAAAAAAAAAAGTATAGGGGAGTAAGATACGGACTATAATTAGTAGTAATACTTTGATGATGCTCTTTCATAATTTGTTGACAAATGTTTCACAACACAAAATATTTGTGATAGGGTGATGTGTAGGAACCCTGAGTGATGTTATGCACGTTTGTTTTGTAAATTCACCATGTTTACTGAGCACTTATAGTTTATGTATGTTCATGTATGAATGATATACTTCAATAAATTGTTTTCAAAACAAAAAAACAGTTCAGAGAAGCCACCAATGGGAGTAAGGCTTTTGTGACAGTTAAGATAATGTTTGGCTCTAAGTGCCAGAAACCCCCAAATAATAGCAGATTAAACAAGATAGTAGTACATTCCTCTCCCACATGAATTTTTTTTTTTTTTTTTTTACCGGGAGGTCCCAGGGATCGAACCCGGGTCCCTCCATATGGGAGACGGACGCCCAACCAGTTGAGCCACATCCGACCCATCCCACATGAATTTTTAAGGCCAGAAGTCAGCTACACAGACTGGTATGGTATTCCATGGTATAAAGATCTATGTTCCTTTAATCTCATTCCACTCTTCTGCACATGGCTTTCTTTTCATAATCCCATAAGGCTGCTTGAGCTCCAGCCATCACATCTGTATGCCAGCCAATAGGAAAGAAGAAAGAAAAAGAAAGTTTCATTCTTTCCCTTTGGGTACCCTTTCAGAATGTCATAGAAGACGCTTCCTCTTATATCCCAGTAGCCAGAACTTAATCTCATGAACACAACTAACTGCAAATTTTACTGGGAAGTGTAGTCCTTATTCCTAATGGCTATCTGTCCAGCAAAAAGTTGGGAGTTTTATCATGAAGGAAGAAGGGAGAATGGATAACAATGAACAATTTCTGCCATAGATTAAGTCTGCCTAATATCCTTGCCCACAAACATACACATATACATATCCCACAACACAAAATGTAAAAGAGTAAAATCTGTATTCGGCAAGGCTACATCCTTAAATATCTGCTTACCTAGGAAACTGCAGTGCCTGTGTAGCCAATTTTAAAGTTAAGTATTTTCCCCCCTTATAGTCTTGTCATCCTCTTCTCTGTGTTCTCTACCTTTGATTTTTGAAGGTTTTCTCCTGGTCCTATCCTAAGGAACTGGTACTTAAAACCCCTTTCATACATATAAACTGCATTGCAATCCAGGTGGGATTGCAAAAGTCTACATATTCAGCCCAGATATAAACTTACATAAACTTAACTGCAAGCAAATCCATTTCTAACATCCTAGCAATTCCCTGCCTCCAAGACTCCTTTTTTTTTTTTTTTTTTTTAAAGATTTTATTTATTTATTCATTTATCCCCCCCTTGCTGCTTGTGCTCGCTGGGTCAGCTAACCACGCCGTGCGGGCGGGCTTGCCTTCACCAGGAGGCCCCGGGAACCGAACCCGGGGCCTCCCATATGGTAAACGGGAGCCCTACTGATTGAGCCACAGCCGCTTCCCTCCAAGACTCCTAACTACAGGAAAAAATGTAACCAAAATCTCGGCTATACCACTTCAGGCCCTTTACAATCTGACGCCAACCAACCTACCTTTTTAGCCTTAGCCATAACCATTGCCCAACATGGACCAAAATATAATGACAGTAATGATAATAATGACAATGGAAGTTGCCATTAAATGAATGTGTATTATGTGCCAGTCCCTTTATTAAGCTATTGACATACATTCTTCCATTTAATCCTCACCACAACCCTACAATGTTGTAAATTACTGCCAATTTACAGAAGGGGAAACTGAGGCTCAAAGAAGTCAGGGAATTTTCCCAAAGTCTTAAAGTTGGTATGTCAGAACCAGAATTCTTTGGTTTGATCAAATGCTGCTCATCCTTCAAGGTGCTGCTGCTCAAATGTCCTTTCCTCCATAACACCCCCTCCCCTCCACAGCCAAATTAAATGCTTCTTCCTCTGGGCCTCCCTGAACTGTCTTCACTTTCGCTTGCAGCACTTTTCAGTGAGTACTCGATGAATTGTTACTGGACGCCTGTTATGTGCTAGGCAGGTCCCATGTTGTTATAGCTGTGTTCCTGTCTAGATCTGGATATGTTGGTCGAATGAACTGAGTCTTTTTAAAATTTCTTGCTGAACCTAGCTCAGACTCTGGCATATCAGTGTGTTTACTGAGTGAGTGAGTGAGTGAATGAATGAATGAATAATTTGACCCACAAACAGAAGATGTAATTTTGTTTTCTAGGATATGTTCAATGAAGAAACCATTTCCAACAAGCTGGAGACTTGTCCAAGGTCAAGGGCCTGAACTTGAATTGTCTGCTGTGAGGCTGCACACTCTGGAACAGTGGCTTTCCTCTGAGCCCCTGGGGCTTTGATCCTGCCTGCCAGGCCCTGGACGCCCCCCTCTGTGGGGAGGCAGCCCCTCCGTAGAGCCACGTATACAAACTGGCTCCACATTGTGCAAGGCAAGCAAATCCAGGAGCACTGGCATGCAAAACACAAGGACCTCCCCCAAAACCCCACCAGCCCCCTGGAGTGCTCTGAGGCAGGAGCTCAGCCAAGCTCCTCCAGTGCTCAGTGGAGCAGAGAGATTCACATGTCAGGGATACTCCCAGGCAGGCTGGAAAGCTGAGGCTGCCACTGCCACTGCCTCCTGAGAACTCCTCGGATGCCTGCAGGCTTATGCTGAGCTGAGTCACTTCCTCACCTTAATTCTCCCCTGATACCTTCCCTTTACTCTGCAGCTTTACTCCCAGCACCACTGTTTGGGTGTGGAATGTCTGGTGAAGCTGTGCAGGTGGGTTGGCGCAGCTGTCTGCCCAGACAGTACAAACGCTGTTGGGAATAGAGGATGCTGGGGCAGAAGGAAAGCCAGGTTTGTCTGCCAGCTCTGAAGCACAGCCTAAACCCCTCAGCCAGTTTGATCTCTGCAAGCATAAGCACAGGTCAACATCTCTAAGCTGGGCTCAGAAGGAACAGGGAGCAGGGGCTGATGGTGGGTGGGGCAGAGGGTGGAGAGGAACATGTAAGGGTGGGGAGGGAGGGTTGCTTTGGGTTCTAGGGACTTCCAACCTGTACTACTTTCCTGGGACCTTGAATGCGGGAAGCTGGAGCTTGACCACTGAGCCACATCAGCTTCCCTGAGTTGGTTAATTCGTTTGTTTTACTTGTTCGTTTTTGTTTTTTTCAAACTCTCCTTCAGGATTTTGAAGGCACTGCTTAAGCATCTTCTAATTTCCAGTGTTTGTTGAGACATTCAACCTATTTTCATTCATGCCTGCTTCTCCCTCTTTTTGTATACTAGTAGGATCTTCTCTTTGTCTTTTGTGTTCTGAATTATAATGATTTGTATGTTGTGCCTCTAGTTTGGTCCATTGTGTTTTCTAAGTGTTTTTATCAAGAAACTGTACTGTATTTTGTCAAATTCCTTTTCTGCATCAATTGAGATGATTCTGTGGTTTTGTTTTTTTTTTCCTTCATTCTGTTAATATGATGTATTACATTGATTTTCTCATGTTGAATTTCCCTTGCATACCTAGGATAAATCCCACTTGATCATGGGGTATAATTCTTTTAATGTGCTGTTGGATTTGGTTTGCTAATATTTTGCTGAGGATTTTTGCATCTATATTCTTAATGAATATTGGTCTGTTGTTTTCTTTCTTATGGTATCTTTATCTGGCATTGGTATGAGAGTAATGTTGGCTTCATAGGATGAGTTAAGAAGTGTTCCCACCTCTTCAATTTTCTGGAAGAGTTTGTTGTTAATTCTTCTTGGAATGTTTGGTAAAATTCACCTGTGAAATCATCTGGTCCTGGACTTTCCTTTGTTGTGAGGTTCGTGATGACCGAGATAATCTCTTTACTTGTTATTGGTTTGTTGATATGTCCTTGAGTCCATGTAAATTGTTCACATGTTTCTAGGAATTTGTCCATTTCATCTTGGTTGTCTAATTTGTTCATAGTAGGGAAGCAGCTGTGGCTCAATCAGTGGGGCTCCCGTTTACCATATGGGAGGCCCTGGGTTCGGTTCCCGGGGCCTCCTGGTGAGGGCAGGCCCGCCCGTGCGGCGTGGTTGGCTGACCCGGCGAGCACAAGCAGCAAGGGGGGGATAAATGAATAAATAAATAAATAAATCTTTTAAAAAAAAAAAAATTTGTTCATAGTATCCTCTTATGGTCCTATTTATATCTGTGTGGTCCTATTTACAATATCTGTATCTATTTATATCTGTGTAATGTGCCCCCTTCATTTCTTATTTCAGTTATTTGTGTCAGTTTTATTGATCTTTTCAGAGAACCAACTCTTGGTTTCATTGAGTCTCTCTGTTGTTTTTATTCTCTGTTTCATTCATTTACTTCCATTCCAATCTTTGTTATTTCCTTCCTTCTGCTCACTTTGTGTTTAGTTTGCTCTTCTTTTTCTTGATCATCCAGGTGTAAGGTTATGCCTCTGATTTGAGATCTTTCTCCTTCTTCTTCTTTTTTTTTTAATTTTTAAATTTTCTTTTATTAGAGAAGTTGTGGATTTACAGAAAATCATGCATAAAATACAGGGTTCCCATATACTACTCTATTATTAACACCTACATTTCTTATAATTGATGAAAGCATATTTTTTTAACTTTATTTTGTATATTTAATAATTGAAAATATAAACAATTAAAAACTAAAAAGTAAACATAGATGAATACCTACATCTCTCAATTAAATGTACTGGATACATATACATTTTTTTTTAAATCAAACACAATATATTTGGTTCATAGTAATGTAATCATATAGTATTTGTCCTTTTGGAAAGCAAATTTTAATAATTGTACTTTAGTCCTTGGTTTAACTTAGGGTTTCCTGTTTGTGTGTTGTACAGTTCCATGTTTTTTTTTTTTTTTAGAAGGTATTGGGCATTGAACCCAGGACCTCATACTTTTTTTTTTTTTTTTTTTTTTTTCTCCATGGACTTTTAAAATTTTTCATTCTAATAACATATATACAGCCTAAAATTTCCCCTTTTAACCATATTCAGTGCTGTTAATTACATTCGCCATGTTTTGCTACCATCACCACCATCCTTTCCCAACTTCTTTTTTAATGTAAACATTTAGAGCTTTAAATTTCCCTCTCAGCACTGCCTTTGTTGCATCCCATAAACTCTGGTACTTGTGTTTTCATTTTCATTTGTTTCAAAATATTTCCTAATTAACCTTGTGATATCTTCTTTGACTCCCTGGTTGTTTAAGAGTGCGTTCTTTAATTTCTACATATTTGTGAATTTTCCAGTGCTTCCTCTGTTATTGATTTCTAGCTTCATTCCATTATAGTCAGAGAATACACATGGTATGATTTCAATATTTTTGAATTTATTGAGACTTGTGATCTAAGCTGTGGTCTCTTGGATACAGGTCTATGTGCACTAGAGAAGAGTGTGCATTCTGCTGCTGTCAGGTGAACTGTTCTATATATGTCTGTTAGGTCTAGCTGGTTTATTACATCAAATCTTCCATTTTCTTATTGATCTTCTGTCTCTGTGTTCTATCTATCATTGAAACTGGTCTTCTTACTATTAATATAGAACAGTCAATTTCTCCCTTTAAATCTGTCAATATTTGCATCATATATTGTGGGGCTCTGACATTAGGTGCATATATATTTATAAATGTTATATCTTCTTGTTTAATCGGCCCCTTTATTAGTATATAGTGATCTTTTCTGTCCCTCATAACAGTTTTTTAAAAAGCAGTTTCATTGAGATATATTCACACACCATACAATCCATCCAAAGTGTACAACAAATGGCTTTTAGTATAATCAGTGTTGTGCATTCATCACCACAAAAAAATTTTAGAACAATTTTATTACTCCAAAAAGAAAAACTCCACACCCCTTAGTAGTCACCTCTCAATCCCTCTATCCTTCCCTAGACCTCCATAATCATTAAATTTAATTCCATCTTTATAAAATGACTTATGTTTACATTTTATATAAATGGAATCATACAATATGTAGTACTTTGTGCCTGGTTTCTTTCACTTAGCATAACCTCATAACAGTTTTTAACTTTTTTTTTTTTTAAAGATTTTATTTATTTATTCATTTATCTCCCCCTTGCTGCTCGCGCTCGCTGGGTCAGCTAACCACGCCGTGCGGGCGGGTCTGCCTTCACCAGGAGGCCCCTGGAACCGAACCGGGGCCTCCCATATGGTAAACGGGAGCCCTACTGATTGAGCCACAGCCGCTTCCCCAGTTTTTAACTTAAAGTCAATTTTATCTGATATTTGTATAGCTACCCCAGCTGTCTTTTGGTTACTATTTTCATGGTATATATTTTTCTTTCCTTTCACTTTCAACTTTCTTATGTCTTTGAATTTAAAGTGAGTCTCTTGTAAACAGCATATAGTTAGGTCATGCTTTTTTTACCCATTCTACCAATCTCTGCTTGTTGACTAGAGAGTTTACATTAAAATAAGTACTGATAATGCAGGATCTTCTTTTGCCATTTTGCTACTTTGTCTTTTAAGTCTTATACCTTTTCTTGTCCTTCAATTCTTTTTTTTTTTTTAAGATTTATTTTATTTATTTATTTCTCCTCCCCCCGCCCTTGTTGTTTGCACTCATTGTCTGTTCTCTGTGTCCGTTTGTTGAGTGTTCATCTTCTTTTTTCCAGGAAGCACCAGGAACCAAACCAGGGATCCCCCATGTGGGAGGGAGACACCTAATCCCTTGAGCTACTTCTGCTTCCCGCTTGTTGTGTTTCTTGTTGTGTTTCCTCATTGTGTCTTTTTGTTGTGTCATCTTATTATGTCAGCTTGCTGCACTAGCCCATCATGTCAGTACACTGTCTTGCTCATCTTCTTTGGGGGCATCAGAAACTGAACCCAGGACCTCCCATGTGGTAGGTGGGCACCCATCTCCTTGAGCCACATCTGCTTCCCCCACAATTCTTCTGGTAATGCCTACTTTCACATTTATTTGATTTTTTTGTAGTGTATCATTTTGAGTCCCTTCTCATTTCCTTCTGTATATATTTTTCAGATATTTTCTTTTTAGTTACCATGGTACTTAAATTTAACATCCTAAATTTATCAAGCAAATCAAGTTTGATTTGCTACCAATTTAACTTCAATAGCATACACACTGTTCCTATATTCTTCTGTCCCCTGGCCTTTTTGTTGAACTTGTTACAAATTATTTCTTTATACATTGTATCTATAAAAACATAGATTTATCATTACTTTTATGCATTTGCATTTTAGAACTGGTAAGAAGTTAAGAAGTGGACTTACATACCAAAAAATACAATATTACTGGGTTTTATAATTACCACATGGTTACCTTTACCAGAGAGCTTTATTTCTTTATTCTGTGTTGGTGCACTGTCTAGCATCTTTCTTTTCAGTCTGAAGAAATTCCCTTAAGCATTGCTGGTAGGACAGGTCCAGTGGTAAAGAACTCTTTCAGCTTTTGCTTGTCTGGTAATGCTCCAATCTTCCTCATTTTTGAAAGGAAGTTTCATGGATATAAAATTATTGGTTGGCAATTGTTTTCTTTTAGCACTTTAAAAATTTCATCTCACTGTCTTCTTGCCTTTGTAGTTTTTCATAAGAAGTTGGCACTTAATCTTAGGGACTCCCTTGTACATAACAAGGGAGGTGTTTCTCTTATAGCTTTCAGAACTCTCCTTGTTGGCATTTGGGTTTGACTACTATGCGTGTGGATGTGGTTCTCTTGGAGTTTATCCTGTTTGGGTTCCTTGGGCTTCTTGAATATGTATATTCATGTCTTTCCTTAAATTTGGGATGTTTTCTGACATTTTTTGAATATTCCTTCTGTCCCTTTCTGTGATTCTTCTCCCTCTGGGACCCCCATAATGCATATATTGGTATGTTATATGGTGCCCCACACATTTCTCAGGGCCAGTTCTCTTTGTTTCATTCTTTTTATTTTCTGCTCCTCAGCCTGAAACATCTGAAACATTCCATTTGTCTTGTCTTTGAGTTTACTGATTCTTTCCTCTGCTTGCTATAATCTGCTATTGGAACCATGTAGGGAATTTTTAAAATTTATATCTCTTTATTGAGATTCACATATTGTTCACTCATCATTTTCCTGATATCCTTTAGTTCTTTTCCAAGTTTTCCTGTATCTCTTTGAGCATATTGGAGTTATGTTGTTGTTTTTTCTTTAATGTTTTTGTCTGGTATGTTCAAATTCTGGTATTCTTCATTTTTGGTTTCTGAAATTTTATTTTGTTCCATTGGATGTGGCATCATATCCTGTTTCTTTCTTTGTCTTGTAATCTTTTGTTTCACAGTGTACATTTTAATATTTTAATGTACTGATTCTGGGATTCAGTCCCTGAGCTGTTCCTTAATTTTATATCCAGCTAGTGATACAACCGAGTGCCATGAGCTAGCAACAACAACAACAAAAAAAAAGCCCACACCTTAAAGTCTTTGCAAGTTGGCTTTGCATTGGCTGTTGCTCTCCTTCAGAGTTTAGCCCTCCTATAAAGAAGATCAGCCCAAGGAGAAAATGAAATGTAGGATTCTGTCTGTCTTTTCTGAGCCTATGTCTTGTCCTTGGTTTGCATTTGCTCATGTTCTTATGGATTCCTTGTTTACAGGAATCTGAATGTCCCCTGTGGTCCCCATGAAAAAGACTTTTTCCCCTTCATGGTGCTCTATTGTATATCTTAAAGTTTATAATCCTTTGCCCTAGGCCACTGTGATTTAATTGTTTCCTATACTGCATTAGCTGTCCTCAAGCTGCTTCTGCCTGCATGGCAAGTTCTGGGAGGTGAGCCAGAGACAAGTGTCCTGGTTCATTCTTTCAGTCTGCCACCTGATAGACTGGCACAGACATACAGGCACCCCAGTGTGTGCACAGTTACTCTGCCTCCTCCAGAACAGGACCTGGGACCCACAATGGGAGCACAGGCCAGCTCCACACTGAGCCAGAGAGTTGATGGGAGAGGAGCCAGAAAGGGTGCCATGAGCTTCTCCTACCATATTTTTTAGGAGGTACCAGGGATTGAACCTGGCACCTTGTACATGCAAAGCACGTGCTCAACTGCTGAAATACACCTGTTCCACAAGCCTACAATTTTTTAAAGCTGTGATTTTGATTCAGCACTTGCCCAGTTACTGTAACCTTTTAACTGTTTTCCAGAGTTTTCAAGAAGATGGTTCTGCCAGTTTTTGCTCATTGTTCAAAGATTCTGTGGGAAAACAGAACCCAGGAGCATCTTATGCCACCATCGACTTGAAGCACCTTGTCCTCTGGCTTTGCCCTAGCCCTCCCCGGGCAGCGAAAATGCAGCAGACACAATGGGTCCTGTGGGGACACACTTGGTCACTCGACAGCCACAGGGATGGTCTGAGGTCTTCTCCAGATTCCACTTCTGATGCCAAAACTATCAAAAGAAACAAAGTCACTGTGAACTGTCTTTTAATTTAATTAATTGATTAAATAATTAATTAATTTTTATTGTCTTGTGAGCTGTCTTTTGAACGTTTGCGTGGAGTTGTTGTAGGGGCAGTTGGATTTACTATTCTGGAATTTAGGGAAACAGTCAAGGCTAGAGAGAGAAATTTAGGAGTCATTGTTGTATAGAAGGTTTCTAAAGCTTTGAGGCTGAGTGAGGTCATCTAGGGAGTATATGCTCTGTGACCGAGACTAATATGCTATTTGGTCTCTAAACTTTATTTTTATTCATTTTTGACCCAATAATCCAAATTTATTATAGAGCAATTAAAAGCTACAGGGAAGTATAAACATAAAAATCACCTATAAGATGACCAAGCATTTTGGCTGACATTGTTGCAGACCCTGTTCCATGCCATTATAAATATAAATAGAAATATTTTTACTGAAATGATAGGATAATGCACAGAGTATTCTGTAGCATGTTCTTGTCATTTCAAAGCTTTGCATTTATTTATTGTTCATAAATATTGTTCCATGATTGGAAAGATGTATACTTTCTGGCTGCAAGCATAATATATCTCTCTCACTGTGTGACTCACTTCTGTACGGCTCCTGCCCACACAAGCACATGGACACATTTCTTGTTAGAGTCCAACTGCCAACATGTCTCTAAAGCTAATGGACCTTCGTCCCCAACCACTTCTCTCGCAGTAGTATGTTGTTCTGGTGATCACTCCTATCTGTCCTCAATCTGGTTCTGTGATATTACATTCTAGTTTCCCACCTCCTTCCCTGGCCATTTGCTCTCGGTCTCTTCTATTCATCCAATCAGTGTTAGAAATCCATAAGTCTTAGCCCTGGTTTCTTAGCCCTCTGTCATCTCTTACTGGGCAATCTGATGCTTAACCACAAAGATTAATGCTCTAATTTTTATCTCCAGTCTAGCCTTCTTAGAGCTCTATCTCTAGACCTACATATCCTGCTGCCTTCTCTACATCTCCAGTTGGAGGTCTCAAAGGCACTTCAAACTTGGTATGCCCCCAAATAAGCTCATGATTATTCTCCCAAATCTGGTCCTCTCCTATCAATTCCCTAATTCAGTGAATGACACCAGAATCCAACCAGTGTGGTTAAATCAAGAAATTGAAATCCTTCTTAACTTCTCTGTCATCTTCCATGTAAAGGCCGTCACCAAGTCCTATTGATTTGACCTCCTTGGTATTTCTAGATACCATGCACCCCTCTCTTCCCCCACCATGATTATCTTGGAACAAGTCACCACCATTTCTTTATTTTTTTATTTTTATTTTTTAAATTAAAAAAAAAAATTTTTTTTATAACCACCATTTCTTGTCTAGACTAATGTAATAGTTCCCTAACACATCTCTATGCATCTATTTTTTAACTGTTTCATCTATTTTTATTTTTATATATATTTGAATAATTTTTATTAGAGCAGTTATAGATTGACAGAGTAATCATGCATAAAGTACAGAGTTCCCATATACCACCCCCCAAAAATTTTCCATTATTAACTTTTTGCATTGGTGTGGTAACTATTAACAACTGATGAAACATTATCATTTTATATCAACTATAGTCATAGTTTACATTGGGGTTCACTCCTTGTGTTGTACATTTCTATTCTGGTAACATATATACAGCAACCTAAATTGAATAATTTTAACCACTTTCACATAGTTCAGTGTCATAAGTTTTATTGAGGTATTTAGCAGAGGGAAAAATTGGTAACAATCTAAAAGCCCAACACTTGGGGAATGTTTCAACAAATTATTGCAGATATTTCTATATATATATTAACAATTATGTATTATTAATGACATGGAAAAATGCCCAAACATAAAATTAAGTGATAAGAGCAGGGAATAAAACTTCACAGTTTATAACCCATGTGGTTATACCCACCTGTGCACCTGCACGCAGCAGCAGCAGCTGCTGACCTGGCTGGGAAAACCCACAATCACCTTGACTGGTCTCTCTTTAAGCTCATGACCATGAACCTTGGCTGGAGCCTTAAAGCTGCCAGACAATCACAAAATACTTCCTGCATTCTTTCTCTCCCTGTCTCACAGTCCCACCTCCAGGATGACTAGATTACACCCTCCCTTCCCTCCTCGCACATCCAACGCTCCCTCCCCCTTTTTCACTCTCCTGATGTTCTTCTTTTTCCACCACATAAGCTCACTCTTGCCAGAATTCAAGTTGTTTTCCGCACTGCAGTCAGAGTTGTCTTTTAAGCTTTAAATCTACTCATGTTACTATTCTGCTTTAAAAAAAAAATCACCCAATAACTTCCCACTACTTTTAAGATTAAGAGCTTATCACGGCCTACATCAGTGGTTTTCACTTTTTTTAAAAACTGTAACTCAGCAAAAAATATTTTTCACATTGACACACAGAACATGTACATCCTTAACTGAAGCAAAAGCTTGCAGGACAGTGTGCACTGTTCTGCTAAGCATCTACATGCTGATGTTTTCCATTCTATTCTGTTTTCTTAAAAAATTGCTGGTTTCAAAGTGTAAGGTCACTAAAGGCAAGAAAAGACTAAACAAGAATCAAAGATTAGAGGTTAGAGAGACATGACAAATAAATGCAATGTAGGAGAGCGGGTGTAGATCAGTGGTTGAGCACATGCTTCACAGGTATGAGGTCCTGGGTTTAATCCCCCATACTTCCTAAAAAAAAAAAAAGCAATATGGTACCCTGGGTTGGATCCTGAGGTCCCGAAAAAGGCCATTAGTGAAAAAAAACTGGTGAAATTCAAATGGGGTGTTTAGTAATAGTATTTTTTTTTTTTTTTTTTAAAGATTTTATTTATTTATTCATTTATCCCCCCCTTGCTGCTTGTGCTCGCTGGGTCAGCTAACCACGCCGTGCGGGCGGGCCTGCCCTCACCAGGAGGCCCCGGGAACCTAACCCAGGGCCTCCCACATGGCAAACGGGAGCCCCACCGATCGAGCCACAGCCGCTTTCCTTAGTAATAGTATTAACAATATTGTATCAATGTAAAATTTCCACATTAGGAGAAGCCAGATGAAGGGTATACAGGAACTCTCTGCACTGTTTTTGTAATGCTTTTGTAAATCTAATATGAAAAAAAAGAAAAAAAAGTTTTCAACCTACAGCATTGATTTCATGGTCCAATAACAGATCATAACTTGTAGTTTGAAAAACACTGGCTTAAGTGACAATTGCCCTGATAATCTAGCCCCTTTGCCCTGATGGGACTTACATTCAGGGGTGGTTAAATGAGACCACATTCCAAAGAGCCCAAAGCTCTTGACACTGTGAGCCTTTAATAAATAATGACCTGTTCATAGTGTCTTGCACCACACTCCTTGTGGCCCAGACGTGCAGACCCTCTTCTAGCTCCTCGCCCGCCCTGGGGCTGTCCCCTCTGGTTGGATCATCTCCTCCCTCCTTCCTCCAAGTACTTCCTCCAGTTGACTGGTACTCCAGCCTCAGATCCCAGGCCTTGCCTGGACGCCTTGGGGAACCTTGACCTTCCGGACTGGGTCAGGATCGTTTCCTTCACAGCGTCTATCTCATGGCATGTAAGAATACATTCACAGTATAAATCGCGTGTACATATGTTATTATTTGATTAACCTCTGTCTTCTCCTCGAGACAGGATTTCCAGGAGGGCAGGGTCATGTTTGCACTCCATTGTATTGTGCATTTCAATCTGTAACATCTGGTATAAGCTCATTATGTGAAGTATTTTTTTTTAATTGCAGAAATGCATAATTTGGAAAGGAAAATTTCCCAATAATACCAACCACCAGCTAGAACCACAATTCACCCTTTTTTTTTTTTTTTTTTCTGTCAAATGTGCATTTCATTTTATTAATTTCAAAATAGATTTTCTCCAGCATATGTTTAAATATTTACAATTCCAAAATTTACATAAAAAATAATTCAAATATATATATATATGTTTTTTTATTTTTTATTTATTTATTTTTTTATTATGGGAAAAAATCAAAATTCTCACAATACATACAAACATTTGTAAAATGATATATAAATATATATGCATATATGTGTATTTGCTTACAAAAATGTTATTTTTATATATATATATACATATATTTTAAGAGGTGCTTAGATTACCTAAAATATTATACGGAACCCACTCGGATTCCCATGTTGCCCACCTCCCACACCTCCCACCACATCCAACACAAACATCTCCCATAGTGTGGCCCACCAACCTCAATGAACTTACACATCCTGGAGCCTTGCCACCAACCATTGACCACAGTTCACACTGTAGACCACACTCTCTCCCACTCAGTTCTGAGTGGTGTGTGCTGATTTAAAATGGCCTACATCCATTGCCACACAGTACTCAGGACAACCTCCAACTCCCAAAGAAGCCCCTGTATTTCAACTGCTCATCCCCTCCCTACCCAAAAACTGTCAAGTGGCCACTGGCTCCACCTCATTGTTATAATTTCTTGCATTGCAAGAATCACTATATGTGAGCAAGAGAATACCATCAAGTCCACTCTAGTCCATAGTTCTTCCCCCAATCCAGAGGCGACTGGGATGGTGATGTCCACTCCAACTCCAAGTGAGAGAGGGCTTATATCCCATGGATATGGTGGGTGGGATGATCCTGCCTGCAGATGCAGGCCCTCTCCATTCCCTGGGATGGCCATTTCCCATCGTTGTCTCCTCACCAGGTGACTTGGATGAGTCCATTGAGCTGTAGGGTAGGAGTTGCAGTTCCACCTAGATTTCCTGCACACCTGGCACATAGGTAGATGGGAGGCTCCAGTCTCTGGAAGTATACCTAAGAAACTCCAGCATCACATGTAGGTTTGAATAGAAGGGACTGGTGAACCATGTGCAGGGAGGACTTATTTGAGTCTAATTCTGTCACTCTCAGGAGCACAGATTACAAAATAGAACCCACTGATAAGGCATCAGTCTCTGGGGCTATCCCCCCTTATATAAGGCGAGGGTGTCTCCGGAGCTCTCAGGAACCCCACTGAGTGGGGTGATAGGCACTTAGATGTTCTATGAGCTCCTACTGAGGTGTGCGTAAGAGTTACCTCTGGGATGACCTCCCGACTCTCTTTGAAGTCTCTTAGCCACTTGAACTCATTTGTCTTTACCGTTTCCCCCTTTTATTCAAGGTCTTTTTCCAGTTGTGTTGCCAGTTGGCACTTGGGAAAAGTTTTCAATTAGCAATAATCGTGCCTCGGATAAACCTCATTGGCTACGATACTGCCACTGCAAAAAGCTGCCAGTTGGCACTTGGTATTAATCCCTCGTTGCCAGGGAGGCTCATCCCTGGGAGTCATGTCCCACGTTGGGGGGAAGGTAATGCAATCATATGCTGAGTTTGGCTTAGAGAGAGGCCACATTTGAGCAACAAGGAGGCTCTCAGGTGGCAACCCTTAGGCACCCCACAACTGCAGGTTAAGTCTCATTTACAAGAGCAAAAACTCACAAGGGTAGTCATCAATTAAAAAAAAAAAAAAAAAAAAAAACACATCAGTGGGTCATCCTATTTTGACAGGCACTGTCCCTACACTCAGAGGACTATTGCTGCTCCCTTGGAGATTGTGGCAGAGCTCTCCAGGCTAGGAATTCAGATTCCCTCATTTATTGTGTGATTATCCACCCATCGTGACCCTGCCCCATCCCCCGATCCTTTGAATGATTTTGTATATCTTTCATGCATATTCGGTTGAACCAATCCCCACGAACCCCCCCCCAGACACCCTCCCCCCAATAATCCCCCGCAGTACCCATTGTAACCCTTCTGTGATCCAAATCCTCCATGAACATTTAGTCCATAAAATAATCAAATACACTTACTAGGAAAAAGAAACAAGTGTGATAAGC